>JANHMN010000011.1:26064208-26089831 GCA_030674055.1 Rhabdomys pumilio
TATGTCTATGTCTATGTCTATGTCTATGTCTATGTCTATGTCTATGTCTATGTCTATGTCTATGTCTATGTCTATGTCTATGTCTATATATGTGCCTAACATCTATCTATCTCCATACCTATCCACTCAGCATTCATCTATCTATCAAGTCTCTCCACATATCTGGCTTCTTCTACATATTCTATGCAGTGAATATATGAGTTTACACATTTTAAAAATTTGACATAATTTTTAGCATAAGACTCCTACTAAGGAAGGAACTGAGTTCTTGTAGATTCTACTCTAAGAAGCCTTTAAAAAATCACGTGAAGGTGTGCAGCTGTGTCAGCGTGTCTGCTTTAGGTGAGGGTAGTGGTGATGGAATAGCTCAGTGGTGTAACACTTACATAGCATGTATTAATCTCTGGGTTTGATCTGCAAAATGGAAGGAGAAATGAGAGAGAAAGAGAGAAAAAAGAGAGAGAACATTATTTATTTAAAATTTTTTCAGCATCTCTGCTCATGTAACTTTGGGTTTCTAATATCAAAAGAGTGTGAAGAGAAATCTCCTGGGGGTCATCAATTAAGTTTATTTTTGTCAACAAGTATCCAGAGCCATGTCAGTTTAGGTGGCATTACCCATCGTAAGCAAGATCAGATTATATTTTCTCCCTCTTCAATTTTCAGTCTCTAACCTTTCCTTATTCCCAGCTTAATTTTAAACTATTTTTCATTAGGGGAGACAAATCAAATATAAATGACTATACAGTGCATAAAATTAAAATAGAGGGAAAGTGAAGGGCATGTATCAGAACAGTGAAAAATTATCAAATGTTGCTTATTTTCTATATTTAAAGTTTCTTGGCTCTTTAGTAGAAAAGAAAGATAAAATAACTAGAATGGTAGGAGTAACATTTTGATAAACAAAACTATTGAACTATTAATTAGAATATTTTGAAAATATCTTGATAGTCCTTTGAAAATGGCACTTTAACTAAGCTTAATGCCACATATTTATAACTTCAAGATCACCATTTTATTTCAGGATATAGAATCATTACAGATGGATTTGATGAAAAATATGACTTAGTCTCAAAACAGGTATTTAGTTTGTTTTCATTTGTACTGAGCAGAAATTTTGCAATACCAAAATACAGTGTTACCAAGAATCTAATGTCACCTCAGCATTCAATATCATAACTGATATTTATCTAATATTTGGCCCATAACTAAGGACTAACTCTTTTTCATGTAACAAGAAGTTTTCTCTCTATCTTTTGAGCAATACTTCTGTAGGTCATGCCTAGCTCTGGCCATGGTACCCAGTGTCCAATAAAATGAGTAAATTCACACAGAATCAAATATACAGCTGTCTCAGTTCTCCTGCCTAGCCAAAAAACAAACAAACAAACAAACAAACAAAAAAACCAAAAAACCATGTAGGCAGATTTGTATCTATCATATGATGCCTAACCTCAAGATCCTTGTAGTCTAATGGGAAGAATGATTACCTGTTTACATTAGTGGTTTATCATTTTCTGTAAAGACTCTTTTAGTGTCTTGTCTGAATATTTACACTTACTATCAAGTATGAGTGATTGACATTTTCCATCTATTTATTAATTAAATCTTTCTAGGCTGAGGTTCTAACACCTCATGTGTTTTCTGAGTTCCATAAATCTGAACTTAATTATATTTAGTCGTATGATGTTATAACATTCTATCACTACAGATATACAATATTAAAATTATTTTACAACCAGACTCTAGATACTAAAGAAATATTAGAAGTCAACTTTTTATAGAAAGTGAGAAATCTCACATAAAGGAGAATTACAGAATTAGCAGTCAAACTTTAATATGCTTGTGATAGATAAATATTAGCTGCTTTTCCAGGGGGAGTAGAAGGTATCATAAAATGTAATAGATCCAATAATAAAAGGCATCATTATTCCTGAACAATTTAAAATATATTTCTTCCTCTTCTACAGATAAAATCTTTACTCATTGCCTATTAAAGCATCTAGAGCAACGTGAAAGCTATGTGTTTTTATGTTATTTTCAACTGATATGTTAATTGTCCTCTGTCCTATATTTTAAAGAAATATTTGATTTTTTTAAGATTTTAATCTTCATATTTTAGCTTTATATTTTTTTCAGAGAAGCCATGAGGAACAAAAATGCCTTTTACACAAATCAGATGGAAATATTCAAGATGTGTGGTCTAATTTTATTTTAAAAACTTAACCTATGAGCTTTCTCCACTAAATAGCTTCTACTTGCAGACACCAGAAAAGTGAGATTTCTTAGACCTTAGGCCTCCCAGGCATCACCTGCTTCCTCAGGAATCTGATTACTTACCTGTCTTTTTGTCTGATAATCAGGAACCACAAGGTGGCACTCTTTCAGAACATAGTCTTGCTACCCTCATTTTGAAGACTTCAGTCCTTACGCTAAGAACTTCACATAAATATTTTCTTACATAGATTTCTTTTTTAAGTCAGGCTATTGATTTCAGAAAAGCCATCAAACTACCTCTGACTTCCTGTTCCCCAATACTTATGTCATATTAAAAATAAAATACCCCATTGACTTCAATCTGTGCTGCAGGTGTGTGTCTGAGTATGGGATGATCCACTGGAGTGTCTTGAACTCCATCCGTAAAGAAAACTGATAATCCCCACCTAAGAAGACATCAACTCTGCATAGATCCTCAGGGACAGATGCTTATGCACTTTCCACTCTGTGCTAGAATGTGCCTTCATTTTTTTATTTTCATTTTATATGTATAAACATTTTGCCAGAATGTATGTCTGTATACGTACAGTGCCTGTGGAGACCAGAAGAGGGTGTTTAGCTCTGAAACTGTAGTTTTAGATGGCTACAAGCCACCAAGTGTAAGCTGGGAACTGAACTGAGGCTCTCTACAAGAGCACCATGTGTTCTTTACCAAAGACCCATCTTCCCAGACCCTAAAATGTATATTTCATGGCTTATTCATTGGATTTAAAATAATGTAACCCAGTTTCCTACTCTCTTCATACCCACAAATAATACTTCTTGTAGCCTTTAAAAGCTCATTTTTTTCCCAAACACTAAAAAAATAAATCTTACAGATTTACAAAATATACATTAATGCCTCATCAAAAGCTTGGTTTAAGAGAGAGAAAAGATTGAATTGAGAGCCTCTCCTTGATTTTTACTAGCAGTAGAACTGTAGTCTAATTACTCAACCTGTGTAATTTCTAATATTGTACCCCAGACTCACAAGGTGGCTGATTATGTTAAGAAAAAGATGATGTGTCTTACATGCTTAATTCAGGGCTTGGCATACATACACTGTTCACTCTATTTTAAGTATACCTACTGTGTTCTAAATATACCTACTGACCATTATTATTATTATTATTATTATTATTATTATTATTATTATATTCTAAAATCTATACTTCTTGCTATACTTCTGGTATATGTAAAATGCTTTCTTAATAATAATATCAGTGTTAAGACAAAAAAGCATTGAAGAGTAATACTATATCATGCAACTAGTATGATTTAGTAGGCTATCTGATTTTCCTCCAATGACTTAAAAAATAATAACTTTTAAACAAAACGTAATTTGATTGATATAGGAACTCTACAACCTGGGATACACTGGGCTTAGAACATCATCTAAATTGTTGAGACAGACGGGGTGCCTGAAGTAAAGATTTACCTTCCACCTATTTCAAGTGTTCTAAAGTCAAAATGACATTGCCCAGTCTAAATAATCCTTGTAAGAAACACAGAGCTAATGTTTCTAAAATGTAAAATAGCAACACAATAATCACTTTGAATTTTAAAAATACACAAAAACTATTACACCAAATCGTGTGATCATTTTCATATATATATATATATATATATATATATATATATGCAAATTTCAAAGAATTATCATTGAAGGTAAAGAGTCAAATTTGAATTACCCTCTCACATTAGAGAAACATAGGTTTAATTCTAGTCTATTATGTAGCTGCAATTCAGCCCTTGGTACTGAAGTGGAAACTTGGTGTCTCACTGTGGAATGACAGTTCTAATCCTTTTCCCTTAGTATGTTAGACTTACTCAGATACAAGTCTCTTTTGTCCATCTCTCTTGCTGCTAATATGGCCACCTGGTTAGTATACAACACAGCATTGTTACATTGCTTTTTTTCCAAGCATAGAACAGAGTAGACATCTCTTGCATCTTGGAGAGAGCCTGGACTGTCCGTGCTGTATGTCTACTGAGTAACCACTAATTTATTTACACTATTTGCATTAATGTACCACATTCTTTCTTCAGCATACTTGGTTCAATCTGGATACTTAACACTTTTAAAACGTAGTTATAAACAAAAAAATTTTTTGATTTTCAGAATTCTTTTAACTTCTAATCATAACTATTCCCTTTGGCTATCATATTTTTATACAAATTTTATATTAAAGCTTGTTATTTTGGAAATTTAGACGAAATAGAATTGCTAATAAATATTCTTACACATATTATGAAATATAAGCCAGTTAGTCCAGTTTTTTGGAACAGTCCCAGATTTTTGGGAGGTAAAGACAGGTAGATATTTGTGAGTTTGAGGTCAGATTTTACTACAAAGAGATATCTAGAATATCCAAAACTACATAATTGAGACCCTATTTGAAAAAAATAAGAAAAATTATAGTGTGTGTGTGTGTGTGTGTGTGTGTGTGTGTGTGTCTTTCAATTAGAAGGGTTATGTAACCTGGGAGAGTTTGTTAGAATGAAGTAACAGACAGTCATCTTGCAATATTTTAACATAGTAGCCATTTATTTTATGTATGAGTAGATAATCAGATCAACAGATTAAAAAAAAAAAAGCTACTGCAGGCAGGTTACACGGAATTTCAGTTCCTTCTACCTACTTGGTCAACAGTTTCATAGAGTTATGCCACATTATTCATTCAGGAAAGAATAAAAACAGTCAAGGACAAGACACACTGTGGTCTGTAGTAGTCTACTGTAGGAGTAATAATATTCATGTGTGCTTAAGCTGACTGGCAAAACACACTCAAAGGAACATGCATAGCTACAGCACAGGACCCTGGTTTCCAGCCTATTATAGGAGGGAAGAGTTTGATAGACCTCACTGGCTAGTGAGAGAACTCTAATAGTGAATATGGAAAAGGAAGCTATATTTCAATTTTATCTTTGTTTATCCTAAGACAACAACTTGCCAGTCTATTGAAACTTACACCATTTTGCTAAATAATCCCTTAGAAAACAGTAATTTAAACTCTCCCTGCTTCCAAATGGATAACTTGTTATTTAGGCGTGTGGGTGGCAGTACTTGTAGAAAGGGGGGAATTTGTTAATGTAGTTTTAAATAACAAACCCAATCCAGTGCAGCACCAACAAAGTATTCAATTAAAATCACATTATTAAAATAAAAATTAATGTCCTGTTGCTGAACTGCTTGGCTGAATGCACCAATTAAAAGTTTTCTTAACTTCTCAACCTCACCAATCTCTAGGAGAAAGGACAAAAATGCACAAATTTACAGACAACTTTCTTACCAAACGAATTTAGTTGAAAGTAAACATAGTCCCCCAAACACTATAATTGTCCAACTACCTGTGGATTTTTGAGGTATGCATGGTGACAAATGAAATTAAAAGCACGTAAAGCAAACATTTTGTCAAAACAAGAATAACTTCTTAAACTTCAAGTTTAATTTTTTAAACTATAACCATTTTCATATTTTCTTTTTCTTGTCTTAAAATAACTTGAGAAGTCACTAGGAATATAGAAGTTACAGGGATAAAGTTTAAATTAGTAAGTGTAGAATCTCTTAAAGTCAGGATATGTTCTCTGATTTTTCTACTCAATTTTGTTCTTCAAGTAGTCGATGCCCCAAGAATGTTCTGATCCCAGAACCGAGTTTACTTGTAAGTATTAGACCATGGATGACCTAAATAAATTTGCCCACCTATTTTCCGTGTTTAAACCATTTCCAGGCATAAGTAATTTCCATTTATCTTTTATTACCCATTCTTGACAATGTTTTATGCCATCTCCTTTTTCTTCTTGCAATCTACTACAGATAGTGTTGACAGAGGGTGCCAACCGTCACCCACTTCCAGCTACTTGCTTTCTCTTTCTGATCTGTTAGTGGACATGTTTTCAGCAACATATTGTTGCAGTGTAATCTAGATACCATGAGCCATTTCTCTGCAGGAATTTAGCTCTCCTCTCCTAAAGTGGAAGTCTTCAAGCTTCTCTGCAAAGTTGAATGATTAAACATTGATTGTGCCAGCACTACTTTTATAACTCTCTGCCTGGCACTGGATAAAACTCAGATGACCACAGCAATTGCTGTCAAGTCAGAAACTAGCTTTTACATTTGTGTGCACTTGCACATGCTGATGGGTATATATTTTGACAACTGTACGAAAACCGTATCTCCCTTTAAAAACAACAAAAAGAACTCGGTGTCCAAATGGAAACAGCCAAAATGCAATTCATTTGAAGTCTTTTTAAAAAGGCAGCAAGTATGATTACCACTAACCTCAGTATTTCACTTAATCCTTTTTGATATGCTTGTTTGATGAAGTGGTGGGGGAGGTTAAAAAGTTAAATATTAATAATAGAAATTTGCAGACACAGGTAGCTATTAAGAATGACCTTTTGTGATAGATAAATTTAAAAAGCAGAAAATTCTCTCTAGAGTCAATGATAGTATTTACAAGCATGAGTATATGTACATTGTGCAGCCATCTAAAACAAATGTATGTCACTCAACATATGTATACACTGAACATATGCATGTTATTCACAAAGAAGGAGCCAGATCCATGAATTCCAATTAAAAACTAATTGAGAAAAACAGAAAGGAGGGGGGATTTATGAATAACCCTAAGGTCATATTTTGAAGTCTCTTTCTTCTTCCAAACTTCAAAAATTGTCTCAACTTATCATGCATAATGCTTTGAAATAATGCCATAGCCTGAAAAACATAGTCCCTCATTTGTTGAGATACATGCAACTACTACATAAGGTCCAACAAAGGGTGAGGGATACTTGGTTGATGGCCATAAGTTATTGGCAAGAAACAAGCTAATTTACGAAAAGTATTTCTTAACTTCTGAAATGGTATCCATGGCTAATTAGTCACTTCATATGAAGACCCATTTGACTTCAACTGTATGGAAGAAACACTCAGGCTTACTGAGTCCCACCTTATATTCCCCTGTATCTCTTCATTGATGTGCTTACTAGAGTGAATTGCTTGAAGGCAGTTCATGATGAAGTACCTGTCTACTCATTCAAAGAGTAAGAGCCTTGTTATGACATATTCTGAATCCAGAAGAGGATACTAGTACTATCTTGATGAGTTTCTCTACCATTAGGAACATCTGTCACTTTCTAAACTCTCCCAAGCTTGGAAAGACACATTTAAAAAAAATAATCAGTTTTCTTATCTGGGCATTTTTAACAGGTCAATGATGCCTTTCTCAAGAGATGCATCTATTATTTTACTGAAAATTAATGCAATTTTCTTAAATTGATGAAGTGTCCTTCTATTTGAAGAAGTACAAAAGGAAATAGTTCTTTATAAAAAACCTTTATTTTTAAGTATGTATTCTTTTATCTGACTGTGGGCAAAGAATAATTGTTTAAGGATAGAAAAGAAGAAAATGTTGTAGAAACAGAATGTTCTCTCTGTGGGGATGAACTTCAAATTTCAGGAAGAGAGATGACCTAGAATCCTAAAAAGCTGAAACATTCTCAGGAGGAACCAACCACTCAGGGATTTCTTTTCCTAATGTGTATAGCTTCTCATCTCTGAGACATGCTCAGCCTATATGGAAATATGTCAGCATGTGGAGAAGCATGAAAGAAATAGAATCTGTCCTTCAATCATGTCACTCAGTGCTTTATTTCATGTCCAGAAATAAAGAGGAAGCAATAACTTATTAAAGACCAAAAGCTTTAAGTAGGTTTTGACTCTTGTCATGTGTTCTGCCTCACATTCACAATTAGTGGTATGAATGAAGGCTGGTGACATGAAGAGGTGAAAAAGCACCCATCATTCTCTATCATGTTTATAATCTACCTGTGCTTTACATGTGGTTTCTCGCCACACAACATGTTACATGCAGTAACATAAAGCTTGTTTTATAGGCAATGCTTCATATAAGCTCATAAGAAGGAAAGGATAAAAAGAAACGCAAATACCCACACATTTTGAAAGAGGTGAATTATAGTTATGAACCTAGCTGTGACTTCAGGGCATAGAATACATTATTTAATTAAATAATACATAGAATATATTATTTAATTCTCACAAAATCTAATGTGATAATTATGTCTGATTCCATTTTAATAACATTTCACTAAGTAAGCATGTCGTTTTTACACTCAATCTCCTTAAATATCTATATGTTTTGTTCATACCTGAGAGAGAAATGTTTTTAGATATATCTTTGTATCCTTCCCTGATAATGAGTGACAGTGGTCTCCACTGCTAATAATAACTTACTATTTTAAAACTCTATGTGAATTTGGATTCTGAAGCCAGAGCACCTCTCACTTAACCGTCTCAAAGTCTAATGTATAAGTGTTTGGTTTCCCTATCACGAGGAAGAGACAGTCATCCTGGCTTGATCCCTTCCATAGCAACTAGCCCATACCTAGAGCTCCTCCTCCTCTGGTAGCCACATACACGTCAGTTTTCTATAGCTACCATATTGTGTGTTCTTTGCAAGTGGGCATCCCATAATAGTGTCTTATGCTTGCTATTTTAAAGATCATCACAAATGGTTTTATGCAAGAGAAATGTGCTACCATACAGCTCTGCAGGTTAGATGTCTGGTGTTAAGATATTGACAAGATTGAACCCTCAGGAAGATGTGAGGAGGCATGTGTCAGGACTTGCCTCTAGCTCTGATGAATGTTGTCAATCAGGCATTCATTGAGTTGAAGAATCACTTTGATCACCTTCTTCGTCTTGAAATAGAGATAACCTGTTACAACCCTTTCATTCAAATAAGGACATTCTCTTGGATTAAAATCTTAATCCTTACAACCTCATCTTAATTCTTTTAGTTTTAAAAAATTAATAATGTGAAGGGTGTTTTGCCAGTGTGCATTTCTGTTTCCCATACTCATGCCTGGTGCCCTGAGACAGCAAAGGATGGCCTCCATTGGCAGATCCTTTGAGAATGGAGTTACAAATGACTATGGATTGTCACATGGCTGCTGGTCTTCAGACGCTGGTCCTCTAGAAGAGCAGCCAATGCTCTTAGTTAGCTCTGGAGTCTTCTCTCTAGCCCACAACTTTATCTTAATTTAACTAATTAAAACTTCAAAGAACATAATACAAACAACAGTATAGCTGAGCTGCTGGAGGCTAGAGCTTCATGACAGGAATTCTGAAGGAATACATTTCAACTCATAACACTTGCAGCTTATTACTTTTAATTTCCTTAGCAACCACTGAATCTTCCACTCCGTGTCCATGTTTGTGCAACATCCTGTCATTGCTGAATCATGACATGAATTTAGAAGATTAAAAATAGTTAGACCTGGTCCTACATTCATTCTAAGTATAATAGCTACATCTAAGTCAGTACCTCACAGGTTAAGCAGAGCAGAAGGTGAAAATCTAGTCATGGTTATTGGTGAAGATGCACTTTAAAAAGTTCAACTCCTAAGCCGGGCAGTGGTGGCTCACGTCTTTAATCCCAGCACTTGGGAGGCAGAGGCAGGTGGATTTCTGAGTTCGAGGTCAGCCTGGTCTACAAAAAGACTTCCAGGACAGCCAGGGCTACACAGAGAAACCCTATCTCAAAAAAAGAAAATTCAACTTCTTTTTATGCTTTATTTTAATCATAAACTTGAAATCTTGGATATTATGACCAAGTCTTCCAAAGGCATAATATCGTCATACAGGAAGCAGCGTGACTGAATATATCTGAAAACAATAAAAAGTCATAAAACTCTTTTACATAACAGAAGTCTTGTGGGTCCACATCAGACACATTAAATGCTCCCTTTGATATCTAGGACAAAGGTACAGAAGTGCAGTTCATCAGTATCTCTTTGAGTTACCATGGAATTCTATAAGCAAATTACTTTGTTCATCTAGTTCACAGGGCACTGGCAATAGGATCATGATTCCAGCTCTGACCCAATAAAGCAATGAGTTTTTTCAGCTCTTGGTGGGTGTCACCATGACTATATTGAAAAAAATCACTTGTCTGTTTATAGCCCACCAGCTATCAGAGGTTAAGATAAAAGACAGAGAAGGGACCTGAAAGCAATTTAAAAAGCTGATTTATGGTTTTTAAGAATATTGTACCAATTTGTTGTAGTCTCCCTTCCAAATAGAAATTCACCCAATATTCGTCATTAATTGAAGAAAAGAGAGAAAATCGCTTTTAAATGCAAAGTGAATCTTTTTAAGTGACATAAAATGAAAGCATCACATCTAAAGTGAACGTATAAGAATTGCCAAGTGAAAGTCAAAAGTGTGTAGGTAGAGGAGGTAGAGATTGGCACTGGAGAGTGAAAACTGTGATGGATCTGAGCAGCTTTTAAAATTCTAACTTTTCAGTTTTATATCCCAGCTCTATTATTTGCTATATTACTATGGAAAGTATGTCAACTTTTAAGAGAGCAAAGTCGTGTCTACCCCTTACTCGTGAGCAAGGTGTTACTAAAATTATTAGTGACAAACAAAGAATTCACATATGGGCTGGAATTTTGAGGCAACTCATCCTCAGGATTTAAAATAAAAATGCACTGCGTTTTATCCCACGAATATTAATTGTTTATTCACAGTTGCCTTATTCTTCATTACATTGATTTGAAGTTAGTCTGCAATGCACTTTGGAAGATTTTGACATTAGCTGTCAGAGATTTAACTTGTCACTATGACAGGGACAAGAAAAGTTGGCAACACAGGCAGAAATAAGTAGTGACTTTTAAGCCTTTGTGTCAAAAAAAAAAAAACCAGGCTAATGATACTGAAAATAATAGGTATAAGAAGAGGATTAGGAGGAAGGGGCATACAGCATATGTAGATAAGGACACCACTTGAAAATTACAAAGAACTGAGACAGTCCCTACAGGACACAGAAGTCATGGAGGGGAAAAAATGAGATGTCTAAACAGTCCAGAAAAAAAAAAAAACTATTGGGACTATAATGATGATAAAACTTTTATGGATTCCATACTAAGATGGCCATCATGCATAATTACTTAAAGGTGCATAAGGATTCTTTTTTTGTTTGTTTGTTTATCAAAAGATGCATTGGGCTTTCTTTCTCTCAAATAGCAGAGCATTATTTAAATTTGCAAGTGTTGTATGTCACTAAATGGACTCTTCAGCTGGCATTTAAGCCTTTTCAAAATCAAAAAAGAAGAAAATAAGGAGAGATTTAAAATGGAAACTCTTACAAGGAATAAGAAGATAAAATAACTGGTTGCAACAAACGGGTTTAGGGAGGGGAAAGGCAAGCCCTTTAAGCAGTTCTGCACAAATTCTCCCTCTGTCCAACATATTTTTAATTGAAGACTTCTGCCAGTTCTATGACTCTTCCATCAAACTTTATTTATTACCTTTTTTGGTATTGTGTGCCCTGTACTGAATAGACTTAAAACTGTAACCCGTATTTTCTTTGTTTCTCCTCTGTAAAAGCAGACAACTGTTGTGCTAACAACTGTCTTCTAGAATTCTGTAAATCAAAGGGGTTACACACATAATGTAAATTCAAGACTAATGAATATTCCTGGTAACAAAAAAAAAACCATTTCTTATATGGATTAAATTATTCCCAAACATTATAATCCTCTTTTGAATTTTGTAAGTGTATGCAGATATTGGTGCCCTCTGTAAACATATATGTGGGGGGGTATATGGAATGTGTACATATATATCATAGTTTTTAATAAGTTTTGTAAAATGCAATGGAGCTATTTTGTTACTGTTATCTTGCTTGTTAGTTTGCTTATTAATTGAAGACAGGGTCTCACTAGATAGCTCCTGTTGGCCTTCTACTCACCATGCAGAGCAGACTGGCAGTGAACTTGTAGATATCTGCCTGCTTTTGCACCCTATGTATTGGAATTATGACTTCCTGGGAAGAGGTGTCAGGAACTAAATGGAAGTGTTATTCATATATGCAGATGGAGGAAAGAAATGATGACAATTAAATTGTAAGCTACATAGAAAAAGAGTTGAATGGATACAAAGGGAAGAGGAGAAGAAAAGGTTATAGATCCGGACAGAAAGAATATACCCTGGGGTGTAGAGAGGACTCTGTATGTGAACATTTGGTATGCTGAGTTTGGGTTTATTTTTTTCTAAGCAAAAGGTGTTTAAGCAATTGGAAGAAGCAAAATTCAAAAATCTCAACAAAAAGCAAGTTATGTATTATGTTTCTCCGCAGACCTCATAAAACAGCAATTTACTCTTGTGTGTTCTCTCAATGTTTACATGAGAGAATGCTTAATAGCATTCAGGTTTTACATTCGCCTTCCCATCTCTGACTTTTAACTAATTTACTTGAAAACAAAATCTTGCTATACTTGAAAAACTAAAATTAAAAAAAAAAAAGAAAGAAAGAAAGAAAAGAAAGATCTTTCTACATCTGGATAGCCCTTTTAGTTTGGTTTGAATTTATTTGGAAGTTTTGAGTTTGTCCTTTTGGCTTGAAATTAACATAGTAATTGCAAAAGTCATTAAAAATAGGCGATTAGATTTCAAATAAAAGCAACAATGGTCAGACCTCAGCTTCTTCTAAATCCAATAAGCCTGTAGACTGTTGGCTCACCTCAAATAAAATGGGCAGTGGGAATACCTTGGAGCATCTAGTGACAAGTCAGATTAAGCCTAAGATCCAGTGTTGTTTGCTCTCAAGTTTACAACCTCATAATAAATAGATGTTGTCATCTTTACTATATAAAAAGAACAAAACTTCCCAAAGACATAAAACTAGAAAGGATATTAAACTGGCACCTTTATTTTACACACACACATTCCCAAACCAAGATTTTAAAAGGAAATATGTTACTTCAGAATTACTTATACTTATGTGAATAAGAGATTGTACTTAATCTGAAAAAAATGATGAGAGCTGTGTTACTACACTACATCTCACCAAAAGATTTTGCATCTTCTAATCTCCCATTGAATCAACGTATACTTTATCTGAAGATCATTGGTATGCTGGATGCCATTAAAAGTCTGGTGCTTGTATTGAGAATAAAGGTTTCAGTTGAGGGCTAAGTCCTTGAATGACCCAGAAACATTTGTTGTTGGATATTCTAATTTTATGAGAATAAAATCCTGTTTATCTCTCCATGTGTACCTGCTACAGTAGCTTCTGGCATGTGGCAGATGCCCAATACACATATACATATTTAAATTAAGGTATGATTTACATACAATAACATACAGACCTACAATATTCAGTTAGGTCAATTTTGAGTTTATTTGATTAACTGGTGAAAAGTGGGTATCTCGTTTCAGCTTCTACAGATGAGAATCCATTTTCAGCATCATTTCGGTAAAAAACTAATTTCTTAAATACACAGGCTTTACATCTTGTTTAGAATAAGTTATTTGTGGTGTTGCTATGCTTCTAAATGGTGTACTGTAATTCCTTATTTTCTACTTCTTTTACACAAACACTTGAGCTCATTGCTCTATAATGATTCTACCTAGAGTCATGTATTATTCTTCAGTTCTTCACCATTAGTCAGTAACTGTGGAAGATACACTTGGACATAAATCAGCCCCAAGAATACCTTGGAAGTGTGGATTACCTTTGTGATACAATCCTATGATGAATGCTTGCCAGTAAAAACATCTTTGGGACAAATCTGGGACAGGATTGTTCTCATGTGGTGAAATAGTAACAACACCATGATAGTAGATTTGTAGCCAATCAGAACTTTGAAAATTGTCTCATGCAGAAACTGTAGAAAGGACCAGTGAGGTCAACACCAATAAGAAGCTTGTATGAAGTTTTGTAATAACAAGCACAAATAAAGCCAATTGATGAATTAAGGAATAGTATTTCATTTCATGCTCAGATTTATTGTCCACTAATGAGCTCCAACTTTCAAATAGTGGCCACATTTCAGAGTAAATCTAGGCACCAGAAACCATCAATAGAGCAGCATATATAAATAATCAAGCTCTCAGACAGCATAAAGGAGCTATTTAAGGAAACTAGTATAGTTTAAGAAATACAGAAAAAATGGATTAATATTGGACATATTGAAATACGTTTCTTTCATTCATAGTCTCTTTTTGGTTTTTAGCATAAAGGGATGCTGGGGTTTCTTTCTTCCTTTCCTTTTTTCTTTCTTTCTTTCTTTCTTTCTTTCTTTCTTTCTTTCTTTCTTTCTTTCTTCCTCTCCCTTTCTTTCTTTCTTTCTTTCTTTCTTTCTTTCTTTCTTTCTTTCTTTCTTGAACTTACACACTTGAGATGTTGGATTTATGTCAAAGGACTTCCAGAATCTATCAAAATGATCACCAAATTTTGTTATTTAGGTAAATTTATTTGACAAGTTGTGCTTGCATGTATCCAACCATTCCTACAGGTCCACAATGAAATGAGTCAATTTCATTATGTTTGACAATCATTAAGATATCTCCTCTAATTTGATTTGTAAGTATTGTATTCAGAATATTTGTTCATCACGGAAATTTGCCTATCATTCTTTCCTGTTGTTGCTATATTTTACCTGTTTTTGTAACAGAGAAATATTATATTTATTTCTATTTATTTTACAGAATCATTTGATAAGTATCGATGTTAGTTATTCTTTGAAGATCCGGCATCTGCTCCTTTTATAGTGGAGATAATTTTAATTATAGCTTCTATTTCTTTTGTTACTTTAGGCCACATTTATCTTGGTTTGACTTTGGTAGGTTGTATGTATCTAGAAACTTATCCATTTCCTTTTGATTTTTCTTTTTAGTGTACATAAAACTTAAAATACCTCATAATTTTCTGAATTTCCTCGGTGTTTGTTATAACATTTTCTTTTCTTGATTTGCATGTTTTCCTTTTTTTATTTGTTTTTCAAAAAGTTTGCCAGTTGTGTTTGACTATTGCATTTTTTTTCATTGCTTCTTTCTTCAATTGCCAAGAACCTAATGGTGCATTGCTTTGCCTAGCTTAAATTGAAAATGTGATTGTTTATTTTAATAATTTTAATATAAGTATTTCAAACTACAAACTTCTCTCTAGTGTTTTAGCTAACTTTCTGTAGCATTGAATATGCATTTATTATAATTCATTTTATACTATTTTCTAATTTTTAAGATATCTTGAGTAACATATGGTCATTTTGAATTCTTCAACAATATTCTATTAGTTCTTTAAAATTTTCATGCAATATATTTTGAAGATAACAAGCTCCCTTCCTCCAATTCATCTGAAAACCAGCCTTCTTTTCTTCCAACCCAACTTTATACTGCCCAGCTACTCTTGAATGTGGGTCCTGTACTGACATGTGATCAAGCTATCAGTGATTACATCATTATCAGGTGTTAGCATCACTTCAGCTAATGGTGGGAATTCATATACTCCCCTCCCCTCCCTGTTTTCCCTGAAATTTGTATGGATGGAGCAAAACATTACATAGGTCTTGTGCAAGCTGTCACAAAAGCTGTGAGATTATATATGTTACTTCCATGTTATATCTGGAAAATAATTTTGTCTTGATGCTATCAACTACCTCTTAGAATCTTTCCATCCTCTCCCTCTTGACTATTCCTAGGCCTTGCAGTAAAGGGTGTGATCCAATTTAGTGATAATCAGTCTACTATCTCTCTTTTATAGTTTGCACACATAAAACCATTTTTTGGGGAGGGGTTTATTCTGTGTTTTATTGCCATCTACTGCAAAGAGAAACATTTCTAGCAACATTTGAGAATATTCAGTTCTTTGACTAAAGCACTATGTCAAAATGAGTCCTTTGAAAACTATGTTCTAATTATAGAAAAATGTCCTTGAGTTACCCCATAGAACCTATAAACTGTGTGGCTTCAGGTTTTTGGTTGCTTTAATTGATGGGTTGCATCCATTGCATCAGGCTCCATCAGAAAGTGATTGGTTGCTCCCATACATAACATTTGTGCCATTATCGGACCAGTGACTATATCTTGCCAGGCCAATCAGTGCCGTAGTTTTCAGAGTGCATAACTGGATGGAATCAGTTAAGATAATGTTTATCCCTAGTAGTATGCACAAAACTTTCCACACACTGAGAAATTTAGCTAGTAGATTTGGAACTTCCAAATGGGTGCCAGTTTGATTTCTCCATGTTCAATGACTTGAGTATGTAGTATCTTTGGCCCCAGGATCTTATCATTAATTTATGAGATTAGCTAATATTATTAGCAGTAGCCTGTAATGTTTAGGATGGGGGTGTCTATGTGACTAATTGTCCACCAATAGAAAAATAGGTAACTCATTTTTTGTACTAGGATTTTATTTGATAGTTTTTGGTGTTTAGTCGGGGTAGTATACCCTCAATAGGCAATAACCTCCATTCAGCCTCTTTTTGTATATGCACATATTTTAGGAAGCTTCTATAGTATAAATAGCCTTTAGTATAAGTTAACTTTTGCCACATATCCCCCCTTGACTTGTCCTCCAATCCTGTATCGCAACTTGTACCTTCCTGTTCTAGTATTCCCTTAATCTTTTAAACCATTGTGTTCTGGCTCCTCTCCTATAACAGTCACCCCTTACCATGACCCCTAACTAAATTCCTAGCCTTTGTTTATATTACAAGTGTAATATATTTATCACAAGTTTTAAAACTAACATAAAGAAATGAGAAAAAATGCAATGTTTCTCTATGTAGGTTACCTCATTCAGAATAATTTTTTTTCTAGTTTCATTCATTTACCTGCTAATTTCATAGGTTGCTTTTGTTAGCAGATGAATAATATTCCATTATGTGAATGCACAACATTTCCTTTATCCATTCATCAGTTGATAGACATCTAAGCTATTTCCATTTCAAATGTCTATGGCTTTTCTATGTTTTTTTTTTTTTTGTGTGTGTGTCATTATGCCTTCCTAGGCTGAAAAAATAGTACCAGATACTGATTTTAAACCTTATTTCTTTTAATATTTTCATAGCCAAATCAACTCTGTGATTGTTCTCTGTGCACTGTCAAGGAGTATGTAGTAGGAGTAGCATGTACACATGTTTGTGGTAACTGTTCAAAATTCAAAGTTGTTTTTGGGAATTAAGGTAAAATTTTAATTTTGACCCCTGTGAAATAAATGATAATAATAACCAAATCAGATACTTCCATTATGCAATGTCATGGAATGTGCAATCCTATTCAAATAGGAGTACTGGGCCATACTGTGAAATGCAGAGACAAATCAAGACTGAAACCCAGAAAACCCCATTTGAATTCCTATAGTTCCAAATCTTAGATCTGGGCTTTAGTTTCAAAGGGTCTGATAGCTACATTCCTACAAATTTATTGCCTGTCAAACACATTTCTCCCTACAGCTGCTTCCATCCATTTTCTGGAACTTTCCATACTAAAGTCTTTTTTTTTTTTTTTTGTATTGGATAGTTTATTTACATTTCAAATGTTATACTCTTTCCCTGTTTCCCCTCCGGAAGCCTCCCCCCTCCCCCTGCTTCTATAAGGGTGCTCACTCACCCACCCACACACTTTTGTCTTGATTCCCTGCCCTGGCATTCCCCTTCCCTGGGGCATCAAGCCTTCACAGGACCAATGGCCTCTCCTCCCATTGATACCTGACAAACCCATCCTCTGCTACATATGCAGCTGGAGCCATGGGTTGCTCCCTCCATGTGTACTCTTTGGTTGGTGGTTTAGTCCCTGGGACCTCTGGGGGTTCTGATTGGTTGATATTGTTGTTCTTCCTATGGGGTTGCAAACCCCTTCAGCTCCTTCAGGCCTGTCTCTAACTTCAGTCTTTCTCTAACAATTGCTAACTCGTACTAATGTCTTAAAGCTTTGGAATAGCTAATATTTTGATGTCTTTCCATCAACCTAGGGCTCACTGTTGGTTTATCTTCATTCTGTGGCCTGTCAGATCCTGTTATTCTTTGCCTACAGAACTCGAACTTACAAAGTCTTATACACCACACACACACACATACACACACACACACACACAAACACTCACACATACACAAAGAGAGAGGGAGGGGGAGAGGGGAGAGGGAGGGAGAAGGAGGAAAGAGTGAGAGGGAGAGCATGTCCAGATTCTTCACAGCCACATCCGAACTTCTAGTACCAGTTTCTGCTATAATTCGACTCTTTAGTCTTTAATGCTGTGGTAAAATATTGTAACCAAAAGCAACTTAAATAAGAGTTTATTTTGGATTATTATCTCAGAAAGATAGAGCCTAAAATTCCTAGGAAGACATGGCATAGTAGCAGGAGGGAAAGCTGGCTCATTACATTTTCACAGACACTCAGTATTGAGTTAGATGATAAACCATCAAGGCCTGCCCCCCAGTGATATACTTCCTTCAGGTCATAAAGAATCCGTAATTCCAACAAACAGATCCACCATTTGGTAACAAAACATTCAAATACTTATGCATATGGGAGAAAATTTTTTTTATTCAAACCCCCAAAATCACTTTTAAATAAAACATGATACTTCACCAACATAATACAAATATAAGTCACAGATTAATTTTTTTTCTGGAGCAGGTTTATGTTTACAGAGTCCTAGAGAACCTTTGCTTTCTCCTTTACATGCAGTTATATCTTCAGCTTATAGCCCCCACATTTATTATAGTTGATAAACTTATTTTGACAAATAATGACTCTTCAAAGTCATCATTTTCACTCATGATCACTTCTGCCCTGTACAATCTATGGGTTTAGACAAATATAAAATGACATGTATTGGGAATCATATTGTTGTAAAAAGTGATATTAGTGTCCTAAACATCCACCTTGTTTTGCCCATTCAACTTTCCTCTGAGGTTTCCTCTGTGTTTTGACATTTGGGACATGCACTTAACAGTCAGGATAGACTCAGACAATATATTTACTCTGTGCTTGGAGGCTTTGAAACTAATCACTGTTAGCACTGTATATGCAAGGCTTAGAATCTGTTAAAGATTCTGTTTATTTCTCTTGTTAGTGGTGAACTTTCTTCTTTTTCTGCTAGCCAACCCGGGAAATGCTTTTGAGGATTTTTTTTAACATATTTAAACTGTAGCTCTATACAAAGTTTATTAATGAGCCCTTTGGATTGTCACTGTTCTGACAGATTCCGAGTGAGCTGATTTTGTATCTCACTAGATTTATTTTTTATATTGTACTAGGACCTGTATTCTCTTACAACTCTAGTGTTTCAGAATTGGATGTGGACTATCACTCAATATATATTTGTGTTGGGCTGGAAGATAGCAGGAGAACACTCTGCTTTCCAATCACAAATCTATCCAGGATTGACTCCATGGTGTATCCTTGGACAGGTTTTCCTTTTAGATTCTGCATTTCTCTATGTATGAAAAGGTGATGATGGTACCATCTGATTTGTGAAGAGTCAGCACACATAGACAACTTTCCATTTCCTGTCCTTTAAGAAGCAGGATGACTGATGACTGTCACAAGCTCTTTAGATTCTCTAAAAATGAAAGAAATGAACCACAGAAACCTGTGGAAAATCATTCTAGTCTTATTTTTCTTCCCACTTCAGGTTCTCTTCAAAGTCTTCCCACTCCACTGTTTTAATAATTCTTACTCCTGCTGTAACTTTTATTTGCTAGTCTATTTTCCCCTTCTTCCTCATGTATGTGAGATTAAATTAGTAATTATACTAAGAGCTGGTATTTAATCACTTATAGATTAAAGAGATGAATTCATGCATTTTCAAAATAGTCTAAACTCTAAAACTGTAGTTAAATATTAGATATTGAAAAGAGAACCCTAGACAAAGAACTAGTGACAGTTAGGAAATTACTAGAAAGAGGAATAATCATTCCCAGGAAAGTGCATACTAGTTAGTTATCCAACACCGAACGGTCAGTCCTGAAAACCTATACATAAAAATAACATTATACAGAATAAGCAGGCATTTATGTATTCAGGAGTGTGTGCATATGCATGTGCCCCTGTGCGTGTGTTGTGTGTATGTTTGTGTATGTGTATGTGTACATATGTGCACATGCACATGTGTATGCATGTAATAACAAAGAAAAAGAGGCCATAAGTTTGGAAGAGAGAAAGCATAGCTGGGATACATGGGAAGTTTTGGAATGAGGAAAACAGAAAAAGGAAATGATGTACTTATAATTTTAAAGTATTTTTTAAAAACTAATGGATGTAACTAAAAGTTATCTGTGTTTTTTAAAGTAAGCAAAAATTTTGATTTGCAAAACTTATGATTTATAAATTTGGAAAACCCTAAGGTATATAAAATTTGCTTACTTAGTGCTTTTCATGGTATCTTGGTTCTCTCTAGTAATGAAAAATATGCACCTAACGGTACTAGGGGAACAGTTCAGTAGTCAAATACTTATTCCACAGACATGAGGCGATAGATTCAGTTTCTATCACCCAACACCTTCCCACAAAAGACTGAGAGCAAGGTTAGTGTCTTTAGTATTATTGGGGGTGATAAGGTGCTCCATCCTGCTAGGATATTTATTCTTCTCCAACAAGTTTGTGGTGATGTGAAGGACAATGCACCTCTCCATAATTTCAGGCATTTGTCCCCAGTTGGTGGGAGTGTTGAGAGAGATTGAGTTGGGGTAGCCTTGCTGGAGGAAGTGTATTACTGGGTTGAGTGTTAAGAGTTTAAATCTCACACCACTTCCTAGTCTGAGCAGTCTGTATTGTGCTTATGGTTCAAGCTGAGAGCTCTCAACTTCCTCTTCCTGCTGCCACACCTGTCATTGTCTGCCACAGATTCTCTAACTCTCTGAAACATAAATCAAAATAAACACTTTCTTCTAAATGCTGTTTGGGTCATGATTTTTGATCACAGCCACAGGAAAACAATTAGTAGAGTCTTCAAACAGCCCAGGCTAATTGTCACTTTTATTCTTATTCTCCATCTTTATCTATAAATAGTTATATATAGTATTGTCAATTCAGTTGAAGTCTCTCACACAGAAACAAAATACAGTTATTTGAGATAGATGATAGAAGGATAGATGATAGATAAATTGATATATGGAAAGACAGATGATAGACAGATTGATAGCAAGATAGATTATAGATGATAGATAGATAGATAGATAGATAGATAGATAGATAGATAGATAGATAGAACAACTGAGTAGACAATAGAACAAATACATAAAAACTGAGTTTCCTAACAATAGTATATCTGCTCTGATTTATTTTCAATTCCTAAGGGTTGGGGAGGTATTTTTAGTCAGGGGCCTCTTCCAATACAAACAACCACTTACATGTAAGTCTGGCTCCTTTCCTAATGAATTTTCCAAGAAACAAGGGTTTAGGGGAGAGAGTGTATGCATTTTGAGAAGGAGAAATTGAAAACAGGCAACCTCTAGTCCATCCCATCTGTTTGGGTACATTTCTCTAGGTGAGCGACCGGTGTGGGTCACAGGAACTGCTCCACCTACCCTACTAATGGATTGTTTCCTCGTTGCCTTGTTTTCAAGGTTGATGATCTCTGAGCCAGTCAGGCTGGCAGGCAGCTGCAGAGGACAGCAGCACAGCTCTTGAATCCTGCAGATAATTGCCAAAGGCAGCTGAGTTCAGAAACCCCACCTGTTAACGAGCTGCCAATTATTTATATGCTTATAAATCACCTTTTAAACACTAACAAGCCCTAATAAGCGCTGGCTGCTTGTTACCATGGTAACTGACCATGTCTCAAAAAAAAGCAACGAGACTACTGACATACAGACTCTGGGTCAATGGTCTAGTACCTCCTGGCACTGACATTTCTACCCTGGCACATGAAACCATTCTGTCTAAGTATAACCTAAAATCTCATGAAAGACAGACACAGAGCATGATGAAACGCCTCCTTTCTCCCCTTCAGCCTGGGTGTCTAAAGGGAATAGAATTGTGTCCAACTCCCCATGAGCTATGGGAACAGGCTGCTCTAACTTGTTAAGTGGCAGTTCCTATGTGCAGCCACACAGCTGGTCTACCCAGGCCACCTGCTGTCAGATATTTTATTCCCCAACGCTCCCTGTGCTGCTAGGCTTCAGTGGTCTGAAGAGGTTTTCCTAATACATTCCGTTTGCTGTTGCAAAAAGATATGATGATAAGCCACTTGTAGGATGCACAGGAATATTTAGTGAGATGCAAGTAATAGTTTCAGATGAAAAAGAACACATTTTTTGCTCCTAGCAAACTGAAGGCATTTTCTCTCCTCTTTTAGAAGCTCAGTGAGAAAGCAACCACCCATGACCCAAAAAAAAAACCTCTTTTTATAGGAAAGAAAGAAAACTACCTTCTGGCTTCAACTGGTTTTTGCAAACTAGACACAAAGCTCACTATAAGTGGTATCTCGTATGAGAGGGCAGCTCAAAGACGCTCATGGACACAGAGCCTTAGTGAGCAATGACCTAGTATTGCAAAAGAGGTGTGTGATTGGTTCATTTTGTTATGCGTGACCCAGAAATATGTTCCCATGCCTTGTAAGAGACACTAGTTTTCAACAGAAAACTGAATTGTTCATGCCACAAAGTTCTTTACCCTTCAACATGTATTTCAGTTCATTTCTTTTATCTCTCATCATGTCTACTTAGCAGTACGAGAGTATTAGCTTTATAACAAAAGCAACTAGTTCAGTATTCAATTAATATCACTATCATTAATATGTCATATCTAAGCTAGGATATTTAAAAGAACTGATAAAGTATCTTACAAATATTTACAATTTGATGAAAATTATGTTATATATCTATAGATTGTCAACATCTAATATCTATTATTTATTTATAATTTACTGATAATCTTTATGTTAACTATCCATTACCTACACCTATTTCATTCCTAGATATAATAAAGACAGACATATACAAACATGTTGTCTAAAGTTACAAGCCTACTTTCACTAGAAAATGTTCCCTCTTCCTGCCATTTTCATTTTCCTTAGAAAGCATTAATAACTTCATATTGGACTCCAGTCCTCCTTTAAACCTCCTATCTCCATCAGTCTAAACATTTAGGTAGACTATGACCCTGAGTTGTATCAAAACAAAAAGAGAGATTTCAGCATAGGTCGAACGACTATATAAACAAGAATCTACTGATAGAGATGTACCCCTGATGGATGAGAAGTCAAAAGAGGATCAATTATGTTCAAAATGTGTCAAAATATAAAGGTTGCCTAGATCACAAAGTCAATGCACTGATAATGACAGGGTAACTCATCCATAAGAATTGTTGAGAAAGATTTTTAGAGCAGCTTGTGGCCCTTTGGTTTTGCTCCAGCAGGTTTGTGTTGAGGTTCACGAGGTGAATTAGAAATTTGTAAGTGTATGCATGGCTGATTTAATAAGGAACCACGACATTTGAAATGTCAAGGGATAGCAGTCAACTAATCTGTGCCTGGAGGAAATGAAACTGGTGTCCCCACCCCCTCCTCTGGCCCAAATGTTCTCAGTTGTGTTGAAATAGAAAGGAGAAATACAGGGAAACATCTGCAGAGTTGCATGTGCTTCTAAACAAGGACATCTCTTGGCAAGTTATTTCATACTTGCAACTTCAATTTTTCTATCATCTTCATAAGAATACATGAATTCATCCTAAAATAATGAGAGGATAAAAATCTAAATCTGGTGAATAAAATAGTGTCAGTATGGAAGATGGTGGCATTAATATTAACATAGTGATCTTCATATCTTTGGGTATTGGACTGTCTCACAACTAAAGAGAAAAAGATGACAATGAAAAGACTTAAGAAATTAAATAAGACACTGTAGGCACAATTATATATTGTGGATAAAAGAGAAAAAAAGGGAATTTTAAACAAGAGAGTAGGCTGACAACATGGAAGGTGTATTATAGGAATGGGAGTGAGAGACACAAATGTACAGTTGATGATGAGCGAGAGATTGGTTTGAATCCTGGATCTGTCAGTAGCTGAGTGACCCCCACGAAAGTTTAATCTGGACATGTGCATCCAATATCCAAAAGAATCTCATCCAATGAAATTGAAAATACGATGTCAGCATATAAAAGCGGTTTAAAGCCTCTTTTCTTTCTCAACACTTGTTTTGTTTACTCTATGCTGTGCCCATAGGTCTCCTTCTTTAAAAACCCAAGAATTTTTGAAATCATATTAAAAACTAGGGAATGGGATGACTTACCTTGTTCTGTCTAACAATATTATTCTTGCTTCTGAGATTCAAGTGTTCTTAAGCCAAGTTTAAATTCTCTTTAGAAGGGAAGTTCACGGGGGGGGGGGGATTAAAAATGACTTGAATGGAAAAATAGCTTATTATTGACTGATCCAAAATGCAAGCGTTTTGAAATAATCATCATAAAAGAAAGGAAAGTTCATGGTGACATAGTGTCTCCCAAATCAATACTTTCCTAAGAACACTTAGAAGCAGAGTAGAGAAAAGAGTCAGGAAAATAGCTTGAGTTCCAAGTCTGAACTCTTCGTATCCATTGATATCTAATAGTATCTGACGAAAGCATAGAGAACAGTCCAACTCAGCACAAGAAAACCGATAGGAATATACTCCTAGCCAGATCTTGTCCATATATGGACATTACCCACATTCTTTTATGGTTTTGTCCAAAAATTCAGTAAAAACTGTAGAAGGTACCTGTTCATATCTGCAACCTAGCCCATATTTCACAACCAAGAAGGAACATTTGTGGGAACAGAACCTGTGTCTTTCCCATAGAGCCATCCATCTCTCCAGAGGGTCTTGTGAAACCTTCCTCAACAGTTGTTTTACACAAAGTTCCTAGAACTCATTCCTGGGCTTCAAAAAAAAAAATGTCATTATTGTTTGGAACTTTTAAGCCTTGGGGAAATTCTGAATACTATTACCTTTTCTGTAAACCGAAAATGTCATTTTTCGTGTTTGGGTTTGCCCAATAGTCTGTAGCTGTTCTGGAAAATGGTCAGTGGACATGTGGGAGGAAATGGAGAGATTAGGTTGATGGTAGTGTGTCAGGGATTTACCTTGGACAGCTCTAACAGCTCCCACCTGTATACGGTTGCTGTAGTGATAGGTTTCTGAAAGCTAATACAAAATGTTATTTTATAATCTCAACAGAATTAAAATTTAAATACGCAGAATACTTACATATATACTTAAGTTTCTGTAGCAGCCATTTTTATTGATTTAAACCAAAGGACTCTCACTGACAATTATGAATAGACATTTGAATAAAAGACCCAAAATGTAAACAAAAACATCTTTAACAAAAAATGAGAAAATAAAACTAGCACGCATGTACCTTTCGGTCTTTTCATAAGTAGTTATATATTCTCCTCTCTGTCCTTTTGCCACTCTACTACTTATTTATTTGTGTTACTTAAGGTCATTTTTTAAAGTTCCACTCTGAAAAGTCTTCTTAGAGAATGTGGTGTGTGCGTGCATGCTTGTATGTGTGTGTGTGTGTGTGTGTGTGTGTGTGTGTGTGTGTGTGTGTGT
>JANHMN010000011.1:26090506-26132200 GCA_030674055.1 Rhabdomys pumilio
TCTCTCTCTCTCTCTCTCTCTCTCTCTCTCTCTCTCTCTCTCTCTCTCTCCATATATATATATATATATATATATATATATATGCACAGATTGACATCTTTAAAACCTTTCCCCAGTCTCATTTTCACGCCTTTCTTGTCTTCTAGTAAATGTTTTAAATTCATTATTATTATTTATTTAATCCAAACCAGAGGACTGTTATTCATAAAAACAACAAAGTTTAGCTAAAGTGTGACTGGCAGGCTGTGAAATCTACATATTTAATGTATATACATTAACAGGGTTTACTAATACTCTGTAATCTAGAAATCACCTCTATTGAGTCAAAATAATAAACTCTTCTAACATAGCAATATTTTGGCTTGGGTATATTTCTCATTCAACTAAATTACCAGAGTAGAAATATTTCTGATTACTCTGTGTATTCTTAGCATGCAATTATCTTGCACCCACTAGCTTTATATATATCTAAGAAATGAATTACCTGAATGTTACCACAGTAACAGTCATGTGTGTGATAAGCCTTGCACTTAGTTTCTATTTGGTTATTTAGGTTTTGCCCCTGAGGTACAAGGCTTTGGTATTAGCTCTCAGTGCATGCTGGAAAGACATGACAGTGACACAGGAGGATGCTGTGAAAGGCTAGAGCTTATTACTGGACTATTCAGTGTAAGTAGTGGAAAAGTTGCAGTAAGGACCATTAATCATAGCCTGCCTCTGCTGAGATGGAGTTAGAGACAAAGCCAGGCTAAACTTTTCAGGGGGGCTGGGAAAGGCCTGAGATGTCTGGAGCTGGTGAAGACAGTGTTAAGAAAACAAAACTCTAGTTGACACTCCTGGTTTGAAATTATTAACTTTTAAAACTGTTTTTCCCAAAGCCTTTGGGCAGATTCTAATTTGATCCAGTAACAATTTCTGTTGGCTCCTAACTGATGAGCATCTGCTAATTTTTCTGACTGCTTTAATCAGTTTGGGGGGTTTTGCTTTAGAAACTCTCCAAATCTCCCCCTTCTCATTGAAGTCTCAAGTCTTCAAAGTCTGTGCCAGTTTTAATGAAGGACTACAAAGATTACCTTATGTTCCCACATTTAGGATTCCTGCTTAATATTCTACTCTTTGTCTCACTTAAATATATCAAAATGCAGAGAAGAAATTCTTGAATTCTCAGGAACCAATAACTTTGTATAAAACAAAAAAATGAAATTCATTTTAAGGTCACACATAAACAGAATGCAATTGGTACTTGTGTTTTATCCACTACAGTGTGATGTGCTTGAGGGCAAGGACTTTGAGTTCATCATTATTTTCTTGAGTACTTAGCAGCACCCTGACTTTTTTTTATTCCTTTGTCAAAAATAAATAGTGTTGTTACTCCAAAACATCTCTCTCTCTCTCTCTCTCTCTCTCTCTCTCTCTCTCTCTCTCTCTCTCTCTGTCTCTCTTCTCTTTCTCCCTTCCTCCCCCTCCCTCTCCTTCCCCCTCCCCCTCTCTCTTTCTCTGTTTCTATCTGTAATTGTGTGTGTGTGTGTATGTTTATCATATGACAATACTTTGTAAGCTAATTTTTAAATGATTAAATAAGTTTTAGAGAGATGGCTCAATAATTTAAGGCAACTTCTACTCTTCCAGGGGAACAGGATTCAGTTTCCAGAACACTCATTTGGCTGCTCATAACTACTGCCATTTCCAACCTATCCAATAACAACTCTTCTGACTTCTAAAGGCACCTGCAAGCATAGGGCATACACAAACACACGGACACACTTGCACATAAATAAAAAAAATAAATCTTGAAGTATATAATTTAAGGAAGTTTGAATATGCACACCTTACATTGGTAGACAGTACGTACCCTAGGATTTATGGAATATTAAATGAATATCTATATATGTGCCAGGCTTGGGCTACCTTTCTATGAGTTACTGGTTGAAAAGATCCAGAGGTCATGGCCACCGTAATTAAATGGTAAGCTTCTATTGCTGTCTACACAGCATATGTCAGTTGTAGAATATAGAGATTCAAGGTAGATCTGACTGGCAAACCTTCTGATGCCTTCATAGTGAGAGTAGGTGCTTTGTAGGCTATTATGAGAGAAAAATTACCAACAGTTTTACTCAGCAAGGAATCATGACCACTACAATAATGACCTGTCAATCGAGACATGCCTACTGCTATAATAACAGCATGAAGATTATAGAGGCAAGCAACTACTTTATGATTGACTTTGACGTATGCGGTATAGGATAAAATTCTTAGACTTGGATCGTGTTTATTCCTGTTATAAACATGGTCCAAATCTAAGACTGAAAACAACATGGCCCTGGATATTGGTAAGGTGGTTGACTCTTACAGTTCTGCTAGATGGATATATTATCTAACTACCTCCTATTTATGGCTATACTTGTTGATCAGTGCTTCTTGCAACCTTTTCTAGAGAGGTTTCTTTTTGCAATGACCATCAGCACATACACTGATTTATAAATGATCAAAAGGTTGAGAATGGGAAACTGTTCTCACCCCTAAATGTGAAAGCTGTATCAAGTCCCACCCCACCCAAGGCTGAGAGAATACTACAGCAGGGGACATCAAAGAAAATAAGAGCTGGAGCTTAGAGAAGAGTGGCAGGACTGGAAATCATATGTTCATTTAACTCAGGAGTTTCCAGCAGCCATGGATGGATACTTGTACAAGATCAAGTGACCGGTACAAGATCAAGGCCACTCAACATCCCAGCAGGCAGCACAAAGTGCAAACAGTGGATTACAAAAATGTGAGGTAGATGGACAGGAAGGTAGGAGGGCGTGTGTTTGCCTGACAGAAGTAAGATAGGAGAGATGAACATGGATCTGAGCATGGATAAGATCTTACTAATTGCGTGTATGAATCTTTCAAAGAATAAATAAAAGCTATAAAAATCAGTGAATAGTATATAGGGTTAATTTAAAGTTTTCACATTCAAGTACTTCTACTAATAAGCAAAGCAAAATTAAGTAGAAATTTAAGAACAACAAAGGAAAACGGAAAATATTTTAAATATACATGTCAGTGACTTTAAAACTGTATAGTTCTTCATTTGATTGTTCAGTGTTTGTTATAGTGTTGCAGAGAGAATAGAAAAAGAATTGGATGGTTTTTTTTGTTTGTTTGTTTTTTTACTTGGCCGACTGTAAACAAGGGAACGTTTAATAATGGAAACTAGATGAATTATGAGTTAGAAGTTTAAAGAAGGTGGAGAAAACAAGAGGAAACCTGAGCAGAGAATGTAGACAGGGCAGCATGTGCTAAAACAGAGCCAACCATGTGCCAGCCTTTACATGTCCACTACTCAAGGCCACTTATCTCTGCTTAGAGAGGACAGAACATACAGCTTAGGGTATCTGTTTCTCCACTGTTGGTCACTGGAGAAACAGTTAAACCAGATGGCTGGCCCTATATCAGTAGAGGTCTCATTCCCACATTCTGAAATTGTCAATTTTTCTAAATACTATATTTTAGTCCTGTAGGAATATATGTGATGAGACAAAAATTCCCCAGTAGCAAATCTTCAGGCTACTGAACAGATCATTAACTGAAGCATCACCTGTCTAAACTGAGTTCTGAAGTTCCAGGCTGTGTTTGATGATGACCTTAACAGGATAGCAGTAACACAGAATGGGATTTTCACACAAGGAGGTAGAGGATTTCAGTAGGGAATGTCAGGTTGAGAGGATGAAACTGACAGTGACAATGTAGTTACTAGTGCTGCTTTCCAAGACAACACTTACCAGATCCCCAGAACCTCACTGAATTTATGAGACTCCTACCTGTCTAAACATTTTGTGGCAATTCAGTAAAGTAAAATATGATATCTCTAAGAGAAGTATACTCCATAGTGAAACCAATAACTTTAAAAAAGTAGAATCTTTTCTAGACTTCTTCCTGAATCTTGAACTACTATTAAAACAAACAAACAGACAAATGAAGAAACAAACAAACGAAAAATAAAAAAAAACCTTCCATTGAATGTATTAGGGTCTCTGGTAGGCACTTTGCTGGCCCCATGCCTTCAAAGGAGATGGGCCCTACCTCTTATTCCTAAGGTTTCTAAAATATTTCATAATGTTTAATGAAGTTACCCACCATATCTGTAGAGAACTCTGATGTGTTAGACTATTATATTTCCAATATGACTCAAGCCTTACTCTCCATGAGGCCAAAGCAAGGACTATTTGCATGAGCTGGAGGACAGAGGCAGGGTAGAGTGTTAACCTAGTACTTGATGCAGCAAGAAAATTTGGCAGAGAATGGAAAGGAAGTAAAGAAGGTTCCAATCATTCTACCCTGGGGGAGAGTAGAGGAAGAGAGGAGGTGGGAGGGAGGAGGGGAGAGTCACATATTATTTGCCTGGTTGTCAGTATAGTTCAATCAAAGTACTGTATTGAGATGAAAAGAAATGCTTTCTCATCTTGGCTCTATTACCTTCTCTTATATGACCCTGAGTGAGATCTTTAAAGTCATGGCCTTTCAAATATTCTACTTATAAAATAAAGTGTCTGAATTCTGTGGTGGCGTTGGTTCTGTGCAATGAGAAAGATTGAGAAGTTCAATTATAACTTGTTTGATTTAAAACTCCTGATATAGAGGATACAAGAATAGTTGATGAGAAATTGTCTAACTTATCCGATTTTTTTCTTTTACTTCATATGAAGGAAACATTTTAAATTTACATTCCAGAGGGAAAAAAATAGTTATGTGTTGAATATGCCTTTACTCCAAATTTCTTTGCTGTTTGGACACCCAGAGATCTTTTGGATATAAATTTGACATTTCTCCATAAAAATTAAGGGCACTTTTCCCTCTAAGTATCAGATAAGAATAGGCACTGCAGAGAGTGAGACAGTGACAGATCGAGCATTATAATACTCTATCCATCTGGCTCTGCCTAAAGAAGGAAGGATGATAAAGAATCAGCATAGCACACAGCATCAAGTTCCAGGATACACAGAGGATTGAGCATCTGCAAATACAGTCGGGGTACAGTGAATCTTCTGATCATATGTGGATAGCTACGGTATTCTCATTTGTCAAACCTGAAAACGAGTGCTGAAACTGTGTTGACACTAAAGTTTGCTCCAGACATGTCCTTCTTCCCACAAAGTTCTCTCTAAGATTAGAGCCCAAACTTTTAGATTTTGAATCATAGGTGGTTCAATTGTTCTGTGTTGGAAAGATAGCTTGGTGACTTAGATTGCTTGTTATAAAATCATGAGGACTAGAGTTTGAATTCTTATATCCTTACAAGCCATGCATACTGCAAATGCCAAAATCCAGCTGAGATGATCCACTGCCTTCTTCAAGACTCTGAAGATATAAAGAGGTGCTTGAACTTACACACACACACACACACACACACACACACACACACACACACAATCACATATATTTTATTTTTAAAAAATCCTTTAAATGATAAATTTAGTTATCAGAGGTAATATTTTTCATTTTCATTTGTATGTGGCTTATCTAATATCAATAAGCCATATTGTATTTGCAAATTGAATTGATTATATTACAAAAGAAAGGAAGGCCATTTTAAGGAATAAATTTTATTTGCATTGGCTACCAGAAAAAAATATCAACATGTCTAAAACACTGTGATCTGCTATTTGGCAATGACAGTCCTAGTAAAGCAAAATCTTGTGTTCAAACACACTAGACTAGGAAGTCCCTCTGTCTGTGTAGTAAGCATGTGTTTGAGCCTATAGAAACTGAAATAGGCATGGCAGGTACAGTTGCTATAGCAAAGACTGTTGCCTTCAGGCTGTTTTTCACCTCATTGGACACACAGGGGGTGCCCTAGGCCTTTCTTACTCAAGGTTCTGATCATACTTTGGTATTGATCCAAACCACTTAAGTGACAAATACAGGCAGCATCTTCCTTCTATTTAAAGGTCTTGAGTACCTATTATTGTTTTTATGTTTATTATCTTAATACTGACATTTATAACATCTTTCTTCCAAAGAGCTCTCTGGGGTGCTATAAAGTGTCAAGTGAAGACAAATGAATGTGAAAGCACTTTGTGCTAAAGAGGGGAAGCCCTGCTACAGTGCAGACACCCTTCTTCCTTGTTTTCCTAGTGTATCAGGTCAACTCCTGCTTAAAGTACAGTTCATAGCATCCTCACTCCTTCTTTTAATTTCTTCAGACACACACAGACACAAACACAAGCATAGACACACACATAAGCACAGAGAGTGACAAAGACACAGACATACACACAGACACAAACAGACGAACAGAGAAACACACAAATGCAAAAACACAGACAGACAAACACAAAGATGTACAGAGAGACAGAAACACAGACAGGGATAGACAGACAAACACACACACACACACACACACACACACACACACACACAGGCTGACCGTTTACAGACATGCACACAGACACAGAAACAGCACTGATACAGACACACATACACACACAGACTACACACACACACACACACACACACACACACACACACACACAGACATAGCACAGACAGGCAGATAGACAACAGATACACAGAAACAGACACAGACTAGCAGACAGACAGACATGCAGACAAAGAGGCAAGCACACAGAGAGACTCACACAGAGAGACACAAACTAAGATGCAGACAGACAGATACAAACAGACACAAAGACCCAGACAGATAGGTAGACAGGGAGACAGGCAGACATGTAGACAGACCAACACAGACACAGTTTGAAGTGAAGGGTAGAAGGACTCTTGGAAACACTCCATAGACACCTTCCAGTTAACCATGCCATCTATCTACTTAATAATTTTGTCTCTCCCTTTATAATCGTGATCTTGCAGTGATCTCTCCCACTTTGGTGGTATGAAATGGTGTTTCAGTTGCTCTTGTTTCAGTTACTGGGAACATTTCTGACCTAATCCTTTCATTTTGTACAGCTATTACACCAACATTACTAGCAACCTTGTCTAAGAAAATGAAGACTTCATTTTTATTGAGAACTTAAATTCAGATTTTCTTTGTTCTCTTTTCTTATGGCCCTTAATCCATCTCTACACTGTTTATCTAAATGAATTTCCATTCAATCACAAGCCTGAATCCTCCTCTTTGATCAGGACACATTCTTTTCTACCCCACAACTTTGTTCTATGATGTCCTGTCCAACTGTAGCACTTACTCCTGTGGCAACATTGCTCTGGTCCTCCAGCACTGCTATACCACGGTTTTCTCTCTGGTTCATTCTTTCACACACTTTCCACCTCTCCAAGTTCTCTGGTCCTCACATCTAAGCCAGATATTTCCTGATCGAAGCTCTTCATCTGAACTCTCCTAAACTGCAAATATCAGTTCACCCTACTGCTTCCAACCATCCCAAATGGCTTCTATAGTCACTCCTCAGCCCGATTCCACCCAAGATCTATAATACTCTGCCATACTGTCTTGACTGTGTCAAGACAGTATGGCAGAGTATTATAGGAAAAGAGAATGCCGCAGAAGAATATTGCTACTTACAAAATAAAAGCTCTGAGAAAATGGTGACAAATGGGTTTGAATATGGGTATGGCAAATGTTTACCATTATGTCTTGGAAAGAATATGTATGTTTTCATTTTCCCCAATGTCTATATTTGTTTATACATGTGTGTACTGTACTTGGAAATCATTATTTCTCTATTCTTAATTGAGAATTGACACTTATATAAGACACATGTATTGATAATTGACACTCATATAAGACTCATGTATAAAACCTTTCAGGAGCTGAGATAGCTCTCAGCATTTAGAGTGCCTATTGCTCTTTCCAAAGACCAGAGTTCAGTTCCCAGCACTCATACCAGGCAGGTCACAACAATTTCAGGTTCAGGAGATCTCTGCTGATTTCATGGGCACCCACACACCTATATAGAGACTATACCTATGATTTCAAAACTGAAAATAAATCTTTGAGACAAATTTTAAATATATTCTGTGTTGACTTAATATTCTAAGTATTTAATGGCCCCCTTCCTTACATAAATAGACATTGTGGATTAGTAAATTAAGATTATGCAAACCAATTTCATACTTAAAATTTGGATATTAAAGTATGTTTGCAATTTTTGACTAAAGAGCTTTATTTTGTATCAGAAAAAAATAAATATTTACTATGGTAAATATTACCATTAAACATGTAAATAAATGAAAGTAAGTAAATCTTTACATTTAAAAATGTACTTTTGAAATTACAAATGCATTGAATTTAACTCTTTTTGTATAATATCCACTATCCTACAGAAGTTAGAAATGTAAATCACCCCCACACAAGAAGAATTTATTTTTATCGGTTTCTATTTCCATCTAAGAAAGAATGGGCACATTCATTATGAATGGGACGATGTGAGAGAGTATGGTGCTGAGCCATAGCTGACACATCTGAAAAGAGAGAGCCTCAGTTGAGGAATCACCTCCACCACATTTGCCTGTGCACATTCTACTGACATTTTCCTGATTACTAATTGTTACAGACTGCCTGTAGATGATGTGTAGAGAAAATAAAGAAAACAGTGCCAGGAAGAGATGTGGTGAGGGATTCCATGCCAAGTATTCTGCTCACACATTACCTGATACCTCAACATCACTGAAACTTGCACTTTTTCCTGAAGTGTCAGAGTCCCAAACTGGATAGATCCCTTCCGTATGTAAATAGTGACTAAGTCTTGCTTTTTATCCTTGACCTGCTGACTTCTATGCCTTCTTTTTATCCTTCCTTTGCTTGCTTACTTAGAAGTTTTTCATAGTCAGGTTCAGCTGTTAACTTGACACACCCTCAAAAAAAAGAACCCCAGTGCCAGAATTACCTCCTGTGAGCATATTTACAGGACATTTTCTTGATTAATAATTGTGAGAGGATCCAGATTGTTACAGGCAGTGGTACAGGGCAGGTGAGCAATATATTAATATCCTGGAATTATTAGACAGGAAGCGTGGTATAATATAAAGAGTGCTGTCTAGGTGTCGAGTTCTATGGATGCTAGTTTCACTGTTCCTGAAGAACTATATCACCAGTCCATCTCAGCTATAAAATGGTGAGGCAGTAAGTAGGCATCTTGGTTCGACGTTTCTGCTGTAAAATTGAGACGGAGTAAACAGAAAGATTCCTCCAGATCATCAATAGCTTTAACACTGTAACTTTTTTTTCCAATTACATATGCCTCCTGATTGTCCTCTGATTTCATATGCGAGCTTACTGGCTTGGAGTCTCAGAGTGATTTCCTGACAAGTGGGGTGATAATGCTCTCACTGTTTATCTCACAGAGCTGCAGTAAAGACAACACGGGAAATTATATGTATTTCTGTGCATTGTGAACTGTGAAGCACTATCACTGTAAAAAGGAAATTGTTATCCGGTATTTCTTTTTCTTTCTATAATTCTAGTTAAATAAGCACCATGATACCTCAGCGTATAACCAGCAGAGGGAGACAAGTTCAGATTATTTTTCTTCTTGAAAGTGAAATCAGTTAATTGCTATCGGGACATGCATTTGTAAAAAGTCAGAATGTGATTCATTATCAGCAAGCAATTATGTCGCTCACATGCTATATAAACATGTTGAAGTTACACAAACACAGGATAGAGAGAAGAAAACAAAAACTATGGGAAAAGAGTCAGACTTTCTGGGCTTAGTTCACTGAATCTCAAAGACAGTTTCCCTGTGAAGTGTATCATATTTCTATGACAATTTCATAAGCATGCCCATCTGGGAGTACAGGCTATTTGGATACCAATTTAGGAGCAAGCCCAGAGAGCTAAAAGTAGAATTTCCAAATTTCTCCCAAATTTAGCTTTTTTTTTTTAAATTCAAATTTCCCATTTTTATTAGCCAAAACTAAAAGCAGAAAGTAGATAGAAGGCAGAGAAATCCTTTGCCTTTTCTATTTCTTCTACCCTCGTACCCAATTGAAAGTTCCCGTCTGTTTTAGGTGACATTCTTCTGCAGGCTTCTGCTTCCTTTTTTCCACTGTCACTGTGCTTTTGTCAAGTCCTGCCTTTGCTCTTTCAGAGACTTTACAACAGGAATTTCCCAACTTTAACTTGTCCCAATATATGTCCCACTCCCGGGCCGTTAGTTATCTTCCTAAAGCACAGATCTGATTATGTCATTCTCTTGCTCCGTTTTTTAAGGAGTCCCTACTGACTACAGAATGAAGGTCACGCTCATTAACATGTCTGTCAATCACTTCAATGACCCTCATTTGAAAATAGTGATTTTCTACTTTAAGTTTTTCCGATCTTTCCCTCTACACGCTTTTCTACAACTTGTCTTCTCTGTGGATGAAAGTTTGAGCAAAGACCTTCTTTTCTTACAATTTTTGTGGGTTTTTTTTTTTTGGAAGGAAACTGTGTACATGGTTGATGATGTTTGACTTTGTCACTGTGTCTTCAACAACTTCAACTCAGGCCTCTGACTGGCTCCCTCATTGAGCTTTCAACCACTCTGATGACTCTCTCATAGGTTTCCTAGCTTTTCCAGAGTCTAACTGCAGGGTGAAATGGAACCCTTTTTTCGACAAGTTCAGAACTTTTCATTAGACAGAACCCCAAGCTTGAGTCAGATCTTTGGTTTCCATCCTTCATTACAGGCTGGTTCACGTGGCTACCCTTTGCAAAGGGCATTGCTGCCTTCTCCTTTCCTCTTGCATGGATTCTAGGGGTACTGAAAATACCATTAAAATACCATTATCAAAAAAAAAAAAAAACCTCCTGGTTTATCTTCTTTAAGTTATTACATTTTGATTTTGCTCTTTCATAAGGCAGTCTCTGCTCACTGGCCTCTCATTCTCGGCTCCCCTGGATGTAATGTATGGGCTGTGAGTTCTCGGATAAGTCGTCTGCATTTCATAGTTCAGTCCTGCTCAGAACCAAGAAGATGGTTGGATGTATGTACTGGCTAATTTTGGCCCTTCGCTGTTGGAGAGCATGTTTGAATGGCCTACTCTAAAACTCTATTCTAAATCACGTTTGTCTCTTTCAAGGAAGGGCTTTCAATGTAATTCCTCTGTGAGAAGCACACTAGGGCAGATTGTCAGTGAAGTCTCAGACCTCAGCCTAGGAACTGCTTTGTGTTCCTTTCACATATTTATTAATAATATTTATGAATGTTCTCATATACAGCAACTGACTGATGAGATCAGTCTTGTGAGTTCCTTTCCTCTCATCTAAGCAATGCGTCTACATTCATTACTGAAACTGGAGAGGACCAAGAATGTAAATAATAAGCCAGAGAGGAAAGGAAGCTACTTTGAAGCATGCACACTTCTGGGACACTTCGAATAATATAATGACCTAGGACTAGACTTGCCCTGGAGCTCAATATTGTCAGTAAGCTCTGGAGAAAACATATTAGTGTTATTCACGTGACTTGTAGCCTCAAGATATTTAGCTACACGTTCCATTCAAATTGAACAGGTTAGCTATCCCTGGAGAATATAGATATGCAAAAAATAGTAAAATTTAGCTTTTGTATGACATCTGTCCATCATGCTATGCGTTCCTTATTCTTTAACAAAATTTTAACGACATCTTTTTCACTATACTGATATTCATTAACATATAAGAACCATAACCAAGGGCATGCAGCATTTACACTTGGCAAGCAATAACCGGAACTCTTTTTTTTTTTTTCTGTACAGCAGTCTACTTGGCTTTCCTTCAGCTCTCTCCATGATGAGTGGGAATTTTTCACAGGTGTGCACCAGAGTTAAACCAGTAGAGTGAGGAGAGAGGCTCACCTGAGAAAAACAGAGATGACTTATGGCAGAATATAGACTCTTGGGGAGGGAGTCCATCCTGAGCCAGTCCAGTCAATTTCGTCTTCTCTTCATCTCAGCGTCATACCATAGTCTATGCTAGTCTGCACTGAGGAACTAAGACATCCTTCTGTTTGATTCTTCATTTACATTGTACTTTTGAGACAATACATTGTCCATGTTGTATTCTTAACACTCTTTGTAAAATGTCAATCAAATCATTTACATCATTTGTTGCAAACCTTTACCCATTTCCATCACTAGAATAAAACGTAACTTTTAATCTTGGAACGGTCTCATTAGGATCACTCTTTAATTTTTAATTTTTTTCATTTCTTTCCTACTCTACATTGCAACATACACATAAACGGCTCTGTAGGGGTTTTACTGTGCTCTCTGCTGAAGGTATATAGTGTATATATTATTATTTTAGTGCCTCTACCATTCAATTTTTTTTCAAACATGAAGAGAACTTGTTGACATTCTCTTGTATACTCTCTCATGTTTTAGGATTTCCCTTCAAGCCAGCTTTGTTTTTGTATGTTTCTATTACCATATCTGTAACACATTTACACTCTGCCCCCCCCCCCCGCCTATACTTTTTCCCCATAGGTTTCACTTTGCAAAAAACAAAAAACAAAACAAAAATAAAACAAATGTATTTATTTGTTTGATATCTAATTTGGGGTCTAGAATGCAGATGCTATGAGATCAGAGCCTTGGTTTCTCCAAGTCACTACCATATCAATGAACATATATTGAGTGAATGAGTCACTCATAAGCATATACTTCCTCTTAGAGTACTCTACTTTGACTCTTCCTCATTCCTCCTTGACCTGTTTTCTGAGTGTAGGAACTCAGTCCACTATAGCAGCCTCAGATGGAGGATGGAATTTCCAGAGGTGCTGTACTAAAAGGACCTTCTTCTGGAGGTGATGTTGCCTCCATCTTCACAGATGCTCCAATGTCCTTCCCATAATATGAAAGGTTTGCCGATAGAGCAGAAGCAATTCACACCCTGCACTACTTAGATGCTGTTACCTCCTTGTGGAAGGGTGCCCATGGTGGCAGAGCTTAAAATCTAGGAACAAAGGGGAGTCCAAGGCCAGTGTGTACAATTCTTTGAAATAAAAGGATGTTTTAACTGTACTGGGGCACCAGTGTGCCAGTTAAGAGTGAGTGCAGGTGTGCTTCTGAGTAGCCAAGAGCAGCAGTGAATTGTGGAGATACAAGGAGCTGAACAGTTTCCAAGACCTTGTGAAACTGGGACACATCCAAGCACCGATGCCTGTAAAAATAGAACAAGTGAGCAAAACCCACATTGTTAGAGGCCGAGGACTGATTTGATAACAATGAACCATGGCATGCACTAAAAGCAAACCTTACACTGATTCTCGAGGTGCAGAATTTAAGTCAGAGGTTTTACATCACCGGAGGACTATGAGGAAAAACTGGACATTAACTGACTTGAGGCTGAATAGCTTTTTGAGACAGGAAGGCACATATGAATAAAGTTAAATTTAAAGGACCAAATTCCAATGACAAGTCACAAGATAATGTGACACTCATGAGCATAAACCAAAGTACCTGAACACTGCTAGCTTATAATGAAGTCAATGAGGAAAGAATAGCAGGGATCCCGAGGAGAAGTTTTAACATTTTTGCATTTCTAGCTCATATGGAAATGCTACTTATGAAAGTAGAGAACAGACATAACATTATTATGATTAAGACCTTACAACTGTGGAAGTTTCGAATGGTTCATTAATAATGTTATAGACAGGTTTAGCATAAAATGCAAGTAACGTAGCCAAATATTTAGTTGTACAATTAAGGGCTGCATTTGGATTTTGTGTGAGTCTGTTACCTTACAAAGCTAAACAGAGGAATAAATGCTTTATGCTTCTTAGGGTTCTCAGATGTGAGCCAGTTTTTGTTTTTCTTGCAGCATTTGTCTCTGGAGAGTGCCAGAACCTCCTAAAGCCTCTTTTGGAAAGGCAGTATGTTATTTTAAAGTAGTAGTTAAGATCATCTTACTTGGGTGATGATGGCTGTTTCACGTGGCTAACAGCCATGCTCGCCTCACAAATAACCCAAGTATGTCCATTTTTGCCAAGCTGCTCACAAGCATGTATAGAGTGATTCTGGAAAAAATACCCTGTATACCTTTCAGAAAGTCATCTATGTGTTCACTCTCGACATTTCTAAGGAAGGAAAATAGTGGAGAAGTTAATAGCAAGGTAGTTTGGAGAGGAATGGCCATGAGGGTGAGATACTGGATTCAGTTTTATTCTCTATTGATGTATCAGAAAGTAGGGGATTATAAAAGAGAAAACCAGGACTCAATGAGAATCTGAGGGGATGGTCTGAGAGACTACACTGTGCTAGGGGAAGTTGATGGGTTCATTACTCTATGAATGCTGTTGTTTACACTATGGGTCATGTAGGAAAGTCAGCCATTTTTCCATTCTTATATTTACAATCATAAACTATTCTCTGAGGCAAAGTGTTGGGAGAAAGAAGCTCCTGAAGTTTTATCTGAATGTAAATTACATTGAATTATTGACTTACCTAATAAGCTTCATGGCTGAGATTTTTCTTGAATTAGATGGACTTGCTGATCATTCTACATTAGAGATCCTCTAAACTGTGATCTTTCTTTAAAGTTTGTGTTTTACCATATATGCTCAGAGCAAGTCAATTAACTTAAACCAAAGTTTCCCCAAGAACCAGACTAAGCTTAATAAAGATTAAAAAATAAACTTCTTAATTGCTTTTTGGATTTTTTCTATGCAAATATGTACTTGTGATTTTTGTCTTCTTAATTAGTTTAACTCTTTCTATTTTGATTGTGATTATAATCTTGACTAATGTAACATATCTTTTCCTTAGTGTGGCAAATCCAAAATGTGACTGATGATACTACATTCCTATTCCTACTTCTGTGAATTATTTTGTGCACTGGGTTTCAAATATCACATTTGCTCTAAATACCTCCTAGGAGGTCACTCTTGCTCTTAGCAAGAATTTGTTGGTACAGAAATTAGTTAACAGGCATGTGTTGGCATCTTTCACACACAAAAACCTACTACTATTGCATCATCCTTCTATTTGTCCTGAAAAACATATAAATAAATAAACAAAAACTCCAATCTTCACACAAAATCCTGTCCACTGAGGTATTGCATTTATTCTTGAGAAGTCTAGTCCTTCTTGTCATGGCATCTAGAAATACACTGTGTCCCCAGTGGACAATCTCACTTTACTAGCATGGTTAATGTAATTTTGTAAGGTATCTGTCCACCATCTCTTTATTATTCCTTCTGATATTAGCAGAACACCTTACAACAAGATAACATGTCCCATACCTAAGTCATTGTGTAAGCAAATCATCTATTTCTAAAAGCAACGAGATCCTTGGCAGGGATGGTCAAGCCTGTTGGCAATGTATGGGAAGATAAAATGCTCTTCCCCTTCCAAACTTGTTGCCATCCCCTTTAGCATGCTAAACTCATTTGTTCTATTCAGATTGACAGTTACAGAACTTATGATTCAACTAACCACTTCATCAAGCCATTTCCTCACTGATAAATTGAGCTCAAAATTTCAACAGCCTTGTCTGAGCCAGCCATGGCTCACTCCTGCCTCCTAAGACTGCTCATGACCACTGACAGAGGACATCTTGCTTTCATGTGAAATGAACTCACAGTGAAAATAAAAGTAATTGACATTATAAACCTTCAATTGGGACAATTCAGATTCAAACGCTTTAACGTATTTTCTTCAAAGACAAAACGTCTTTATTTTCTCACATACTCTGTAGGAAGTCATCTATCTCTAGACTGATAAAATACTGGCAAAAAAATTCTTTAAATATTCTGGGGGACAAGGCAAATACCAGGTGTAAATGACTCCTTAAGGTTGAGGTCTGCTTGGGTTTCACAGCTTATTCCTCTTACTATGATTTTTGGTTGCAAATGACTGTAGCTAACAATGTGTCCTGGTTGACTTCCTCAGCTTCACACAATCTTAGCTATTCAGGGCAAGAGAAATTCTTAACTGAGCAAATGGGTCCATAAAACTGTCCTGTAGGCAAGTCTGTGGGGCATTTTCTGTTTAAATTATTGGGGCTGAGAAGTTCCAGACGACTGGTAGCAGAAACACCTGGGCAAGACAGTCTTGAGTTGTTTAAGAAAACAGTTGATCAAGCCATGAAGAGCTTTTATTCCTGCCTCCAGATTCCTGCCTTGAGTTCCTGCCCTGGCTTCTTTGATAGCAGACTGTGATGTAGAAGTGTGAGCTAGCAAAGCTCTTTTCATACCATGTTGCATTTGGCCACCAAAATTTATCACCTTAACTAAGATACAAAACACAGTTGCCATTGTCAAATGTCCTTGCTATCACAGAGGAAACAAGTCAAATTTCAAAGCTCTGCTGGTGCTAAGAAGCCAAAAGAAAACCAAGAATGATTCCTGAGGTCTGAAGGTGGCTTGCTTGCTCAACCCTGGAAACTCTACATATCTGTTCACCTCCTTTGCATACAACCTAGAGCCTGAAAGTATTTGCTGCCTCTTGATAGGAGAAGTGAGTCTTGTAATGTCGACTGTATAAAGCTGACTATAATTTGTTTTTGTGTACTTTATAACACTGCTTTTTGTACTCTGTGAAAATTGAGAGAGAGGGAGACAGGGAGAGGGAGAGAGAGACAGGGAGAGGGAGGGGAAGAGGGGGAGGGGAAGAGAGAGGGAGGGAGAGGGAGAGGATATGCAGATATTCAGGATAGAAATGAAGTCTTCAGATTACCCCATCTCCAGCCTCAGGACTGAGAGAGCTCTCTAGCATGGAAACTGTCACTTGAGTGACTATAGCGTTCACCCCTTATGGACCACACCAACTGGTTGGGTAGCTGTGTAGAAGTGACAAATGCTAATTCCTTACACCTGTTTGGCATCTGGCTATAGACTTAGATCTCCTTGTAAATAACAAACTTTCAGATCTTCCTCGTATAGGAACATTTCTGAGAAGCAAATGGCATGAGATACTGGTGAGCTGCAATGTACTGTGTGAATGACAATCCCAAACCCCATCACTCAGGCGTCTGCCTGTGGGTTTCCTGGAGAGTGAGGTTGATTTGGGGATCAAGGATCAGCTGCTGAGGCTGGCACTTGGGAAAGACAAGACAACCATTCACACCCTGGACCACTCAATACCAGTCTTGTCTCTAATCCATCTTTCATGAGAGGTTTTCAAGTTGGGGGAATGAAGTGGGGAGATAAAATAAACCTTTTAAATACTTCAGGAGAGGAGAAAGGTTGAATACTGTGGGAGTGTGGAAAGCCATTTGCCAGGACTCTGAAATCAACCTTGGCTTTCAGTTTGAGACTCAGCCTGGCCAGTTTCTTCATCCTTTCTCATCTTTCTGGTCCATTCTGCAGTATGCCTTCCTATCCGTGTGTATGTAGCTCCGTTTGTCAAGGTTAGCATTTCTTTCTTGTCATGCCTTCCCTCTTCTTTCCAGGACCCTTTCTCTTATCCTTTTACAGCTTAAGTCCATCTCCTCTTCCCTGCCTTAACAGAACCTCTGAGCCCCATCCCCTCTTCTTAAGGAAATCAGCCAGGCCTCAGATGGAGCTGTTGTCCTGACAACCCAAAGGCGCATCAGGCTTTCCTTGAGGCTGGCTGCTGGTGAAGGGGGCAGTTGTGAAAAGCAAGGGGCCACGCTGAGGGGTGGGAGGAGGGGGGGATGACGTGGCGGGGCTGTTGAAAACCAGCAGGATAGGGGGGAGGTGCTGAGTAGAGAGAACAGGGACTGGAGGGAGAAACAGGAAAGAGGAGGGGGAGAGAGCTCGTGGGTTGCTGCTGCTACTGCTGCTGCTGCTGCTGCTGCTGTTGCTGCTGCGAGAGGCTGTTTCTTTACTCTCCCTGGCAGGCTCTCCTGCTGCCTGGGAAAGTGGGTTACAGAGGGAAGGAGCTCAGCCCAGACGCTGGCAGAGAAGCAGCCAGCTACAGAGAGTCTAAGGAAGCACCCCTGCCATTGACAGTCGCCTCCTCATCATTAAAGCATTTTATATTTGCACTAGTCCCTCGGAAAATTTGTTCCTCCACTTTCTCTCCCACTCCTGCTTGGATTTGATGAGGGCTTTGTTAAATCTCAGAGGGGAAAGAGACTGAGCGAGGGAAAGAGCGAGGCAAAGTGGAAGGGAGTGCGCGCTGGACCCGCCCGAGCAGCCTTGGCAGTGGCTGCGAGCCCCGCGCGCTAGAGCCCCTCTCCGTGGCCAGCAGCGCGCACACGCGAGTCCACCGCGGACCAACTCGCCGAGGCCACCATGGTCGGGAGAGTTCAGCCCGATCGAAAACAGTTGCCGCTGGTCCTACTGAGACTGCTCTGCCTTCTTCCCACAGGACTGCCGGTTCGCAGCGTGGATTTTAACCGAGGCACGGACAACATCACCGTGAGGCAGGGGGACACGGCCATCCTCAGGTAGGGCTTGCGAGCAACTTTTCTGCGGTGTGTGTGTGTGTGTGTGTGTGTGTGTGTGTGTGTGTGTGTGTGTAATATTGAACTCCAGCTGCCCTGTATTTGTGGGCTTGTGGGTTTGTGGGCGTGTGTGTGTGTGTGTGTGTGTGTGTGTGTGTGTGTGTGTGTGTCCGTTCTATTGACTTGAAGATTTAGCCGGGAACAAAATTCAAGGGAGCCTGGTCTCCGTCAAGAGCCAAGGGTGCTTTCGGAATGTTGTTCAGTTCTTTAAACGTTGTTTTCTCTAGTCAAGAAAGCCGAACTTTATCTATGGCATTAGTGGCATTGGGCTGTATTCACGCTGTGGTAATTGCTCATGCTTGGCACTTAGAGTTTTGTTGCGATTCCTCGATTCAGACACAAGAGTTGTTGAGTTATGGCTTTTAAAGCGTGGTACACAAGGCTGCATTCTCCGTGTGTGTGTGTGTGTGTGTGTGTGTGTGTGTGTGTGTGTGTGTGTGTCTTGCTCAGCAAGGCTCAGTCTGCTCTAGCAGTAGTTCTGGTAGAAGACTTTCTGTAAAGATCTCTGAATTGACATCGTAGGCAATAAATCAATCTTACAACTTTGGATGATTACTGAGGCTTTTTTGGAATGTGGACAGAAATCAACAGAAGAATGAGGAGAACGGAAGAAAAGGATCCAGCCTAATGGCAGGCCTTTAAGAATAGAAAACTTAAACAGAGGTGGAGACAGCATTAACCTGACATTACGTTAGATACTACAAATTGATTATTGAGTTCAAAGTCTTATGCCTATGCAGCTCTGCCAAGCTCTGCAATATAATTTGGGATGGAAATTTGGAAAAGCATCCCAAGTCCTTGAGAGTTTGACCCTTCTAAGGTAGAGAGACTTGGATGATACCTAATCATTACTACATTTTCTTAAAGCTCAACGCTTCTTTTCTGTATTTCCCTTCTACCTTCTCCCGCCTCAGCTTTACTTGACTCTCTGGCAGATAATAATAGTCAAAGAGGAAGAAAGAAGAAAGTATTTTCCTCGGAGATCTTTTAAAATCCCATTTCTTCCAAATATAATGACCCAGTGTTGGTCTGTCTATCTAGGTAATATTGCGGCTGTGGCAATAAAAAACAGTATGCCATAGAAAATCAACCTCTAATCTGTGTGTGAGAGCTGATAGTGCATAAACCCCAGGGCATCAGGGAGCAGTTCTCTGGCAGAGCTGCCTACAGCAGCAAAGTTTTCTTTTCTTTTCTCAGAAATAAATTTGGTTGGCTGTCACAGAATGTCCTGCTCTGGGATCTCTGGCCTTGTTAGAGATGAAATCATGTGTGGTGGGATATGGCGTGTTGTGTGTGTGTCTGTGTGTGTGTGTTGTATGTACATGTACATATGTTGTTCTAGACGGCAAAAAAAAAGTGAGCACATGATAGTGTGTGAGTACTTCTTTCTTTATTTCCTGAGCTTTGAGTGATTATGAATCCCAAATACCCTCCTAACCAGAGCGGACTTCCCTCTGTAACTCTCCAGCTTTGTAAACCTGCACGTGTGATTTATCCGCACGGCATAATACGATTTATAGAGTAATTTATCTGTTTGCAAAGGGATTTGGACATAATGCAGAAAATATTTTTGCAAACACACAAGCATGCCGTCTCAGCCGCTGACATTGGTAGTCCCTAACATCCTTAACCCTTTGTGAACAGCAAAGCTTTATGTTTATGCTTGCTCTAGAGTGACTTGTTTTCCCAGATTACAAGATTAAAGGTGAGAAATGTGTCTACTCTGAATGTATAAAACTTCTTGATTTAAATTTTTGAAAAGTTCGTGATGCCTTTGTAAGTCAGCCCCACCTGCATCCTAGGGTATAGTCAGAGAAACATGGACATGTTCATGAACTGAATAGATGGATCCTGGCACTTCCATGTGGGGAATACATAGATGTCTACATCTAGATGAGGCATTCTCATTTCCTATGTGATATGAATATGTGTTTGCATGATGATTGCTAAAAGAAATTAGAATTTTGCTTTGTTTTCTTGTTTAATTATCACACTTTATCAGATATTACAGGGTAGAGATGGAGTCTGAGAAAAGGCAACAAATCCAGCATCGGTTATTCCCAGGGAGAGGAAAGACAGACAGACAAACAGCATGCAAATGAGTCACCTATGAAAGTCCATTGCTTCTCCAGACCTCACCTAACATGCCCTCTTTCTGATTCTTTGACTGAGACAAGGCTTTATTTCTGAGGTTGGTGGCGCTCTATCAGAAGGAACTATGGAGCAAGTTAACTTTGTTTTCTTAGCTGACCTTCTCAATCTCTTTAACTCGAACCAATCTGCTTTGTGGGTCAGTTTCCTGGTAAAGAATAGTGCTGTTACTTTCTGTTTGCAAGTCTAGCCTGGGAAAGGCATGCTTCCACTTTGTTTCTGACATTTTGCTGGGAGTGTGAGCTTCCAGGGGAGGAGAGGAAGGAGAACTTGGTTCATTGGCAGCCACAGTAGATGCTTGGCACTGAGAAAGTGAAATGGCAGGGAGAGAAAAATCCTCTCTTAGTGAGTGTGTGGCCCTGAATAGTTAGAAATGGCATTAGGAGACAAGGGAGGCTTGTAGTTCTGATGCTTCAGTGACAGGAACTTAGCTGACACGTCTCCAAAACATTTACCTTCTTGTTTCCATAAAACAAGCGTTTCTGTAGGAATTCAGAATTGATCATTATTTTTATTTAATATAACCTTTAGTCCAATTGTGCATTGCAATAAGAAAGTGGACACCTTGCTTTCATATTCTATAATTTTTATCCCTTTGAAAAAAGAAAACTGTATAATTATAACCAAACTTGAAAGAGAGAGCCTGACCCATCCATGCCTAACCTGGCTGTCTCTTAGAGGAGACTTCAAGTCTCTATAAAACTCATAGAAGGACCTGATGACAACCACAACACCACTTCCATTCCAAACTGTGATCCACAGATCTGGAGGTCAGCAGCAATGCAGTACCTGAAGTTCCTTTCTAGATAGAATGAATCTGAACATGCCTTTAGACAGTTGTGCAAAGGAAAGCATGTGGCACATATCTCTGGGACTTAGTCATTGAGCAGACTCAAGTTTTGCTATTGTTGTTGTTGGTGGTGGTGGTGGTGTGTGTGTGTGTGTGTGTGTTTGTTTTTAACAGAGTTCACCTACTTCATCTCTTTAATAAGGAGACTCGTCAATTGTTAGAAGTTCAAGTCCTGATCTTACTAACCCTTTAACTGGAACACGGACATCCACATTGTTTAATCTTGATGAACTGAAACACATTTACCTCTCTTTATAAACCATAGACAAATGGAAATAGGTGGTACTCCATAACATACTTGCAAATCATTTTAATGGTCACACTGACCACCTCCTCAGTATCACCAGGATACATATGCAAAGACACTGATAGGGTACTAGATCTCAAACAACTACAGTGGCTACATAAAACATGTTTATTATTGTGTGCCTACTCACCAAAGTTTCTTTGTAAATATTCATATGCATAAACATATGGAGTTATAATGTGAGCATATATATGGTAAAATGGCACGTCGACCAAGTAATGTGATTGTAATTAATCTAAAACTGAGATATCAAACTGGATATTTATAATTCCATCTGTCTTTGATGTTTGCAGGATATTGCAGAATTTCAAGGATGGTAATATTTTCCCCCATTTAGATGAAAATATATCCAATAAGTATGAGGAATTTGGAGAGAAACTAAGTGTTAATGTGAAGGTTACTTAAGTTTTGTTTTTCCAAATGTATTTAACTTCCCTGTTTGTTTCTGTACTGCAAAGGGGGAAAGAAACAACAAAAAAGGTGGAATTATTTGACAATAAAATATAATAAATCTTGCTCAGATTTCAAGAGAAAACATGACTCCTCTTCTATAAGGCATCTGGAACGCCTACATACACTAAGAAAGTGTCAACATTCCAACAAACTCCTGGCACCATATGTGATTTTTTTTTTTACTACTTATAATTCACTATTTGAAAACAAACTTTGTGGGCCTACAATGAGAGTCTGTGACAATTATGAGCTTTCCTTTCTCTGTAGCTAAGTCACTAAAGGTAATCAAAATTTATTAGCTATCACTAATACTTTAAGGATCATCCATTGCCCATAAAATCCTTCATTAAATATATGTTGTAAAGAATGGAGTTCACCAAGCTGTATATCATCTAGGATTATGGCATTTTATATACATTTTACTAAAAAATGTTTATGTACCTATTAATTATGCTATTTGTTGTCGATTATGGCCCAAGAAACAAACCAGACAAACCTCATGAGTCAATGGCAAACTGAATTTTTGCATTTCTGTAAATGTCGAGCAAGTAAGTGTATATATAAATGCACATATGATGTAAAGGGGAGGCAATTTTTCTGATTTATGTAATTTTGACTTCAAATGAATTGGACAACTGTGGTGATTCATGCCCTAAGTCAATTGTTGAGGGTTTAGCATTTGTGTTTCCCAAAGCTGATCCTGCATAACAGCAAACTCAGGCCGAAACAGGATTAGAACACTCTTTCTGGTCACTGCTAGCTTCAAGTACAAACAGCTGTAACTCACCTGATAGGAAGTGGCCTGAATGTGCTAGGCTTCTTCTTACCGTCATCTGAGCCCAAGAGATACCATTTCTCACAAGCTATAGCTTGGAGGTTTCAATGGATAGCCCTATTCTCTATATGCGTTGCCTCCGAGTTCCCAAGACTCAAAAGATCTAGGTTCTAAATTTGGATCTCTCCTTGTAGGCTATGACTTTGTGCAAATCCTTGAATTATTTTGAGCTGCAGTTTCATATTTGAAAATACTGAAACTATCTATTTTAGCTACTGCACAGGATTATTTTAAGAAGCCCACAATAGGTAAAGAAGTGAAGTTTGTTGAACTGTAATGTGCTATACAAGAATAAGGACCCACTCGTGTTCAACCCATAAGAAGCCAGATGGCTTGTCTTTAGGAAAGAATTATATAAGGACCCTGTTTCTTGAACTTGAGCGCTTGAGCCAGTGGTTCTTAATCTATGGATCACACAACCCCTTTGAGGATCAAAAGATCTTTTCATAGGTTTGCCTAAGACCATTTGAAAAAGCAGGGATTTACACTATGATTCATAACAGTAGGCAACATACACTTTTGAAGTAGCCACAAAAATAATTTTATGGTTGGGGTCACCACAAAATAAGGAACTATATGAAAAAGGTCACAGTGTTAGGAAGGTTGAGAACCACTGACTTGAGCAGATAAGAACCTTACATGGAGGCTCTGCCTACAGAATGTTAGTTGGCCTGTAGTGTAGTCTGACAATTTGCATTTTTACCAGTGCTTAGGTGACTTTAAAGCTGCAGACCTGTACTGCAGATTGAGGAGCACTGCCATGTTTTCACATCAGTGTAGTCCACAGATGGGCACCAGAAATATCACTTGTGAGAAACAAAATTCGGGCTGGAGAGGTGGCTCAGGAGTTAAGAGCACTGACTGCTCTTTCAGAGGTGCTGAGTTCAATTCCCAGCAACCACATGGTGGCTCTCAACCATCTGTAATGGGATCTGATGCCCTCTTCTGGTGTGTGTCTGAAGACAGCTACAGTGTATTCATATACATAATGTAAATAAATCTTTGAAAAAAATAAAAAGAAACAAAATTCGAATCAACCCCAAATTGACTCTCAGAAACTACATTTTTAGACATGATGCCCAAGAAATTCCTAAGCACTTTCAAGTTGGGACCTCCCTGCGTTCTCACAGCCATGCTTTTCCCCTGCCACACATTTGGAAAAACACTGAAGCTGGAGATTCCTGACACTCATAAAATCTTTACTGGATTGGTTTGAAGGAGCGCCTAGGCTTCTCTTGTTGCTTCTTGTATTTAATGGTTCATGTGTGTACACAGAATGGAGAACCACCAGACTAGTAGATGAAAGAACATCTCTTTTAGAAACTATATTCAAGGCAGCACTTAATAGTCATGCAATAAAATTTTAAAGCCTTGTGTAGCTTAAGATATATAGCACAAAACAAAAAGATTCAAATCCATTTGGGTGAAGGAGATTGCCATAGGTGTACCTCTTTACTATATGATTTCATCACTACAATATAATAAAAAGCAGGGTAACTTTATTATAGACCCAATTTACATAATATCTATTGAAATTGTGTCAAAGCTTGAATTCTTAAAACTATCACCCTATGCTCAATTTATGATTTAGGCTAGGCAGGATTTACGAGTGGTTGTTTTTTTTTTTTTTTTTTTGCCAGTGTTTTAGTGTTGTTTTTAATGCTCTCTCTAAGGGAGTTGAAGTAGAACATCCAGACAAGAAAACCTTTTTTAGTTAGAATCTATTCAAACAGCTTTAATGCTTGCTATTCATGTTTCCATGCACACCAACATATGGCTCGCATAAACGACTGTATTTGTTCGTAGAATTCACCTTGCTTTTACACGCTGATCAGTCTTACTTTAAATTTGGAGACAAGTCTTTATCCCATAAATAAAAAATTTCTGTTTCCATGAAGTGTGTTCTAAGTTCAGGTGACTCAATAGGAAGCCAGGAGATTGAACTCCACCATTCGTAATACTCTCATCTGTCAGACGTGGATAACTGACGTCTACTTGGCAAACAGCAAGCTATTCTAAAACTCAAATAAAATAACAAGCATCAAAGTGATTTATCAACTATGAGATGGGATAAAGCACAAGCCCTTAAAGATTATTGGCATATGTAAAATAGAAAATAACTCTTAGAAAATTAGAAAATTTAATAAAATGGCTTTTATTCTTATTTTTATGATGCGTGCTGCTCATTTGTTCACAGATCTTTTTATTCAGTTCTTTAAAGTTACAAGAATCTTAGAATATCATTGTATCACTTCCTTGGGGTGCACGGTGAATGAACACATTTTATAGTCACCTGCAATCAAAATAAGATCTCAAGTTAATGAGTGATTAACCTTCGCAAACTAAAACCCTTTACTCTAGGCTTTGTTAATTACTGCTGGAAGAGGAGATGCACAGAAATTTAAAATAGCAAAGGCCTTAGAGATTAGGCAGTCCACTGTCATTTTAAAAGGCTACAGCTGAAGAGAAATTTAGTTGGTGGCTCAAAAGCATAAATAACTACCTGAATCTAAAAATCCCGTTGTTTAATTCATCATACAATATGATGAGAAACTATTTTCTTGGTTTTGATGCAGCTCCTGGTGTTTCATCTCTTCGTTCTTCATACCCCAAATTATATTCAAAATGGCAAATGGCTATCCCTCTTTTTCTATTTCTTTCTCTGAATTTTTCCCCTTTCCTCCATTCCTCTTTTCATTTCTATTCTCCTTCCCTCCCTTTCTTTGTCATCTACCTCAACCCTGCAAATATATTTTATATTTGTGTGTGGAAGACCATCCAATGCGGAATAAGCAAGGAAGATTCCCCCCCACACACACACACACATGCTTAAAATGCCCCATTTCGAACTTGCTCACCATTTCCCTAAGGCAATGTTGTTTTCTTTCTTCCCACTGTAGTCCCAAATTTCTCTTCTTAGAGTCATTCTCAGTGTTTGGCAAAACCTATAGCAAGATCTCCTGGGCTCATTTGAAACTCCTTTTTCCTTCATGACTCTAGTCCCTCTGTTTCTTATTCCAACTTCTTTGGTTTCAAGACTTTTTCCACGGTTGTTTTTACTACTTATTTATCATTGCCCAAAGCATGATGCCTAGTTATGTTCTGTACTTTCTCTTTCAGGGGCACTCAATTCAGGATAGGTCCAGGAAGATGTAGGCTGGGTCTGGGTCTTGCTTTTATATGATTATCTGTCCAATGCCTAGCCTCAGAAGTTACTATGTATGTTAGAGTCCTTGTTGATTTGTTAGTTAGAATATCGGAGGTAAATAAATATTACTTTCAAAACTTGTATTATATATAATAAATTATTATCATATCATATATGTATATGTTATGTATAATTTGCTTTAGGCTAGCAATGTGATGGCTGGTAAACCAGGAGGAACTGGATATAGAGTCTTCCTATGAAATATGCCCTATGACAGATTTTTTTTGTGGTATGCACAGTGAAATCTCTGCAAGCTCTCCTTCAAGGTCCAAAGTGATATCAGAGAAAGCCTATAGGTAGCCAACAGAAGGTCAAATTATAATGAGGTAGATAATAGGAGAGAACATTCCATGGTCACAGGGAAATCGGCCAGCTTCCTATGAAGACATAGTCATGAATAATAAATTTTCAAGAAGGGACAGACTTCTTGGAACAGAGGTGAAAAGTCAAAATCCTCAAAGGTGAGCTACTTGGAACCCAGGACTGTTAGCAAGACAGGTAACCTTCTCAGGTTGTAAACCGGGGAATTTGATCCATAGAGCAGAAGTTCTATACAGTCTTTAGTAACATTGAATGATGGAAAGTAAACTTCACAACACTGGGCTCTCCTTTTTATTTGTAATAGGAAGATTTTAGAACCTTGTCCAACTTTATGGGGGGGAAATGAGGACCAAGTTTTTAAATGGCCTTGCTTCTTAATTATTTGGTTAAGCTTACCAATGTATATCTTGCTACTTAGGACTTCCAGACTTCACAGTACTGACATTATCATAAACCTGAGTACCTTTCTGATATCCCATGTCTGATGTTTCCAACATTTGCTTACAAATATCAGCAGATTCTTCACAGGTCCTTTTCATCTATAGATTCATAGCTTGAATAACCCTGCATGACCAGTTTCCCCACTGCCTACGCCAATTCAGAGCCTCCCAGGCTCTGTTTATGGTATGCTTATGCGTATGCAGTGTTGGTTTCTAGACTCATTTATAAGCCTCTCTTCTTGAGGCCTTTTCCGTTGCCTTCTACTCCTACTCCCCCATTAGACTTCTTTACTAGATCTCCCCTCCCCATACCTCCCTCCAGGCCCAGAGTTCAGTTATAGCACTGCCTTGTTCAGAAAATCCTCTCTGATTCTCCAGGTGGGCTAAGTGTCCTATTTATTTTCACTGATAGCCTCTCTTCATACCTTGTGCTTAGCATTTAGTGTACTCCGAGAAAAGATTCTGTTTATTTCTTCTTTGCCTCAAGGACAAACATCTAATCTACTTTACCATTTAATCTCAGAATTTAGCTTAGGATCTCTAAGAGCTCAAATAAATATTTGCCTAGTAAGCTGAATAGAGAAGGATGATACCACTCTACATCAAGCAGACCAGAAATCAATTTATTAAAAAAAAAAAGAAAGAAAGAAAGAAAGAAGGAAAGAAAGAAACAGATTAGGAGAAAGCAGGACTGAAGGAAGATATTGTGGTAGGAAGTCAGACACTGTTAGATTAACTACTGGTCTGCAACTGCAGAAGGCATAGTAAAAACCAATTATCAATTAATCTCTGATTGCTCGTGGTGGTGAATAAGTGGGTTTCAACTAGTCAGCTAGAAGTACTTTCAACATTTCTGATAACAGATAATTTCCAAGCATGAATTCTCAAAAAAAAAATGAGAAAGCAAAAGTGCATATTTTTTGCAGATCCTAAAGTTTCAGCAGCCCAGGCACTGGATGTTGTTTTCTTGGTTAGCTAAGCAGCTTTAGGTGAAGAGGACTCACTGTGTGCTCCCGAGGTGTGATGCTGAGATTTCTCCCTCTAGTGGTGGCTGTGGACATGCAGGGTCTAGATTAGGACTTTGAGGAAAGCCCAGGTTCCAGAATAGTATACAACAGGTCCTCCATCTCTTCTACTTTGTATGTTTGTTTGTTTGCTTGCTTGCTTCCTTGTTTTTCTTGGAGAATGAGAAAACACTCACATATCTTAAGTTATAAACTCATCCTGCATGATGATGCCAATCTGAGTTTTGTATTTTACAGCTTATTAATTATTCCTGGAGAAACAAAAACTGAGTGTATACTGAATTTTCTAATACTCCAAAATTCCCTCCTGTATGTTTCTCTATGGTGAAGAAGGGAAAAGTTTATAACTCAGGAAAAACTTTCATGGCATTTTATATAATGCTGTATTATGTAGTATATGATCATAAATTTCTATATTAATTCTCAATGTATTGTCTTCAGTTAATTATACCTGTTCTAAAGTTGTGCGTTAGCCATGCTACCCTTGTCCCACAATTCCCTACAAGGGACAGAAGATAAATATGACAGCAATGCAGACAAGCACTAAGTAAAGCCAAGCATAGCAAGCATCTACCTGTGACAACACTGATTAGGAAAAATACTCGATATTCTGACTTATTTCAGTGTGCCATTTAGTTAAACCTCACTCTAGCCTATCAGACCATTCATTTATGAAACAAGAGCTGCAAATAGTGACAATTTGTCATTGGTATTTGTCTTGAGATAACTGAAGATTATTTTCACCTAAAGTATGATTTGATATGGTTGTATTAGCATACCTTATAATCAGAATATTTTTACACCTGAGTCATTAATTTAGCAGATGAGGGGAGTCTTGTTGATGCTCTGCCTAACTTCTGTTCTATCTTTCTTTAGTGGATAATATGAAGAAATAGTTATAAAAACCATAATGGACTGTTTGACATACTAGTAGATTAGATAAACGACAGGAGAATATAAGGTATGGTTGTGAGAAAGCCATGTACTGTAAATGGGTATTGTTTGTCATGAGGTATAAACAATTTATGTCATGAATATTCATAATCTATATTGTATAGATTTTTTGAACTGAGATACTAATTTTATTTGTAATTTATATCTACAAATATTTATAATTATGTATAAATGCAAAGACATAAAATTTCCATAACAAAACAATGAACTTGGGTCACAGCATATTTTAATAGGTATCTAATTAAATTGATGAATTGGTAGTGGAGAATTTTACTGAAGATAACAAAAGATTTTAAGCTATCAAGGATATGAACAGTATATAAGCATCATATACTAAGTGTCTTAATTTGTTTTGATTAATGCTTTGTTTTAAATACTTATTATACAAGGTGCTAAACCTATTTTCGAAAAGAAGTAACATTTCTTATTTCTATCCAATCTGAGCTATTGTATGTTTCCCAAAGACTAAAATTGGATCTCGGAGGGTTTTTTTCATTTACTCTCACATGACAGATACTAATGCTGCTTACCTGATGAACAAGTAATTGTATTTTGTTTCAAATAGCTTCAGCTCTTTGTAGTTGAATCTCAGGTTTGTACTAAATTCATGTTTCTCTTTTTCATTCAGAGTTGATCTAGTGACCTAGTGGTCTGTTAATAATTGTGCTTGCTGAAGGGGAGAGACTGTCCACTGAAAGACAAGAATAATTTTAATTAAATTCCTATATTTTACCAAATAAAATATCAAAATGCTTTCATGCCCATTTAACATTAATGCCCAAGGCAAATTAAATTATTAGAACTCTGTAAAAGGGTTAAGCCACCAGTTCTGTCTGCAATATACCCAAAACACACACACACAAAAGAATTAAGAATGTTTCATTATAGAAACTGTTGACATCAAAACTTGTAGAAAAGAAAAATAGTTTCAGAATATTTGGGATAGCCATCTAACATTATTTTATTTATAAATAGAAGAGAAATGTGTTAAGTGGTGAATGAACCAAAAGAAAAATCATCAAAGATATATGCACTGGGATGTAAACTTAGACTATTTTGACAAGTAAGCAATGACTCCCAGAAGTCAACATGGTTTCTCTGGGGACATACTGCAATGTAGAAAATAGGTTTCTTAAAAAATGAACAAATAGTACTGGTGAGTCATGACAGTGCCATTCTTATAAAGGACCTAGATTTTTAGGAAAATTCTTCTTATACAGTCAAGAATAAGTTAGGGTTCAGAATGAGGTTAAGTCTTTTGAAATGTTGAACAGAGAAATACTGGTGGTGCTAGAACATTCTTTTAGGTTATCTTTGGCCATGTTTAGTATTTGGATTATAGCATAAGGATGCTTTTGAGATGGGTGTGACACAAAGAGAAGATGCCACAAGGTGTGCGTTCTCAGACTGTTACATAGATGTATATGAATTCTATGGAAAGAGAGGTGGGGCTGTGTATGGGAGGAGAGTACTATAGGTATGTAATATTACTGTGCTTCATACAGAACATAAAACAGATGTCAGAAAGAAGGTCATCTGTGGTACTTTGATTCAACAGAACACAGTTTAGTTGAATAAGCAGATTTGGTAAATAACTTCAAAGATGAACAGTCAAATGGCATAATGGGAATTACAGGGCTTCTGAGCCAGCAGACTCAGCTCCAACCACCACTTGGCCAGCTATTGCCTTTGTATGTGTGGGACAATCACTTAGTCATTCCTGGCTTCTGCTTCTTATTTTAGAAATTATAAGTTATCCAATGATTTTTTCCCTTACTGTCAAGGACACTATAGGAATGAGTTAGTGGATCTATAATTATACTCATGCATGTCTTGGATATCTTTGTGACGTCTAAGTGTCTTCTTCATCAAGTTCAGTGGATTTCCTTGAGCAGCATGAAATTTTGTCATTTGTATATTGAAAGCAGAGGCCAGATGATCACCAGTAGGAATTCAAAACAACAACAGAAACCTTTTATACTGTACACAGGTAAAATGGGTAGTTTTCCAGGGCTTCACTGGCATGCGAGTTTTATAAATCTACCATGTTTTTCCACTCAGTTTGCTTTGTATGCAGTTAGTCTTAAATTTTAGTCTATTATATTATAACTTTATTCTTACTGTCTTCTTCCTTATACAGAATTTGAAAACCTTTCCAAAAAAATCTGACCTTTCATTAAAACTGAAGTCCTGTTTAGACCTCTCATCTTTCTTCATAGAACAATATTAAGACATAGGCAATCTCAAACTTTATATTGAAACTGCTTCAGAAAAATAGATAAAATTAATCAGGTAAATTATGACTGTATTCATCTTCTAACAGTTTCATGTTCACCCTGACATTTCTATCCTGAATCTACCTCCTGATCAATATGGATTTTTGAACATTATTCTTCCACAGAACACAACATAAAGCCACATCCTAAGTCAGGTTTCTTTTGGTTTCTATTTCTCTGAGGCCTTACAATCCAGGCAGAAGTCTGGGCCCATCTCTTGTCATATATCCAGGTCCTAAGCTGAGCAGCACTTTGCTCTGTCAGTTCTGACTTTCACATCCCCTTTCCAGGTATAGTAAAGCAAATTAACTTGAATTTTTAATTTTTCCCTTCAAACAACTTAAATATCATCTACAAGTAGATATCAGATCAACAGGTGAACAATGTGGATAAGTGGATCTAGGTAAATTGGGTAGCAATCTACTGGTGAACCCAAGGCCTTCAAACCCAGCATTTTTGGCTTTCTAACTTTATATGCATGTTGTTTTATGTCCTTCTGCAGAGTCACTTTGGTTTATTTAAAAGTGCAACTGCTAAAATTCATAAACAGCAACTATCAGAGTATAAAACCAGTCCCTTTCTGTTGATCTGACAGGCTCTCAACTGTCAATGACTGCCTCATCATTTGCAGAATTTTCGAACAAAGAGGCATCTATGCAAGATTTTATGGAACCAGGAGACTTTAAAGCCTATAAGGTGGAATTTGGGTGACAGTTTTGGAAAACCTCCAAAAGTTCAAATGAAAGTGAGAGGTTTAAAATTAAAAGGGAGAGACTTTGAAACTAAGCAAATTAGGGAAGGATCTGATATGAAGAGTTCAGGAAAGCACAACTACCCCCATTCACAAGTGGGTCACTTGTGTGTGAAGTGTCAAGTGCTCCCAAATGGCAAAATTGTAAGCACAAAAATGAAGGACTTGTTAAAAAAAATAATGATAGAGTGTATAAGCATTATCTAGCAGAGTATTAAATAAGTCCGAATTAATTCTGTAACTGCAAAGATGCAGTTCTTCAGCCATGGGCTGACGTAGCACTGGGAGTATTAGGGAAGTTCCTTATGCATCCTAGATGCTATGTGGAGACATAGCATCTATCAAACATGCAGCACTGCTACACAGCCTACTCTAACGAAAAGAACATAGACATTTTGTGATTCAGACTCTTTATTCAAATTTAAAATTTTTTTTAGTTATACTGTCTTGACAGTTGGAGTTGGGGCTCATTTGGTTTTATGCATGTTGGGCATAAAATCATGGACAGAAAGAGGAGGATCAGAAGTTCAAGGTTTTCCTTCTGCTACATGGTGAGTTCAAAGCAATCCTAGGATATCCATCCAAAGCAGGAGGAGGGGGTTCAAGATCTTGAGAGTCAAAATATTGCAGACCATTTTAGACTAGGTAATGGTACGTTCTTTTAAACTATAGATAGAAAGATGAAGAGAGATAAGGAGAATGGGAAGAGAATGTTCTATACAAATGATAAATCAGAAATAAAAATCCACCCATGGGGAAGATAGGGAACACTTACAGATAGAACGATGACAATAAATTATACTCAGAAAGTAAGATGGATTTAACTGGATTAATTGACTGTAAAGGAGCCACTGAATATCAAGGCTGAGTAGTCTACTAAAGTGTAACTCAGAATTTGGGGTAAGTAAAATCTCTGAACTACATGAAAGCATCAAATGCTCTCCTAATAGAGAACATTTCTGTTTAGATGAAATTATTCAGAGAAGGAGTTAACATGCACGCTTGTTGTGACCCTAGAACCTGAGGTTATTTTTTTTTTTTAACCAACATTGGTCATTTTAAACTTAAGTGTTAATGGAGTTTTGTTGTTGTTGTTTTGTTTCCCTTTTGTTTTGTTTTGTTTTGTTTTGTTTCTTTCTTGCATGGGTCGTTTCAAAGCTTTGTCAATATTTCTTTAATTTTTTTTAATTTACCAATTCATATTTTTTAAAGACATTAAAGTGTATACATTTCAGCACAATATGTACAACACAAAATTTAAGTACAAAAGTAGTAGATTTCTAATTGCGGCTCAGATAGCTCCTGAGAAAATGCTATAGGTTGATGTGTTACTATGGGCACTGTTAATGAAGGAGCTGAGTCTTAAAGGTTCAGTGAAACATGGGGGTGGCACAGAATGACTAGGAAGGCAGGACTAGCGCTAAGAGGAAGGCATAATCAACACAAGGAACCAATTTCAGTTCATGCACTATTAGAACCATCCCAGGAGACTTTTGTTTTGCAAGCTCTTTGGCACACTTCTTGACTTCAATGCAGATTAGTAATAATAATTACACCCCTTGTACTGTAGCTTCTTGGACTCATAATCCCTCAGCAACAAATGTAGCCTCCCTGTGCTATGGACAACACTGAGGTGCTGCAGAGCCAGGAACGGGAAGGTAATGAGGCCAAGACTCTGAACAAAGAAGACACAGATAGTCACGGATATACCACAATTTGGTTTTGCTTACCCGGTGGTGGTGCTGCAGGGCTCTTACGGTTTTATTACTACTATTATTTTGCTTGTATTTTTCTTTATACTTGGTAAATTTAATGAGCTGTCTCTAAGTAATGGAGCCATTTTATTCCCAATGCTATCGCTGCATTCCAAATCCTTATCAGTGCATGACAACATTACTCATCTCTGCCTTTCCATGCGTTCGACCCTGAATTTTTACTAGGCTCTGGGCTGAGTCTAGGCAATAGGCAGTTAAGGAAGAGAAAGCTAAGAGTCAGGTCATTTAGATTTTGAATTTTTTAGTTTCCTTTCAAACATATCTTTTCAGTAATTCTTTACCATCTATAATAAATTAAAAGTGACCTCAAATTTAAAGTCACATCGTTTTCAATTTCCACACAGCCACAGTTACTAGAGTGTCTTTGTCAACTATTCATTCTCTCTTCTAGAAGTAGGATCTGAGTATGTTGACTTCGAGTTCTTAGGTTAGGCTCAGGTGACTTTCCCGCCTCAGTCTCCAGAATGTCTGTGAGTCCATTCCTACATCTTACTCGGAGAAACCATAATTTCATCCTCAGTTGATCATTTCCTCTGATAGTTAGCTGTTTATTTCGTTATCCACTTCTAGGCAGCGTCTAGCACCTGAGTGGCTGCATGTTGCTGGTAGCTGGTTGGTTTTGACACTAATGTCTCATCTACATTTCAAATATCTCATGGAACAGTGTCAAGATGGACTAGAGACTACAGAAACACCTTGCTTGAGAAACCTCTTGGTCAATATTTGAATTGATGTCATTGACCAAGGAAACAGATGATGTTTCTGTGGTTCAGCAACTACTAGTGACCCCATTCAGAGAAACCTTGTTTTCACTGTCTTGATTTCTCTTTGGATCATATATGCCTCAAATAAAGGATAATAATATCTTCATAATAACGATATCTTGATGATAATAATCTTCCTTCTTGTCATCAGAGAGCAGGGGATAGAAAAACCTCTAGAGGCAATGGAAATATCAAAGGGAAACTGTTCTTTTGAAATAGTTTTCATGCTGATTTAAAGTGATAATTACATTCACAGGGTTGATGACTTGCCAGAACCTTCTGACTCAGACATCTAGAGTGACCACCTGGTTTCAATGCCCAGCACCCCCCCAACACAGTAGGATATTTATTTGGTTTGGCAAACTACTTTTCTTCCCTTCATTAGTGAAGCTGGCCTCTTGGGGATGACGTTTTCAACAATAATGGAGACACCTTCTGTCCTATGAATAAAGCTGTGATTTACAGTATTTAATTTAGCTGAAAGGAAGTAAAGGAGAGACCTACATGGCAGGGAGATGAAATTATAAAATGGCTCACTCCCTAAAGTTTTCTAAATATATAGAGCATTAACTTGGCTCATAGCCTTACTTGTAGCATATAAAGCTCCATCAATCAAAAAGATGAAAAGCTAGGCTTTCCAAGACTCAGCTATGGCATTTGACATACTAGGTTCTGTAGATGTGATGGGGTAAAGAATATATTTAATCCATACTATCTCCTCTCTTGTCCTGTGTTAAGACTGTCTACATTAAACCTTGAAATGCCTGTGTAGTTTCCACCCTGGAATTATCTGAAGTGTACTCTTTATCCAGGTTCCACTATAGTCTGCACTATCCTTTGAATCTCATTGATTACAAAGCATTTGGCTATCATTAATGAGAGCTCTCTCAGATTTTATTTTTATTTATTTACTCATTTATTTAGGTTAGTTTTGTTTTAAGGTTTGGGTATTTTTATTTTATTTTGCTTTGTTTTCGGAGGGTCGTTTGCTTGTGGGTTGGTGTTGCCTTGAGAGGTTCTGTTTTGTTTTTGTTTGTTTGTTTTCTTGCCCATGAACAGCAGTCCTTGAAAGCAGCTAGACCTCTGGAACATTAGTAGGGTTTTGTCACTAGCTTAGCAATGCTAAAATTAAAAGTAAACCTTTCCCCCAAGGAACTATAAACTGCTCTCACGGTCCCTCGGCCTCAAAACTTGAGTGTGTGATTTAATGTTTATTCAGCACCAACAATGTACAACCACTTCAAAAAAACATTCTGTTTATCTAGCACTCTACAGTTCTAAAGGATGTCACATCCATTGCCTAATTAGTCCTCACCAGACCCTGCTGTTGAAGCAAAGGGAGACATCCCCATTATCCCTACAACATACATAGGAAATAAAACCCAGGCTTCTAAACAAAATAATTGTCGTCACAGGGCCATGTGGCATGAAGGTAACATTCCCTGATTCATTCTAAATCAACAAAAAAGAGTTTGGTGTATTTTTGCTCTCTGCCCCCCTTTCCCTTTTTAATCATAGATTTCTACTCCTGTTCTTTCATTTGTCTGTTTTTTAATGTATGGAGACAAGATTTCTCGATATAGTAGAGGCTGGCTTCAAACATTTCATCCTTCTTCCTCCCCTGGAATGTTGGGAAGATTCGGATTGCTACACCTGATAGTACACCTCTTCGTTCATCCTTGCCTTAAACTCTCTAAAAAGATGTAAGGATTGACTTTTGATTTTGCTATCCTACTGTCCTTCCCAACCTGCATGGTTGATGAGCAACCCACACCCCTTTCTCTGCTCCTTCGTCTACTACTGTGTTTAGTGGCTTACTGTGGGATAGCTTGCAGAAGGGAAGGATTGTAAGGCTATGAAGATTCTCTCCCCCACTTCTCTCCTTTATACTCCCCCCACCCCCGCCACCCAGTGCCCCGTTCAGTGCAGTCTTTCTGTTCTCATTGAGGCTGCAGTTTGTCTGCTGAATTACTGCTTTGTATTCAGCCAGGGCCCGTGGAGTATTCCCAGTGTATTTATTTTCTGTTCCTGAGCTGAATGCTGGGTGCCTCTTTGTCCTGATGCCTTCTGCAAAGAAGTTTCAGAGGGGGTGGGGCGGGTGCCAGCAGCAAGGAGGAGGGGCAGGAATGCCAATAAAGCTTTCTGTATCCCCCAGAGGAATGTGTGCAAACGCCTTTCCCACTGCCTCACTCACTGTTCTCCCCTCTGCTGCCCTTGCTCTTAATTGGATCTAGACCCTAGAGAAAACAACTTTGTTAATGTGATGGTTAAAGAAAATGAGAGGTGGAAGTTGGCTGTGTTCTGTTCTGGCAACTTCTCCTCTCTGGGAATAAGAGTCTCTGATGCCTGATCAGGGGAAGGGATCCCAATTTCCTGATCAAGAGAAAACACCACTCTTAGAGCTTTCTTTTGCGTGTCTGTCAAAATGGAAGGTTGTGTTCTACTTCTGCTGAACTACCTGAACCTAGTTTTCCTAGCAAATATGACTCATCCGTTTCTCTCAGCCACTTATCTGTTTCTTCCTTTCCTCATTTAATTACATATTTGACAAATGGCTGTTAAACACTTTTTTTTTATATACTGAGTTGTAAGAATAAAATGTTCAATGAGAGAAATTAAGTAACTACACTCAGGAGGCTTATATGCCAGCCAAGGAGGAAGACAATATACAAATATGTCAATGCATAAATAAAACAGTTACAGCCTGCAGTAAGTGATACAATTTGGAATAAGTAAGATAAAGGATGGAAAATTATGGCAAAGCTACATAAAGTTTCCAGGTTCCTACGGGGAATTTGTACACTGAAACTTAAAAGTTGCACATGCGAGCTGATTATCGTTTACACTTTGATTCCACAGCTATAATGAGATATAGCATATACAATTAGACTCATCCTCTAAAAATATTCATTTTTGTGACTATTAGTAAGTATACTGTTTGGAGCCATCATTATGCCCTAATTTTAGACATTCCCACCAGGCCAGAGATGTCCCTCAAGCCCCTTTTTAGTCAAACTTTATTTCCAGCCCAGACCCTGGATTATAATAAATCTTTGTTTTATGTATTTGTTTCTATAAACATTTTGTACAATAAATAGAAGCATAAAATATGGAGTGTTTAGCATCTGGCTTCCTCCATTTAGAATAATGCTTTTTCAGGTCCACCCATACCGCGGCATACATCAGCAGTTTGGTTCCTATTATGACTGAACAATACTCCATTTTATAAATATTCCATATTATGTTCAGCACTTCTTGAACATTGGGACATTATGTATTTATAGTTTTCATGAATCAAGTTGCCATAAGCATTTATGGTCAATTTTTTTTATAAAGATTCATTTTCAGTAGATAATACGCATTGAAACTTGTGAATGATACCATAATTTTGCTTTTCTTTTTATGTACTATGATATAGTTTTCTAAAATAGCAATGCACAGACATTCCAGTTTCTCCATACCTTTCTCCACATCATTTGCTTCCTGTCTTGTTTTTGGAGATATGTATTATTTGGTTTTAATTTATGCTTAAAGAATTCTGAATGTTGGCCATCTTTTCCTATACATACCGGCTATGTTTGTATCTTGTTAAATAAATGTCGTCCACATATTTTTGCTTATTTTGATGAGAATGTTGGTTTCTTGTTTATTTTTGAGAAAGGCTAATATATGGTTCATATAGTCTTTTAAGCCTTATTGTGTAGGTTTTTTTCTTTTTGCTTTAAAAAGACAAACCCAAACCTTTTTTACCCTATATATGACAGTTGCCTCTCCTCCAATCCCTACCAGAGCCTCCTGACTTTCCCACCAAACTTCATGCTCTTCGTTCTCTCTTTAGAAAACAAGCAAGCAAACAAACAAACAAAAAAACAAAATAAACAAAAATGTAAGTATAAATGTCATAGGAAATGAAGTAGAAAAACACACAAAAGACCATAAAAACACAAACTCAAAAACTATCACATACAAACAAAAGACCAATAAGACAAAAACGTGTCCCCAAACTAAGCAATATAAAACTATTTCTTCTTGTTTTTGCAGTATAAATGTTTTTAATTTTCAGTTATTTATTAGCTGTTGAGATAAAACATCTAGTCCAGGGTGTACTTAAACTCTATGTAGATAGGAATGACCCGAAACTACAGAGTTTCCTGCCCCTATTTCTCATGTGCTAATATTATAGGCACCTAGCTTATCCAGTGCAGTGCTGGCAATTGATCCAGGACTTCATGCCTCCAAGGCAAGTGCCCTACCAACTGACTAACATTCTCATTCAAATGTTTTTAATGTCATGAAATCTACTGTATCAATCTCTCTTATGAACTGAACTTTAAGTTATTTAAAAACTTTGCTGCCAAGAGTTATAAAAGTTACTTTCAATAATATATGTATATATAATCTTTATATCTATATCTAATATATAATATTTAATCTTTTTTTACAGTTCAGTCGTTATCCCCTTCCTGGTCTCCCCTTTCACAGTTCCTCAACCTATTCCTCCTCCCCTGTCTCCAAGAGGATGTCCCCACCACCATCCCCACACCTACAGGCCTCCCTATTTCCTGGGGCCTCAAGTTTCTCATGGGTTAAGTAAGTTTTCTTTCACTGAGGCCAGACCAGGCAGTCCCCTGATATATATGTGTGTGTGTGTGTATGTGTGTGTGTGTGTACAGGGCCTCATACCAACTAGTGTATGCTGCCAGGTTGGTGACTCAGTGTCTGAGAGATCTCGGAGATCCAGATTTTTTGAGACTGCTGGTCTTCCTATGGGGTCACCCTCCTCCACATATATTTTTTTAAAGCTTCAGTTTCTACATTCAGGATTATGATCTGTTTTGAATTAATTTCTGCATATGGTGTGAGATATGCTCTGAATTCCTTTGTTTCAAGTGTGGATATTGAAATTACCCCACTGCCGTTTTCTGGACAGACTTCATTTCCTTAAAAAATTATTTGGTATCTTTCTCAGTTTTCATATATTTAAGTTACTCATTTCAAGAGAAAACAATGGTTTATGAAAGCCGAAGCTCCTGATTTGTTCATGGCAGCCATTACCACCTGATGCTGAACGTTATCATCTGCACTATAGTAACTGATGGTTTTCTGAAAGATATAAAAACCATGGTCCCTTGATCCAGAATCTCTTGAGGATAGATAGTTTAGCACTAGGTAAGGACACATATGGGACCCCCTTCTTGGTACATACTGGTTTCAAAACTTTTACAAATAAAATTAGGATAACTTTTTTTTTTCTATTTAATGAAACTAGTTATAGTGTCATCTGTTCAGATTATGGAAGAAAAGCAGAAAAGCCAAAAAAAAAAAAAAAACCTTAGAATTTCTAAATGAAAAAGATGCTGATGTATACTATTTTCATAAAAGATACTCTTAGATATATATTACTTCTTTGCTCCATATTTTAAGTGGTTAATGCAAATGGGTGGATACTAAGAAATATATCCCTTTTCATGTTGGATAACAATAATAATAGTCAATTTACCTTTGCCAGTGCAGGCAGCTCTGGTTTACACAAATAAACTTTACTATTTCATCTCTACTATTCCATTTCTTAATTTATACATAAGGTTTCTATTACTCTGTCTTACTACTTTTCTGAATTTCATTTCATAAAGATTATTGCTTTATTTCCAAATTAGTGGCTTCTGATTTTCTTTCCTTTACACCTTAAATCATGGTTTAGTCTGCTCTACTTTTCTTTTGGGTTCTGAGTCCCATACTTTCAACATAAAACCAAGAGCACTCAGAATTTTTCTCTTTGTAGCACAGAAATTAAATGAATTTTGGACTAAGATTTAATATTTATCTCCCCAGCCTACCCCAGATTATCTAGAAACACATTAAATCATTTAGTTACTTTGACTTCCAATAAACATAAAGTTGGTTTATTGAAAAAACTATTTGTGGAATTCTAAAAAGATATAAATTGTTTGTCCTGTAATAGGACAAGTTTATGACTGTGTCATACAAAGATTCTTGACAGAGACTGTGGTTACATTTGTACAACAGTGGAGAGAACAGACAAATCTGGAATCCAGTCAATAAGGGCTTTATTTTGGCATTTGCTCACCATCAGATGCAAAAGGTTCATCAGAAGGCATGGGATACTTTTTGGAGACTATCCTGAGTTAACTAATTAGAATGAGAAAGAAAAGGAAACAACTGAAGCAAAAGAGCTATAAATATCAAGTCTTCAGCTATATAGCAAGAATTTTCTCACAGTGGTTACAAGGAAAGACAGATACTTAGGAGGGAGTGTTATATAGAAAGTGTACATGAATGTGATCTGATTCAGGGAAGAAGAGGTAAACTGGTCTGGATGACATAGTATGTACTTGAATGTGAGCAAAGACATATACCTGGAAATTTTCAAGGTTATTTTTAAAAAAAATAGAGACTATCTAAAATGTATAAAAACCCCAAAGAGAACCAAAATAGGTCTGGAAAAGAAGAGTTCACTGGGAGATATCTTTAACACTAAATTTTAGAATAATATTTCTAATTTTATCAGCTTACTACTCAATAACCTGAATGGATAGAGCAATAGCTAGAGGGAGTTTGAAGGTGAGTTAAGTGGGACAGAGCATATAGGGGATTTCACTGTCATCCTTTGTGTCTGTTGATATAAATTTAGAGCCGTGAGTGTGGGTCTGAAAATGAGTAGAACAGTATGAGAGAAATGGATAAGAAATTGTGATATAGATACATTAAGAAATGAAAACTCTACTGAAATGTCCAACATTCTATTAACTAAGAATTAGGAAGAGGGGATAGGAAGTGAGGGAGGAGTGGTCAATTCTGGTTTTAGACCCTTGAATCTAAGTGTGCTTTAGAGATCTACTTTAGTTTCCAGCCTGTAGACTTAGGTCTGTCCATAAGTATCTCAGTGCTAAAGATTAGACTGGAAAGTAGTCGAATGAAGAGTGATACTAGCAAATAAATATGAACGGCAAAAAATATACGTTATCACTTCTACTGTTATATGGAGAATATCCACATATAAGTCAAATAATACAGAAAAAGACAGACAGACAGACAAACAGACAGAGTCAGAAACAGAAAGAATGAACAAGCTTGAAACAAACTAAGCATTCTCAGCTTTTCAAGTTGCAGCAGAAATAACTCAAGGCAGTTCAGATCATTATATTACCCTTGTTTTTTCTTGCAAGCAATGTCTGTCTTCCACGTGTGTGTGTGTGTGTGTGTGTGTGTGTGTGTGTGTGTGTGTGTGTGTG
>JANHMN010000011.1:26138408-26162233 GCA_030674055.1 Rhabdomys pumilio
GAGAGAGAGAGAGAGAGAGAGAGAGAGAGAGAGAGAGAGAGAGAGAGCATTTGGTGTCTGGTAGAAATATTTTAAGGGTAAGTATGATATAAGCAAAGAATAGGCCAGTGCCTACTGTAAGTTTACAACATACATGGAATTGTTTCTTTGATTTTCAATGATATTTGCTAGTTTATCCACTGGGAGAATCTAGTTTATTTTAATGAATTGCAGAAGCATTATTTTATATATTTCTAATGTGATATGATGCTCATATACATGTATATACACATAATAATACTAAAGAAAGTTTTTTTACTCAAATGGCACTGTTAAATTTAGATAATCATAATTTTCTTCTTTTTTAATATCTTGCAACTTTTAATAACTTTAATAGCATGGACACAGTTACTGAGATAATGGAGGAAGGGTTCAGACTTTGCCTCAGTGGTAGCTGAAAGACTGGTGCTGGGCAGAGAGCTCTGTAATTAGCCCAGCTAGTAAGTTCAGGTGGCACTCTGTGGATGGTGTAATCAATCACAGTCTAGGAGAATCACTGCTATAGTCAATTGCAGACAACGAACCATCTTAGTTCTAAATACGAAATACTAAATTATTATTTAGTTTCATTAAGGTCTCCTGCCTGGTAAAGGTGTAAATGCACATTAAGTTGAAGGACTTAGTTTTTGCTCCCATACTTACAGGATAGTAAGTGCCTGAATTCTACTAGGAAAACTAGAGGACTTGAATTCTAACGTGTATCTCATTTAGTGTGATGCATACATAACTGATACACCATAATATTTTAAATACTGATATTAAACTATGAATTTACAATGCTTTAGATTCTTGCTATGATTCTTGACCCAAGTCCAAACTACAATGTAATTAACAATTTCTTTAGAAGCCTATAACTAAGAAGTTGCTGTTGCTGCTTTTAAAATTCTGGATTGCAGAAAATCTTATGTTTTCATTACAAAACTATCCCTCTTCAATCTAGGTTCTCGGTTTCTCAAAATAATTACCAATAGTGGAGGATAAATAGCAGTCGACACCAATTGCCAGAGATGTAGGAAATGTTATCAGTAAAACAAATATTGGAAACTTGTGCTGGAATCTCCCATATTAGGACTTGATAACTGGAAGGAATTTTAAGCAGGCAGAGCCAAGAGTATCTCCCAACAGTCTTCCTAGAGACAGAATGGTTTTTAACTTACTCTATCCCTGGGCTTCCCATTTCATGTCATATAATTCATTTCTATTCTAGTATTGAGTGATACAATTGTGTATAAAAATTTAACATGTAGGTAAGCCTGCCAAGAAAGCCTCTTCGTGGAAATAGAGCCCAGGAAGAAGACTTCGTTATAATAATGATCCTCGTAATACTGTGACCTTGTAAGTGGCCAATGCTGTCTTGAAAGGAGAGACTTGCAATATAGGAGGTGTTACTCCTATAAGAGAGAACTTCTATGAGAACACACATTTACTGTTCCTTTTTAGAAATCACATATTAGACCAGACCCTGGAAGAAAAGAAGATACTTATCTCTCTTAGCAGGCAAGCAAACAGGAAGAATTCGGAGTGATGCAAGAAGAGACAAGATGAATATCAATTGACACAAAATTCTTCAGATGAATCAGATGACACTCAGTATATATTTGACTGATTATGAATCATTTTCTGTGATTTGAATTTTGTTGTGAAAAGTTTTGATAAGAAAAAGCAGTTCGGAACTATTTCCAAAGTGAACCTAGAAATAGGAGAAAGCAAAGAATGTGAAGTGTGTATGTATTTTTCAAAGATTTCATGAATGAGCAGTTACTTTCAGGATTGACTCCAGCAGGTAATGGAGGAAGACTTAGAGAACCTCCTGTAGCATTATTCCTGTAGTACAGTGTTCTTCAGCTTCATTGGAATCCACTGTAATGACAGGATTTGGGGCTTTTTCTTCAATGCTTTGTCTTTTGGCCAATTGATATTCTTGTCTTTTCAATATATAAGTAAGCCTAGTGACAAGGTGTAAGAATCAATGGTCTTCTGAAAAATCTATTCTTACTCAGTACAATTGCCTATTGAGAATGCTTAGAATCCCATGACTTCGAGTTGTGATGTGGGTATTACATAGCAGTTAGCAAAAGCAACAGAGATGATCTTAATGTGATGGAAATCGTGTCCTAAAAACTCAGGAGGCAGAAGCTTGAGATTTCCTAGGCCCAACAAGGGGCAATACAAAACAAAACAAAAACAAATAAGCAAACAAAAGACAAAACCACTTCAGGACTCTGAGTCCTTCACCCTGTCAACAGCTTATCTGAGGAATGTCCTGGCAGAGAATCAAGGGAATTAGGACTCTGAGTAGATACCTACTTACACCAGACAGTGGTCTTTAAATGCTTCAACGATTCTCCCTTTTCCTTCATGATAGCTCCATAAATAAGCATCTTTCTGCTCCCATTCAGCTTCTACAGAGCATTTACAGTTTCTTAATTAGACATATGTCTGCTATTTATTACCATTTTAAAGGGCAAGTAGTTAATGTCCCACTGTTAAAAATTCTCAGTAATTAATTATTAACTAAATAAGCACAGCTCTTCTCCACTTACCTCTGTTTCCTTTGTGTCTCCCAGTATTTACACATTGCTACAGAGTAATTAAGGGATGGCAGGGGACAAGCATGAGTGCCAGCCTATGGGTGTCATCTGCATTTCAGTCGAGCTATTGCTCACCTCTGCAGTCCACGGTAGTTCTATTTCTATAGAAAGAGTAGAGGAGGCTGACCTCACCACCTCTCCTCACTTCCTCTGGTCACCAGGGCAGATTTCCATAGGTATGCATCAGATATACAGCTGAACAGGTTATATTCCTTTCATCTTTGAAAGAGAGGTGTGGTGAGGGAAAACTACAGATCCCAGCTTGCAAACCAGTTTCATATTGATACTCAGGAAAAAAAAAAAAAAGGAAGAAAAAGCTTTGCATAAAGAGACATTTCATCTCCCCGAGATGTCACTTAGCAGTAAGAGAAAGACAGTGGATGTCATCCCAACTTAGAACTGCACCAAATTTGGCCTGAAAGCTATGCTTTGTCCACACCTGACTTGTATTGTGCCTGAGGGAGCCAGAGGGAAAATGTTTAAACAAACAGCTGGTTGTTAAGCTTTCCCTATGTCTCATAAGAGAGCCAGCACTTTGTTCTTAAAAGCATCTCTCATCCAAGAGACTGCAATAGTTTTACCTATAAAAACTCATTAGCGCTTCTAGCATCTGTATCAGGAAACCAGAAAGCAAAGAGATCACTCATGTGCAGATGGGGAAAGCAATACAGTAGAGCAAATCTTTTTTTTTTTTTTTCTATTTTCGCATGATGACTCAGCACTGTGTATGTCTCCTGGTTACTTTACATCCAGGCAAGGCACTAGACCATGAGCTTAATAGGAAATTCTTCACAAGGAAGACTCTGCACCAGTGGTTCCCAACCGCTTTAGGGGTTGTGTTTCACCCTTTACAGAGACTTGCCTTTGACCCTCTGCATATTTGATATTTCTATTACAATTCATAACAATGACAGCATTGCCATTATGAAATAGCAAGAAATATAATTTTATGAGTTGGGTCACCACAACATGAGGGACTATCTTACAGGGTTGATGCTTAGGAAGTTTGAGAACCACTGCTCTATTTACAGCTAAAGCAGTATTTGTGCTTTATAGTTCTTGTGTATCTGCTAATCAGTGGCTAACTCACTTCTAAAAGGCCCATTGCTAAGCTTTTAAGTAGTTATGCTTGTGAAATGGCAAAACAAACAAATAAACAAACAAAAAACTGACTTTTTCATAGTGGTTAAGTCCGACAGCCTTGGCCACTATACTAGCTATAGATTGTTGTTCAGTTTCTCTAAAGTCTCTGAGCCATCGTGATCAGGAATATAATGCCTAGCATACATGATGATTACCTGTATTCTGTGACAATTTTGACTGTGGCTTCAGTCAGAACTTGATGTTTTTCATTGTGGTGAACATACATGGAACCTGTACGAGCCATTTGAGTGTGATTAAGTTCCCACGCTGCAGAACTTTTAATACCCTCTGCCATCTTCCAAGATAAAATAGCTACAGTGAAAATTTACTGTCTATCTCTCTCCATTCAGATTTCATTGTCAGTAGTTATACATTGGAAATTTCAAATAAACTTTATTTGGGTGAATTTCTCCTGAGGAAAATACTCTTTTCATATTTGTAGAACAACACATTTATCCATTTAGTAATTTCTGGTAACATTTATTATTATTATTATTATTATTATTATTATTATTATTATTATTATTATGGTTTTTCGAGACAGGGTTTACCTGTGTAGTCCTGGCTGTCCTGGAACTTACTCTGCAGACCAGGCTGGCCTCGAACTCAGAAATATGTCTGCATCTGTCTCCCAAGTGCTGGGATTAAAGGCATGCGCCACCACTGTCAGGCACATTCATTATTTACAATTGTAACTTTGAACCATCTTTCAAATTATAAGTAATACTTATTTGTTATAGAAAAACTTAAATATGGATACATATAAAGAAATAAAACGTTAAATTTTTAATATCTTTTCAGAGGTGGCAACTGACCCCCAGGTTTTTATGCTGCTAGGCAGCTGTTCTACTACTTAGCTAAATTCTCAACCCTGAAAAGCTTGTTTCAGGTATAGTTTTCTATTCGAATTTTCTCTGAGAACACATTTTTCCAGAGCCAATGCTTTTTCTCTAATTATTTTATAGAAAATAATATGACAAGAATTTGCACCACTAGCATCTCAGGAGCTATTCCTTGGCAAGCATGTTTCAGATTGCCACTGATCTTTTTACCCATGATGGCTCACTTAGTAGTATATTTTAATAGTCTAAGAAATAGTAGGAAATTTTGATCTAATTGTATTCATGACAGCTCATATTCTGAAAGACTCTAAGAGGAATTAGTTACCTTTTTTACTGAAGTGATAGTTGTGCCTGGAGATAAAAACAAAGCCATCAGATGGCATTGCACTTACTGAGGTTCAGGCCTCAGTAAAATACTTATTATATCTACTTTTCAAGCTCCAGCATGCAACTTCACCATGTTATTTGCTGGGGTAAATTAAGTATTAAAACTGTGTCTCAATCACAGAAAGTGCTATAGCAATGGTTCTCAACCTGTGAATCATAAAACCCTTTGGGGGTTGAACAACATTTTTACAGGAGTCATAGATATTAAAATTCCTAAGAGTAACAGAATTACAGTTCTGATGTAGCAACAAAACTAATTTTATGGTTGGAGGTCACCATAAGATGAGAAACTGTATTGATGAGTCAAAACATTAAGGGGGTTGTGAACCACTGTGCTATAAGAAAATTGAACATCTTGAGACTGAGCAAAGTCTGTTTTGCCTCTGTAAGTCAATATTTACTTTTAGCATAAATCCTTAGGTTATTCTTAGACCTTTATCTTGATATTAGCATCTGTTAGATTAAAGAAGACCAGGAGATGTAATCTTGTGGTCTTGTGCTCAGGTAGTGAGGTTAGTGGTCCTTCAGTGGCTTGCCGGTATGGAGAATCGATGTGATTGAAGATTTACAAGAATTGATATTGACAATCAGCTAAATAGCTGTTTGTCTTAAATAGTCAGTTGCTCTTCACTGGGGTCATTTACATTTGACTTCTCATTACCTTTACTCTTGTCCATCCAAGAGAACATCTATTTCTGCTTTATTTGAGTCTTCTAAACATCCCTTTGTTTCTGTATCACATGGGTATTTGACATATGTGTGGCTGGAAAAGCACACATAAACGACACCCTGGTAGTGGTATAGACAAGTAGAAGAAGGATAAATGGGAGATATGTGAGTGGGGGATGGACTGTTCTTCACAGATAGACAAACTTGGCTAGCTGTGTTTGCTTTTTATATTGGTCTTCTTAAAGAACTTGATGTTTAAATAGAAAAAAAATTTAATTAGTGAAGGCAGAAACCTAAATTTTCTACTTACTCTCACAACAGATGCTTTGAGAATCAAAGACAGGTGGCTAAGACTTACTAAAAAGAGCCATCACTTGTCTTTTACAATTCCTTTATCCTTTCTCTGTGATTTCTTTCATTGCATGTTGCCTTTCTGCATCTTTTTAGATTCATCTTTTTTAAAATTATGGTTACACTTTTTCCTCCATCCTGTTTGGTAACCTTTGCTGAGACTCTTCCTCTTCTCTTTATTTTGTTCATGTATATGTTACCATCAGGGAAATTCACAGAAGGAATCTGGGGAGCACAGGACCCTTTGATAGAAACACAAAAGCCATGAGTTGTCAGTTTCTCATTACAACAGTGATATAATAATTGTTTCTATCTTGGTCTAAATCAGGGGAGGAAAGAATGGTACAAAGAGAACTGGGATGTTTTAAGGTTATGTAATGTAAGTGTTAACTAAAAGTTGAGAAATCACGAAACAAACACACACACGTGTGTGTGTGTGTGTGTGTGTGTGTGTGTGTGTGTGTGTGTGTAATTTTATTTTATTTTGTTTGGGGTCAGAGCTTTCTGTGCTTTCTGGATTTCCTGAGGTCCACTTTGTCAGAAATCCAAAGGAGATTATTTTTTTTGATTTGTTGTTTCATATAAACAGAACTTCAATATAAGCAGAATTTGAAAATAAACAAAATGAGGAAGAGTTTCAGAGATACATAATTAGGAGGGAAGCTATTGTGAAAAATTTCCCAATATTAATTGTCTTTTAAAAAAATAAAAAAGGCCTCTCTCTAACAATTTTAGCTCTTCTGATATCTTTGGAATGCCAGTTATCACTTATTGGCCATGCTTTATATGTAATCTTATTTTAATTGAAATAGTTTATATGTATGCATCACTTAGTTGCATGTACACCATGTGCATGTATTTCCTTTAGAGGACAGAAGAGAACTTTGGGTCCACTGGAACTGGACCCAGTTGTGAGGCACCATATAGGTGTGGCAAACCAATCAGGGGCCATCTGAAAAAGCAGCCAGCAATCTTAACCACTGTGCCATCTCTCCAGACACTCATATTATAATCTATAACCCATAATTATAGTATCATTTTCAAAATATAGCAAGAGCTGTGCTGGGATATCACTTTGTTCATACAGCATTTATAGTCTGTATCATTGCCTACAAAGTATATTGGCTTTCCTCAGCCTTGGAGAAGTAATCATTCCAACAGGAAAGGATTTAGGATAACAAGTTGTGTGTTGACCTTTTCATTCTTTGGCAGATGTAGATTTTCAGATTTCAGCTAGAGCTAAAAGAGGGTAAGGAAAGGTGGATGTTTAAGATATAGTGGAATAGTGGAAAAATATTCCTTTGGATTTTTCAGCAAAGTGGATTTAAGTAAACCAAAAAATCAGAGAGAACCCTGTGCCCACACCAAATAAAATTCTAGGCTCACTCACCTTTGCTAAACTCAGTCTTCTTGCTTCTTGTTCATTTAGTATCTTCGTATTATTGCTATAGTCCATATATACATTCTCCCACAAGATTCCTTTTCCTTCTCTTCCTCTTTCCTTCATTCAGTACTGGATATCAAACCTAGATGGTTCAATATAGTGAGTAAATATTCTTACCATTGAGCTATAGCTATATACCCAATACTTTCTGTTAACTAACTGCCTGATCAAGAATAGGAAAACAAGAGGCTTAATCTCTAGTATCTCCAATAAGCTTTATAAATTTAAATATACGTGAAAGTCATTAGCTGCCTTTCATTTTTCATTTAGCTCTCTATAGTTTACATGTTGTTTACTTATTGTTCATTTAAACTCAGGGTGCAGCTCGAGCTATTTATCATATTGGAAGCATTTCATACTGCAGATGTGCTGTTACTATCAGTGTGTCAGTCAATCATAGCATCTCAAAGAGTGGCACTTTTGCAAGCCAGACAGAGAAGTCCCCACAACTGTCTGTCTCCCCGACACTCCCCACCTGTCTTCTCTTCTTATCAGCAAGATAAGTAAGTGGTTCATATTCCCCATACAAATAATTCAGGAGCTTATCTGTGTAAATGGTAATGGCATAGCATTCACAATTCTTGCAGTTTCGGTAGTGTAACATAATAGGATGTGAGACACCCCCAAAGTGCATCCCAGACAGCCCTATTGTTAAGAGTGTTAAATTACTCCAGCTTCCTAGCCACAGAAATATTGTAGTTGGTACCATTCACTCATGATTGTTCTTTGTGTTTCTCTCAGCTGCCTACCTCTAAGAAGCAAATGCATTACTTTGAGTCTGCCTATCTGGTACATAAGTCAGCTTGAATACACACCCTTAGCCTCTGAATTCAATGATTTCTGGAGTTCTTTTTATTCCCAATTCCTATTGATTCACTTCTTACGAAAAAAAAAATCTCATTGTTTTGCACAATGTTTCTATATCTGAAGTCCTGAATCACAGTTATTACACCTGCACTAAGCTCTAGAAAATTAGTTATTTAGAGGAAGAGAAGCAGAATTGCCATCCATTTGAATACCTATGAAGAAGACAAGAGTCAAAAACTTCCAGAGAAATATGGCCTATGTCTTTTCACTATATTTTGAACATGGCGTTTGATATCTGCACCAACATGCACTATTTTCTCTCCTTTCATAGATTCATGCCTTCTGTCTGAGACTCGCTAATGAGAAGAGAAGAATCATCTGGTTTACTGAATTAAGCTAGGATTTTTTTTTCTCTACAGAGATAAGGAGTAGTTACTTTTCGACATCACTGTCATTGTAATCTTAGTGAAAGTTTATCTTCTGGTATGCCACTCTTAATTAATTGACCACTAATTATTAATCGACCCCTTCCATCCACCTATCTATCCACCACTCGCATCCATATAGCCTGTCCTTATTCATTCACATATTCATCTATTCATTTTACATGTTGTCTGTGCACTCACTCTGTGTCAGATACCATGAAAGGAACAAGCAAGGAATTAGAACCATACTTCAAGGAGTCTGCAGTGACAGTTTCCTCAAGGCACTTATATCTAGTAATGACAGAGCATACTTTCAAAGTGTTAGCAACTCCTGGAAGCAGAGAGAAATCAGCAGTTTTTGAGGCTGTAAAAATAGAAATAATTCTTGCATTCATACCTGGATTACTACTACAGATGAGATACTTAACCTCTATTTTATATTTACAGCTGAATCTGAAACATGCAACCAATATAATTGTGGAACAAATAGAATATGCATATTCACTCTTGCTGTTAATTACCCACAATAACATTACAAATGATGCAATGAGTCATTTCACCGTTAATTATTGCCTATTTTTGTTTTCTTTAGGAGGGAATGAAAATTTAGGAAAAAGAATTTTTCTTCAAACACCTATTTTAGGGGAAGAATGGATCTCTGACTCTGTTGTCCTAGCCTGAAATATCATATGTAGATCAGACTGGCATCAAACTCAGATCCTCCTGGTTTTGCCTCCAAAAATGCTAAGAAAAAATTGTGCACCACATCCTTCAAACATCTTATTTTTACTCATAAAAGAATCTGAACTAATCTTTGAGTATTACACTTTCATTTTATTAATCACTTCTGTGAGTCATTTAATGTATCAACCCTGAAAACATGTAAAATAATAATGCCATATGTATTTCTATCCATAAATATTTGAGAGCCTATAGAATTATTTAAATCATATTTGTACTAAAGTGGACTTGGTTAATGCATGTTCTCTAAGTGTGGGCTGATTTAAATTTATAAATGGATTTTTAAAACAGCTTGAAAATGAAGCAAAACATCCCAGATTAATTGGCCTTCATTTAGATCCTCAGTGAACAGCTGTGGGTATCTTATCTCGATTTCTACATTTATAGTTATTTTTCCAGACCTAGAAGTCAGTTTTTATTGTCTCCCATTCTTCAGCCTCTTCTTCAATTGGACATGCCTTTCCCCCAACACACTGTTCACAGATTCTAAATGAATGCTTGAGTTTGAGTTTCATTCATTTCTTATTTCTCCATTTCCACTATCAGAATTAACTCACATAGTTTCCTGTATTGTTACTATCTATGTAAGCATAGCCCATCAGTAATGATGACCACCTGATGACTGACTGCAGTGATGGAGATAAAGATGGCATCCATCCTCAAGGAATTCCCTTTTATTGGATATCTTAAGTCACTATAGTTTGTTGAGTTTCTGTCCATTTAATAAAATGTCTCACTTCTCAAATAAGTCTCTTTACCTCTATGAAGAATAGTTGTTTCTGTGATGATTTCCAGAGTACACAACTATGGACATTATTAGTATGAAAGTATGAATTTTCGGAGTCATTAATATTGTTAAATAAAAAAATGCACCCATTGTTGTACAAATTTAGGTGTTGCTGTTCCTTTTCCGTACATATTTTTGTTATTACATAGGAAATTTATTAAAGAAAGAGAATAGTGACTTCCATTAATCTGTTTTTGATTCTAGAAGAAATTGCTAAATTTTATTGTGATAAAAATACATATGTTTATCAAAATGCATCCATTAAGGAAGACTAATACTTCCCTAAGAAGTACGGTGAACATGTTTTTGATATAAAGCAACAAAAATTACAATTTAAAATACTAGAGAAAATTAAAGTACAATAATATAAAGGCTAATGAAAAGAAGATTAAGCCCCAAGTTATTTGCCTTACTAATAATTTTGAAACTTTAGAGAAGGTGTTTTACCTCCATATTTCTCAATTTATTTGTGTTAAATTAAGGGATTTGAAGTGGATTGTCTTTCTTTTTAATAGTTGGGATGGCTGTTGAAACCCAACACATACTAGATTAAGAAAATAAAACATGGTCACCTTTAAAGATCTATTGAAATCAACTCTGGGATGCAATGAAACCTGTGGGTTTACATTCTGTGTTCATGTTCTCAAAGACAGTCTCTGTTGATCATCCAAAACAATGTCTATACGTTCCTTGTCACATCATGATTATTAATAATTTTCTCTTTGACTCTCAAAATCTACCTGATGGTGGACCATTTTCTTTCTACCTTAAGAGAAACTGGCTTAGCTTAGTAATCTGATCAGAGGGATGGATGGTATATAATAACTGGAACTTTAGGTCTGATACTTAGAGTTTTTGAAACAGGGGCATTAGCAAAAAAGTTGTCCAAAAGGCAACAATGTTTTCCACCAGATAAAGTGTGTGTACTGTACAGGTAGAGTACACATTAGTCTACTTTGTCATAACAAAGAATAAGCTATATAGAAGAGATACTAAAAAGAGGCATATTCCTCATAAGATTTTATGAAGTCTAGTACTATTTATCAAAAACTGAGGCTAACATAAACAGTGAATTGGTCTATTCACTCAACTATGCATATATATTCAGATATGTACAAGTCTCAATATACACACATGTAATCTAAATATATATGTATCTTGTATGAATTCATAAATACATGAATTTTGGCTTGATGCATTTAAATAATGAACTAATTGTTAGTAAACTAAAACACATTCATATTTATGATTTTATTGCTTGAACAAGATCCTGGGATATTTTTGATCCTGCTGTAAAGTTTTCTTACTGGTTTTCACCGTGATATTAAGCCAAGCCTTTTTTTTATTTTTTTAATGAGTGACCTAAGTAAGTGTGTACCAGCCTTGCTTCCACAGCAGACTTAACCTGTTCTCAGCCAGCAGCTTTCTTTTACAGTTATTGTCAGGAAGAGCCAGGATCATAATAGAATGGAAAGTAGAATCTTGATGAATAGATTTCTTATTGCCTGTTTGATATTTAGATATATTAGCCTAAATTTTATCTAAATGTAACATATAAGAATCTCAAGCCAAATCCATACTTACTATCTTACGCATTACCACTTTGGCTATGGACAGTGTACTTCAGACATAAGTCTCCAAATGTTTTCTACAATAGCATAATGAAGTACATTATTAAGAAATGACAGAGTTGGATTTTCTACTTTGGGTTGCTATTTTATACAATGGAGACATGAATTCAGATGATTCATAGAGTAGCAAGTGGTTTAATTCTTTTATTAAATACAATTATTATACCTCAGGGAGTAAAAACACACAAATATGAAGATCATGCCTATGATTATACAAAGGTAATCAACTATAGCACAAATTCAGACAATTTACTAAATATATATATTGTTATTATTATTATTATTATTATTATTATTATTATTATTTTATATGACTGAATACATAAAGCCTTTTCTTAGTTCTATAGGTTTGTGAATAAATAATAAGCTTATTACTAGAATGAGATGCCACATAGAGAAGGAGATATTAATTATTCACAGAGAAAAGTGAGAGAATAGCCAGATGTGAATTGAGATTACACATGAGTCTTCAAGTATTAGAAGTGATGATCAAATCAATGAACATAATTGTTCAGTAAAAATTTAAATCCACACATAGAGTACAACTCTGATAGAAGCTTTTGGTTAATCAGTTTAACTTATTCAATTACGCTCTTTTGTGTGTCATAATTACAATTATTTTGAGAGATAACCTCAAATATTTCAAGCTGGCCATGAACTAAGAATGTAGTTGAATAGGTCTTTGAACTTCTAATCTCTGCCTATATCTCTTGAATGCTGAGATTGTAGATGGGCATGATTATACATAGTTTTATGCAATGTGGACATCAATCCTATGGCTTAGTGCATGCTAGACAAGCACTCTATCAGATGAATTGTGTTTCAGACGGAATCTTTAATACATCATCATGTAGGAAGGTCTAAGTTGATATCAAATGACCAGAACCAGTACTTTATTGAAAATCTGTATCTTGCAATGTACTAGAAACTTTGGAAGCCACGAATCCATCAGAAAAACGCAAAATTAAAGCAGAATAACGTCACTAACATTGGTGGATGTTACCTGGGTAGATTTGTAGACAAAGATCAGAGTAAAGACTGCTAGATGCAGGCACATCTCAACGTGGCAAGTAACGTATCTGTATAGGTGATGACTATAAAAATAAAATAATATTAAAAATAAAAATTAAGGCATGTATTAAAAAATGGAATAAGAAAAGGCACACTTTAAGGAAAAAGCAAGCACAAAGTGTAGTGACTGAAAAAACAAGATCAGAAGTCAATGAAAATTGCTCTTGAACTTGGTAAGCTGATCATGGAATACAACTCAGTTTCATATTCTGAAATGCCAATGGTTGACATATTCTCATACTTACTAGAGTAAAGCTGCTAGAGAAAAAATAATATTCCTTGAAAACAATATGCTAATATTACAAAGCAACAAAAAAAAAGGAAAAATATTCAGGAGTTCTTTGGAAATTTGTACAACCTATTCATAGTGTTTTCATATTTGTCTATAGATTAGCAAAGGATAATCTAAAGAAAGACAATTTAAGCCAGAATGCAGCATATATATTAAATTTTGTGCTTTCTGGTACTCGTTGCTTCCCTTTCTTCTCATCTGATCACCAAACTCAGAGATCTTTCTCATTGAGCAGTCTTTACAGTCTCTCAATATTTTATGTGTAAGTGAACCAGTCACAGAGTTTGGGCATGCTGATATGGTCACGGATGTATAGTGAGTCTATCGGAATTGGCGATTCACAGAGATGTGTCCTGCTGGTTAGTGGCTTTTGCTCAATGGTGTATAAACTCTTGGATCAAAAGGAATTCATTCCATGCCTCCACAAATTATTTATAGTCAATCTCATAGGTTCCACTATGTTCATAGCAGTCTTATATATGATAGCCAGAAGCTGGAAAGAACCTAGATGTCCTTCAACAAAGGACTAGATACAGAAAATGTGGTACATTTAAACAATGAAGTACTACTCAGCTATTAAAAACAGTGAATTCATGAAATTCTTAGGCAAATGGATGGAGCTAGAAAATATCATCCTGAATGAGGTAACCCAATTACAAAAGAACCCACATGCACTCACTGATAAGTGGATATTAGCCCAAATGCTTGGAATACTCAAGATACAATTCACAGATCACATGAAACTCAAGAAGGAAGACCAAAGTGTGGGTGCTTCAGTCCCTCTTAGAAAGGGGAACAAAACACTCATGGGATCAAATACATAGACAAAGTGTGGAGCAAAGACTGAAGGAAAGGCCACCCAAAGACTGCCTCACCTGGGGATTAATCCCATATACGGTCACCATACCCAGACACTATTGTGGATGCCAAGAAGTGCATGCTGACAGGAGCCTGATATAGCTGTCTCCTGAGAGATACTCAAAGACCCTGACAAATACAGAGGCTGATGCTCACATTCAACCACTAAACTGATCATGGGGTCCCCAGTGGGGTCCCCAATGGAGGACTTAGAGAAAGGACTGAAGGAGCTGAAGAGGTTTGCAACCCCATAGGAAGAACAATTACATCAACCAAGCAGACACCCCAGAGATCCCAGGGACTAAACCACGAGCCAAGGAGTACACATGTAGGGACCCATGGCTCCAACTGCATATGTAGCAGAGGATGGCCTTGTCGGGAATCAATGAGAGGAGAGACCCTTGGTCCTGTGAAGGCTTGATGCCCCACTGTAGGAGAGTTCGAGGGTGGGGAGGTGAGAGTGGGTGGGTAAGCAGGGCAATACCCTAATAAAAGCAGAGGAGGGGGAATGGCATAGGGGGTCTTGGGGCGGGACAGGGAAAAGGGATAACATTTGAAATGTGAATAAAGAAAAATCCAATAAAATAAAAAAAAATATTTTTTAAAAAGAAAGAAAGACAGACTCCACACAGTTTCTTACCACAGCCTTCTTCCGAACTTCTTTCTGCTTGAAGACCAATCCTCAGCACCTACCAGTGCTAAGCTGAAGTGTTCAGCATTGCCCACTTATGGCATTGTCCCTCTGTAACATATCCTTGTAACCTGGTGGAATTACATGGTCTTTTAAATGTCTTCCATAGTGAGCTTTACCCCATTTCACTTAGCATATCTCATTTTTCATTTCTCTTAATGCCTCCCACTTCCTCCCCATATACTCTTCACCCTTAGTCCTAGACTGTCTTGAAACACCCTTCACTTGTCTTCAGTGTTGTGTTGCCCCTTTGATTCTATTTTGCGTGTTGAAGGCAAAACTTTTCAAGTGATCATTGTACTTAATTGTGTCATAGCTTTCATATAGTGCTTTTCTGGCTTCCTGTTATCCATAAGACTAACATTAAGACTTTTCTCAAAAGACAAACAAGTCCTTAGTAATCTTAGGTATTTGTGTACTCACCAAATCTCATTCTAAATCCTTTCTGCCTATCTTTCATTTAGGCTTAGTTTCCATCTTCTTTGAAATGTCACTGTATTTCTTCTATGTATTTCACTAGGTTTTGTTTTGACTGATTTTTTCCCCTTGCTCTACAAAACTCTTTCTTTGATGCATAACTAAATATTCCTGCCCTCTAAAAAGGTTTCCCTGACCCACCAGTTCTCTAAGTTAGATATCTCATTTATTCTCAACATTGTCTTGGATTATATATACATTATGTTATTTTTGCTCCGCAGGACTGCTAACATGAGGAGAGTGACAAGCATGTCAACATTGAATATAGTAGATAGGGCACATATGTTCTTTGAACATGAATTATTTCTTTGTACTGACATAGTAGTCAAAATCTGGTTACTCTCTAATTAAAAATCCTAATCAGTTTTTAACCTTTCTTTTCTTTTCTTTCTTTTCTTCTTTCTTTCTCTCTTTCTTTCTACTTATTTATTTACTTTACATCCCACTCACTAACCACTCCCCCCCCCGTTGCCTCCTACAACCCTTCCCCATCCCACTCACCTTCTCTTCTGAGTGGGTGGGCCCCATTGGCTATATCCATACCCTGAAACATCAAGTATGCAAGACTAGCTGCATCCTCACTCACTGAATCTAGACAAGGCAGCCCAGCAGGGAGAACTTATCCTACATACAGGCAACAGCTTTCAGGATAACCCCCACTCCAGTTGTTCAGGACCCACATGGAGACCAAGCTGCACATCTGCTTCATATGTGCTGGACGACCTGGTCCAACCCATGTATGTTCTTTGGTAGTGAATCAGTCTCTGAAAGCCCCAAGGGTCCAGGTTAGTTGACTCTGTTGGCCTTCCTGTGGAGTTCCTATTCCTTTCAAGATCCATAATCTTTCCTCTTTTTCTTTTTTTTAAATTTTTATTATTATATTTATTTTCTATTTTATTCTTGTCCTCACCACCCGCCACCCATCCAACCAGACCTCTAAACTCTATGGTGCCTTCAGTCTCTTGAGGGTTAGGTGCATCTTCTCTGACTGAACCTAGACTAAGCAGTTCTCTGCTGTATATGTGTTGGGGCCTCATATCAGTTGATGTATGTTGCCTGTTTGGTGGTCCAGTGTTTGACAGATCTCGGGGGTCCAGGTTAATTGAGACTGCTGGTCCTTCTACAGGGTCACCCTCCTACTCAGCTTCTGCCAGCCTTTCTCTAGTTGAACTGCAGAGGTCAGCATCTTCTGTACATTGGTTGGGTGCAAATATCTGCATCTGACTCTTTCAACTGCTTGTTAGATCTTCCAGAGAACAGTCATGATAGGTCCCTTTTTGTGAGCGCTCTATTCCCTCAGTAATAGTGTCAGGCCTTGGGACTCCCCTTGAGCCAGATCCCACTTTGGGTCTGTTGCCCCAAGCTCCATCCATGTGGGGCTGTGGGTGTATCTACATCTATCTGAGTCAGCTGCTGGGTAAAGCCTCTCAAATGAGAGCCATGCTAGACTCCTGTCTATAACCATAACATAGTATGTTAGAGAGTCAGAGATTTGTGCTTGCCCATGGGAGGATCTCAAGTTGGGGCAGTTGACCATTCCCTCAGTCTCTGCTCCATTTCCCACTCCTACATTTCTTGTAGACATGCTAGATTTGGGGTTGAAAGTTTTGTGAGTGGGTTGGTGTCCCTATGGCTCCACTAGGGTTACTTTCTATGCTAGAATTTATCTCAGAAGGTCATACATGTTAAATATTTACTCTGAAAGTCCTAAGATTTTTCAAACATTACCATTTCATTCATAACTTTTCCATATTGTCTAAGGAATATATAATCCAAGGACTTATCACACAGTCTAAAGACCATCTCTTTCTTTTACACACATACACACACACACAAACGCTCACAGACACACACACACACACACACACACACACACACACACACACACACACACAAAACCACTTCATCATTTTTTGGAATTTTATCAAATAATGAGTTACTTTGTTAAAAATTTGTTACAATACTTTACAAGTCTTCTGATAGGTAGTAGGCTCAGCTACCCCTAATGTGAAGGACTTAACAAAGAGAGACCATCTGTGTCCCACACAATCACTCACAGATCTATCTATCTTTCTATCTATCTTTCTTTCTTTCTTTCTTTCTTTCTTTCTATCTTTCTATCTTTCTTCTTTCTTCTTTCCTTTCTTCCTTCTTTCTTTTCTTTTCTCTTTCTTTCTTTCTTTCTTTCTTTCACAAAGGAATTCACTAAGTAATCATTTACATGTGTATTTTAATGTATCTTCTTCAGTGAACATTTATTATATAAGTAGTATAAACTAAGTTACGTTATATGTAGGGTACTGTAGAGCTCAAGATAATAGCATATCACTATAAAGTTGTATTGAATCATATTATGTATCTTATATTTATAGTTTACACTGATTTCCTTGTTTTTCTTCATTAGAAAGAAGAACAATCTTATTTTAAAACTCCATATCATATATATATATATATATATATATATATATATATATATATATATATATATAGAGAGAGAGAGAGAGAGAGAGAGAGAGAGAGAGAGAGAGGGAGAAAGAGAGAGAGAGATACCAATGTGCAGAAGATATTCACTTATGGTTTGGAAGTCAATCTGAGGAAAAAATTTCAAAACTGTACAAAGCAAGGCAAGAATCATAGCAAGCTTACAAATATGTCCAAGGCAAAGCATTTCAGGCTTTTTCTAAAGCTAAGTAGGTAATTGGTGGGTGAAGTTAGACTGAATCCTCTCACTCAAATCATGAGAGAGACATTCAACTACTAAAAACATAAGATAAATGTAATTTTGTCATTAATCATCAACTATACTCACTTAACAAAAATTTTAGCAAGAATATATTTACTTCCAGTCATTTGTGCAATAATCAAAACAGTGGATGTGCATCGATTTCATTCCCACTGATAATATAACAGTGGGCACTGCTTTAGTGAGAAAGACATGCTCAAATTCTCCTTCTAAAGTTTTACATTCTACTGTAAAACAGAAACAGACAACCCTTGAGAACAACGAATAATTAATTGTAGAAAGTTACCAAAAGCGTGTGTGTGTCTCTGTCTCTCTCTCTCTCTCTCTCTCTCTCTCTCTCTCTCTCTCTGTGTGTGTGTGTGTGTGTGTGTGTGTGTGTGTGTGTGTGTGTGTGTGTGTACAGACCTGGGAGGAAAGAAGGAAGAGAGAATGCATGCATTGTAGATAAAATACAGATTGAAAATAAAACAGCAAATGAAAATTGAAAAGACAAGAGCTTGTCCAGAGAATTCAAAGACCATCAGGATATCTACTATGGTCAGAGTAGAGTAAGTGGAGAATGTAGGAAAAGAGAAGGTCAAAGGCAGACTGGGATAAAGTCGATAGAGATTTATAGGTCTGTTAAGAATAACACTGTGCTAAGGCTTTTATGCCTAATCTGAAATAAAGAACAATTGATGGTGTTTGAAAAGGACAATGACATGTATGTTTCATGTTTGCAAATAACCACCTGGGACCTTTTATAGTATTGACTACAAGATACAGAATGAAAGAAAAGAGACAATGTTGAAGGTGTTGTAAGAATATCACAGTGACCACAGCCTAGGAAAACTGATAGCAGTTTACACTGCTAGTACTAGAGCAAATAATTATATTCTAGATTTATTTTGATGATAGAAATTCCATGATTCCAGTATGGATGTGGCATGAAGTATGGCAGAAATATCAGCTAGCTATGTTGACATGAGCAGCCCCAGTAACAGGGCTTCCCATACTAGAGAGAAAGAAACCAATAAGCAGATATAAGAGACAATGATTGGTTGCTGTACTTTGCATATAGGAACTTTGATAGTCTGATTAGACTCAAGAGGAAGACCAATCGATAAAAAAAAAAAAAAGTTAAGAAACCAAGGATTGAAATTGGTTGAACAGAATGACAGAGCCTACATTACCTACAAGGTATTCTCTTCTTTACCAAAACATGTAATCCACTGGCTAGACATGATAGATGCGTAGAATGTCTTAGGAAGTAATGTTAAATATTTGTTAAAGTAACAAATGTAGTCATTTCTACAAAGTATGTGAATGTCAGAATGAATAATTAGGATATTAGGCACCACCATACCTCCTAAAAAGTGTTGTATACTGAAGGAAGAACCCATCAAGAAAATAGGATTTGAAGTGGCATCTCCTGAAGCATGTATTACACTTGAGTCGTGATAAAGGAGTGAGAAACTCAGAGCTCAGAAGATGTTGGGAGAGAACTACATAAATGTCTTAAAATGCAGATCCAATCTTTTCATCTTTCTAGGAATGCACATGCAGAAACTTTGCATTAGACCACTGAGGGCAAATTCTCACAGAAGAAACAAGAATTTGATTGCAAGAAAGATGTCTCTAGCAAGTGTTCAGTTAGTGAAAAAACACATTTAAGGCATACTTTTATGTAAAAGACCACAACTTTGCAAACACTGTCTTAACGCTTTCTGTAAAATTTTGACCACTGTACTTTGCAGCCTAATAAATAAAGAAAAGAATGAGTTTGATGTACTTAAGATGCTTTCACTGTTTTCCAATTGTAGTAAATACAAGAAATGCAGCAACTACTTTGAATATTAAGTTATTATGATGTCTATAAGTTCATGTTTATGATTACTCTGAAACAGTCATGCATGTGTTATTGATTTAGTTAAGCAGTATATTTTCCTTTGCTCTAGCCAGGCTGTCTGTCATCCCTCTAAGCAAACAAGCCATGTTTTTTTTGAATGGTAAAAATCATCTTCTAGAAGGAGAAGGCAACAATAGAAACTAAAGAGCTTGAAAATACTTTAAAAATCAAAACATGTTCCTCTTCCATGAAGTGGCTCTACTTGCCCTGTTCCTAGGCATACCTTGGTTTTCCAAGCAGACTGTATAATCTGAGTCTTTCTCTGGAGATAATGCAGGGTGCAAGCCTCTTCAAAGAAGGGATTTGTGCTTGCTGGCAGCTCCCAGAGCCCTGCTCTGTCTAGTAGTTAAGATCTCTAGAGTGGCTTATGGGCTTTGTGTAATTTCTATCTGCACCCCGACAGCCGGACTTCATTTCGTTTTATTTGCATTTAATAATAAGCCCTCATTCCTTGGCTGTTAAATTGTGAATTATCAAACATTATCAAATCCTCACTCCCCATATTCCTGCTACACTTACTTTGAAATAGACCCTTTCATAACATGCTGGTTCCAGGGAAGAGCTGGGCTCTGTGCCATGCATTTTCAGGGTGGGAACTACTCTGATATATTTCTTTCGGGACTACAAATGCCATTTCTGATCTAATACAAGCACTGGAGATGGCAGAGCGAGCTTTGTGGTGGATTCATCTTTAATTATTAAAACAGGAAAGATCATTCATGCCTCTTTGAAGTTCTTGCTTTATTTTTAGTAAAGGAAATAAATATACGAGCCCTGGCATTTAATGTATGGTGACCAGTGAAAGAAAATAAGGAAAAGAAGGTAGCAAAAATAATGGAAATGAAGGGAAATGGTGATTATGAAGAGGAGAGACACTTCCTGACTAGTGGAAAACTGGTGCCCAGTTCTCAATAGTATTTGAAAATAAGTGGATTGAGGTTGCTTTTCTAAGTCATTGATAACGTGTGTAAATGTGAATATACACTGGCACACACTGCTTTGATAAAAGCTAATGGTCAAGGGATAAATAAGGAATGAGGAAGGAAGATTACATATTAAAACTTACTGAGAGATTGTGTTGTCTCGTAATGGCTTTGCAAATAAAAGCACATTAGTTTAATACATAGGAGATGCTGGTGTAGGGAACTGGGAGGAAGAAAGCCATGACCAAAAGAAAATGTTACTTGTTTTCAAGCATGAAAAAAAAATGTCAGTGTGGATTTTTCCTTTCTTTCTAAACTTGTCCACTCCTGGTGATTAGATAGTGAGCATAATGAGGGGCTGCTCTGACTCATGCTTTCATGAGTCAAAATTACAGCTGTCTAGCATCCCATGTGCCCAAGCAGTTGTGGTTTTGGAGTTTGGGTACAAGGTGGCATCTATTATGCAAAAGTAGCCTGTGTTAAGTGTTGGGGTACAAGTGTAATTTCTTAGGCTACTATATTACTGGGGCTTTGTTTAGGCAAGAGATATATTCCTCATGTCCTGGGATCAGAATAACAGAGGCCACAGAGCAAGGTTTTGATTCTTTAGTGGCCTCTATAGATGATATTCATGGTTGGTGATAAGCATGGCTAATGTTACGTACTAATGCCAAAATAATTATTTTGTTGCCTTGATGTGAGAGGAAGACTTCTCACTTGCAATTGCATTCAGAGTCAGGGTACTGCTGGTACATATAGGTGCATGATATTTGTCAAAATAAGGTTGCCATTATTTGATTTTCCTTTGACCTGATGTATGTGGAATTAAAGTAAACTTTCGGAATAGAAAGGGAAATATGGAAAGAAAACAAAGACATTTGCATAGCAGGTGCCTCAGATATGTGACTGAAGTATTAAACACTAAAAAAGGCCAGATTCTCGAGTCTGTCTGCCACAATATAATCAGTTGGAAACCAGGATGCATTCCTGAAACAGTAGATAAATGCAAATGATAAGCAGGAGCCTCCCTTCCTTACTGCCTCACACAAATGTACAGATGTATAGTCTCATCTATTCTTAATGCCACCGGCATTGCAATATACCAAAAGCTAATTAGAAGCAGTCCATTTCATCTCAGCTTTATATTCATTGTATAAATAAAACATTATCTCTACAGACTCACTTTAATAGCTCACAAATATAAATAAAAAGGATATCTTGACCTGGACATCCCAATATTATAGCCACAAAATAATAAACTACATCATAGTGATTTATTAAGAATAATACTTGAAAAACTAGTGCTTAGCCCATACCATGCAAAAGTTCTTCTCCATATAAATTTGGCTCGGTATAACAAAAAGGTTCTAAGAATGATATAAATGATATAAAGGTCTTTAAGAGATCTAAACTTTTGGCAGACCGTGGACTATGGAACTTCAGATAGTATATTTTCTACAGTGTGTGGGCATGCATGCACACTGCTTTATTATTTTCTTGACTAACTGGGAATCTTGCTCTATCCTTGAAGGCTCAGCCCACATTTTACTTTCTGTATGAGGTCTCTCTCAAACAGTACCAAAGCAATATGGTGGCATTTAATTACAAAGTGTTAAGATCTTTGGTCTCTAAGAGCCAATGGTTTCCTTTGGCTATTAATTTTTATTTGTGTCACTCCTTGATTATGATATCTAAATTTTTATGTATTGTAAAAAGCTAACATCTTCAAACCTTTCCATTTCAAAGAATGTTGATAAATGCAAACTAAAGGTGTATTTGAAAACAATTTGATTAGGAAACAAATTGATTTATTTTTTTCTTAGCGTTTTTTGATCCAATTAACTCTTAGCTCCTGGGAAGTGTAGAAATTTCTATACATAAAAAATATTAGTATTTTTATTAAAATTCTTTATAATTAGTAATAATCTTATTGACATCATGGTCTATGCTGAGAAGTCATTAGAGAATACCAACACATAAAATATATTAATATTAAGTTCAAAGCTGGCATTAGCTACCAGTGACAGCTCAAAGGCACTCCACTCAAATGTGTATCTCCCCCTTGATTTATGTCCAGAAATGGATTTCCTCCTGTTAAGTCTTTTTCTGTAATCTTGCCATGCATTAGTAATTTATGGGACCAAATTTAGCAATGTAGTTCCTAGCTCTTGAGTCGTCCATTACAAGGAAGAAACAAGAAATGCATAATTACTACAGCACTGTGTTATCACCAAAGGAATATGGTATATGTAATGTATACAATGTACAAAGATCTATTTTACAAGGAGAATTCATGGGTGATCTGGAAGAATTAAGGGATAAAACATACAAGAGTGAAAAAAAAGTGTTCATTTATCCAGCAACAGCTTGGTCAGCATGGCCAGATGTTAATTAGCTCATCGTCTTAGTAGACAGTGTCTTCTGTGGTCTCTAGTCAACTTTCTTACACTCACTAGAATCTGTACCATGTCTTCTCTATCCTACCACAGCTGGAATTTGGCTAGATTTGGGTAGGGTCACTAGAGAGCCCATGTTTGCATTTTTTCCTCTTCACCATCTGTTCATAGAACAGATTACATTTGCCTCCAGTTAAAAGCAGACTGTCTTGGCCCAAGGTCAGGGGAGAAGTACCAGAATCCTGTCTGACTGTTAAAAAGTTCTTTCATATACCTCCAAGGCACAAGTACAACATCTGCAGTGAGAAACATGGGTCTCTTTCCTGGTTCCTTTACTTTGTTTTAGCAATTTTCTTCCAGAAATTTGCAGGTGTACCTCCTTTTTTCCTGGCTTAGTCTCTGATAACTTTATCCTAACATATCCTCTGTTGACTCACCTCTTTTTAAAACAAGCAAAATAGGGGGTAAGGAAGAAGAGAAGGAGGAGGAAAAGGAAGAATATGGAGGAGAAGAGAATAAAAAGTAGAAGAAGAGGAAGAAGAAAGCAAGAAAATAAGAAAAAATAAAACAAGAATACAAGTAAGAGAGAGAGAGAGAGAGAGAGAGAGAGAGAGAGAGAGAGAGAGAGA
>JANHMN010000011.1:26163228-26175308 GCA_030674055.1 Rhabdomys pumilio
TTTTTTTTTTTTTTTTTTTTTTTTTTTTTTTTTTTTTTTTTTTTTTTAATCACAGTGATTATCACAGAAATAGAAAGCAAACTAGAACTTCCTCTTCTTACCTTGGTGATATACATATACATGCACACAAACACACAGACACACACACATACACACACACACACACACACACACACGCACAGAGACACACACACAGACACACACACACACACACACACACACAGACACACACAGAGACACACACACACAGACACACACACACACACACACACACACACACACACACACACACACCTTCTGCATTTGAGAGAAAACATGTCATCTTAGTTTTCATGATTATAGCCACCCTGACTCAGATAAGATAGACTCTTAAGAACAATTTTAATTTGTATTTTCCTCATAATTAAGAATATTGGGCAACTTTTCAGATGTTTATTGGCAAATCGTATTTCTTTATGGAAAAACTGTCTACTCCTTTCATTAGCCCATTTACTGATTCAGTGATTTCAGCTTTTGTGTATTTATGTCCGACTTTCACCATTCTTTATATAACCTATGTATTAGATCCCAAACCTGAATTTTGAGACCATTCTCCTATTGTGTAAGAAGTTTCTAATTATGGAACTTCCGTGTCTAATTCTGTAGTGTGCTTTGGCAACCAACATTTTTTCAACACATTTTCTTTATAAGGCATACCATGGATCTTTTCTACCTAAACTTAGAAATTAATTATTTAAATGATCTACCCTATTGTAATGATTCCATATCAGTAGTGTGACCCACGTTAGCCACTCCCTGTCTATATTTTTCTATTTCTTTAGTCACTGCTTCCAGCATTATAAACTCCATCTATTCTGCCTGCCGTGCCCTCTCTTTAGCTCTGGGTCAAATGTTACTTTGGTCAATATTTGTTATTAGAAACCATTAATTTAACATACTTACAAACAAAACCAAGACTCCTTAGGCTGATGCTCACCTTATTCATCACATGATTGCAGCTTTCCTTTCTATACTCTTTTCCTTCTTCGTTCTATATATCATTTAAGTGTTGTATCTTGGACAAACTCCAGTTCTCCTGTCTTTGTCCATGTCTTTTGATCAGACAAATCTTAAGTTCTCCCTTCCCCTTCAACACAATTGCAAGTCCAAATTGTCTAAATTCCAGTCAAATTTCAAGATACATTTCAACACTCCTTCCAAAGTTAAGATTTTCCAGATCAAATTAGCTGGAGGAGGATTCTGTACGGAAACAGGCACTAAAGGAAGAATATGTTCTACTGTATGAATGTTTTGAAAACATGCAATGATTAGGAGACAATATGATATTGGTATTTTTGAAATATCTACCTATAATGGCTTAAATAAAATAAGATATAAAGATATTTTTACCTATTATAGTCAGAACTACAGTTCAGGAAAATTAGTTCTGTAGCCAAATAAACTTATTAGAGAGAGAAAGAAATTCTCATACAAATTTCTGCTCTTTTTGTTTAATGAATCTGTGTGTGCATGTGTGTGTGTGAAAGAGAGGACCAGAGACAGAGAGACAGAGACAGACACAGAGACAGAGAAAGACAGAGTTTAGGAAGCTTATAAAATGGTAGGTTTCCGTATCAATTTTTTGATTGTTCTAGGTGTTCATTGTCCTGTATATCGTAACCTCCTCTTACTCTTATGATCCATATTTCATTTATTTAATGTCTCTGCCACAATATCTACTGTGATAATAACACTACCTTTTTACTGCAAGCTTATGGGATTCAAAATTAAATGGGTTACAGCGTCTACAGGTTTCCTTACCTTGTTATCTTGACTCTTTGTTAGAGTGGGTTTTCTCAGCTATAAAATGAGGTAGAGATCATCAAAATCTTCCTCAAATTCCACTGTGGTTTCAATAAGAAAATACATGTAAGGCTACTAGCTTACACTCTGGCCCAAGGTATAGAAATATGGTAGGTAGTAGTAGTTTAATTAATAGCAGTGATAATAATCATTCATTATAATTTTGTATTTTTTAAAATGTTACAACTTACATAGATGTAGAAAGCCAACAAAACTAATCTCCTTTTGCTTATTTTTATATAAAAAAACATTACAGTAAACTGGACCCAAAACATTCACTAATTTTAAAAATACTTGCTCCACCTAGATTTGCCAATGAGCCTACATATATTGTTTATTAAAAATAAACAGCAAGAACATTCAGAGGATCATAAAAATGTAAGGAGAGTTGCAAGTGTCTTTCAATATCATGAGAGACATAGCCTGAAACTTGTATGAGCCCTTACATTTGCATTTGCAAATTTAAGAGCTATACAGAGAGTGAAAGTACTCCTGCAGAGCTGGATAGTCTGAACATTCCCTATACAGCAACTTCCTTTGATGTAAAATTCAATTTGGCCCTGGTGATGTAATATTTACTATATTTCTTGCTCTTTTCTGAGTGTTCTCAAGTGGTGGTAATGATAATAAATAAATAAATTCCTGGAATGCAAGGCTCCGCCTTCACCCTCTCCCCCCCCCACACACACTGCTTCAGGTAGGGTGTGCCTCATTCTGTTTTCTATTGAGTTGCCTCATAAAGTAATAACACTTTGAAACTTGAAGAAAATGAAAGAGAATCCTGCCAATGTTTTTTTACATGAGGACTGTTGAAACACATGAGACAGGAAATATCTTGGCCAAATATGTGTTGCTCATTTCAATTTTAGACTCTCTATAAAGTTATGTAAACAAGATTTTTCTCAAAACCTTCTGGGTCTTTGGTTTTGTCTTTTCAATCATTCCTTCTTGAGTTTTCTGTGGCAATAAAAGGAGTTGGGTCATGACTTATCACACACCTGCTTCTCTTAAAATCTCCTCAACAGTTCATTTCACATATTCTAGCTGGTGCTATTTTGACATATGCCTCTTGGAAATAAAGATGCAAAAAGGAGTGCTAGAGTTTAGCTTTGGGTGTTTATTGTGGACTTCATTAGATTAGAAGAATAGATTGAAAAATATAAAACTCATATCACACTAAAAACAGTATAAAAGAATCATACCTTATAAAATACTTGGCTCAGAAGCACTTGTGTTTTCCATGTGGGTTGATAGGTGGGAATATATAAGAAGAGGAGAAAAAAAATCACAGAACACTCTCTTGGTTACCTTTTTTTTCTGCTTAGGATTTTGAAATTGTTCACATGTAGTGAAAACAATGCACCATCTGTCTGTCCTCAGTACTGAACATAATCCAACTGCAGGGTTAACTTCACCACCCATTGTACATCACCTCACTGTGCTATATGTTAATGAGCCTGAAATACCTATTTAAGAATGTAGTATTACCAACCTCATTAGGCATCAGACTCACCTGCAACCTTAAACAAATAGAAGCTCCAGTGCTGCTTCTAAAAATTCTGTGTCGATTGGGTTGGGTGTGGCCAGTAGGTAGGTCTGTCTTTGGCATATGCTTTTGAAATTTTTTAGGTGACTCTACTTTACAAATAAATTGAACTGGCAGTTTCATAAGCCAAAAAATTGGGGACTGACATGGATGACATGTAAGAGTGTTTCTCAGAATAATAGCAATAATGTGAGAGGTGACTTCATCCTGAGCTGACTTGTGAGGTAAGAGGAAAAGAGGAAGAAGCTGAAAATAGTCTGCAGGATTTTGACTGTGATATGTTTCATCCAATAGACTACCAGGCATCCCCCTAAGCAGAGGAAGATGGCAGATGAGTGTCCATTGTGAGGCAGAGATGAGCCAAGTGATTCTCTTGCTTGATTAATGAATTTCTTCCTGAAGATGTGAAATGTATTTGTACCTTATTTAGTTTAACAAAATCACTTCATGTGGTTTTGTACAAGGTTAACAGGTACAGAGCTCATCTAAAGGGAAAAAAAACTGTGCTGGTTAGAATAGTGCTATTAGGTACCAATAGAGTAATGATCTAACCACGGCATCTAATCGATGTGTGAAAAATGGGTAATTCTCACTAATGTCCTGCTAATGTGCTCATAATGATCTGTCAAAGTGCTAGAGCTAATTACTGTCATGGCTATTTGGCTTGAATTCATTGGGATAATCCTGGTATTGGTGAACAAAAACATCTTTTGCGAGTTTGATACCAACCAGCTCTTTTATTTCCTGTTTCTGCGCATACTGGAAGATTGGACCTGTCACTTGTATGCTTTTCTATGAATTTAAATACTTCATGTCTCTTTTAATCCTTTGATTTTCAAGTCCACGTCTTGTATTTCTTCTCTGTTTTGGACTTTGTTTCATTTGTTAAGGAAACCTGGAGTATCTTTCTTATAAAATGAAAGGACCTAGGTAATATGCAGTATACTCTTTGCTTGAAAATGACTGATTTCTGCATTTGTCTTGCATGTCTGCTCTATGTTTATGTCCAAAACATCAGTTTATCTTTATAGATCTATATTATTGTGACGTCTTGTTATGGAGACATGGAACATACAACAAAGAGGAACAAGAAAGCCAGGCATCTACAATCTTTTCCTGACAACAGCAACTTTGATTTGGGGTGAGAAAACAGTCCTTTGATTCCTTAGAAAGGAGCTTATACTTTAAGGTAGAACACAGTGTAACATAAGAACCACCAAACACTCTCTTAATGTGGCTGTTCTTGCAGAAAGCGTCTTCTTTATGATCACTTAATAAGTTACCATTGCAGTGTTTGGGATCGATATGCCACCTAAGGAAGAGATAGTGTGCCTTTTTAAAATCTCCCTTTGTTGGATCACAGTGTGAAAACCTGGGCAATAACAGTGATACCTTCCTTGTTGATGGGAAGCAAAGAGAAACTAATATGTAGGCTGAGAGGCGTTCCAGGCACTACTCCTTCTGAAGATGCTCTTTACCTTAAGATTGTCTTTTGCCTACCTTAATTATATAAAGAAAACGTTACTCAACCTCAGTTTACTAAATCCAAATTAAATCCAAGCCATCCATTCAGATTTGATGAAAACCAGAGAAGACAAACAAAGATAGAATAAGTGTCCTCTTTTGCAAATAAAACTAGTGTCTCTTTCCATGTGAGTGGAAAGGAAGCTTAAAAGCCTAGCTCTACAGCTCTCTGACTTGGTGTCTCACTCACTTTGCAAGGCTTCAGTTATTCTTGAGCAACAACATTGTAAGAGACCGTCCACAGCGGGATAAATCTGAGGGAAACAGGATTTATGATGACTTCATGTCCATCTCTCACTTCCACTTTTGTTCCCGTATATGTGTATTGTGTGGGGATAGTGCACTGAATTTGCATGATTTTTTTTAAAAAATTAAATAAATTCCAGCTTTATTTTTTTGTCATTTATTACTTTTACACTCCAGATTTTATTCCACTCCACCCCGTACACCCTCCGACTGTTCCACATCCCATACATCCTCCCTCTCCAAACCCCTGCCAACCAGACCTCTAAACTCCCTGGGGCCTCCAGTCTCTTGAAGGTTAGGTGCATCTTCTCTGACTGAACCCAGACCCAGCAGTCCTTTGTTGTTTATATGTTGGGAACCTCATATCAGGTGGCATATGCTGCCTGGTTGGTGGTCCAGTGTTTGAGAGATCTTGAGGGTCCAGGTTAATTGAGATTGCTGGTCCTCCTACAGAGTCGCCCTCCTCCTCAGCTTCTTCTAGCCCAGCTTTTCCCTAATTCAACCATAGGGGCCAGAAGCTTCTGTCCATTGGTTGGGTGCAAATATCTGCATCTGACTCTTTGAGCTGCTTGTTGAGTCTTCTGGAGGGCAGCCATGATAGGTCCCTTTTGTAAGTGCTCCATAGTCTCAGTAATAGTGTTAGGCCTTGGCACCTCCCCTTGAACTGATCCCCACTTTGGGCCTGTCACTGGACCTTCTCTTCCTCAGGCTACTCTCTATTTCCATCCCTGTGTTTCTTTCAGAACAATGGGAGAGAGGGAGGGATTTGTATTTATTTTTTTATGCTTAATCATGCCATATTTTATATGGTATCAGATGAAATGTGATTTTTTTCCTCTGTACCCATTGGCTTATTATATAGAAAAACAAAATATTATTTTTGATTAACTCAACTCCTATACCCATTCCACACACAACCTTGAATCTCTAAACAGTGAAAGTCATCTCAGCTCCTGGCTTAGGGAGTGTCAATGTTCTCCCTAACTTGAAAAATTGTGTGTAAATTCTGAACTCTGCTTACAAATGCCCCATGTGACTTCACCTTTGGATTTTAATTACATGTACCTCTCTCTCTATGCCTCAAGCTATTTATATTCTTGTTGTCATGACCATTCCTGATCTTCATGTTCTAGCCCTTTTTAAACATCCTTGTCTCCTCAGAAAACAGTCATAGATAGTCACCTTTCCTCTAGTGACTTATTTTATAGACTAAGAACATAAAAGGAAACATAGTTAGTTTGAGTAAAAGTTATCAATTTTTTTATTTAGAGTTAACATAGAAAGAAAACTTATAGTCAGCTTATTAATTGATAATAACTATTCTTTTTTTAATAATGATTCCCAGAGGATAGGAGCGAAGGCACACACGCTCTTAGGAGGAACCCTTTAACACCCATATCCTGTTGATCTGAGTGATTAGTAATACAATAGTGATCAAAACAGGCATCATTTCTTACTTTATGTTTGTATCCTTGACAAAGGTCAATTAACTTTATGAAGTTCGATTAAATAAGGTATAAAATCAAATTCATACCATTTACCTCACAAAATTCTCTAGCCTATGGATTAAATGAGTGGTTCTACGAGTAAAAACATTCTCACATCACACTGTAATTGTAGATAGATATTTATTAATATAATTAACTTGGTTTTGATTTTTAACCACTAAACGGCAAGTCTCATGACATACAATTTAGCATTTATTTTGTAACTCTAGCAATCTCTAGCATTTAGTTTATTGAGAATACATAAAACTTAATTATAATTTAAAGTAAAGCATACTATAGCTGTGTGTATGTGTGTGTGTGTGTGTGTGTGTGTATCACATTGATTGATTCACTTTATTTATTACTCATTCTTATGAAGACTAAACAAGATGATATGTGGTATACTTATGGATTGTCCAACATGATAAAATTTACAAATTCAATTATTCTTCCACTAAACTACCTTTTCCTTTTTCTTTTTTCTTTTTTTTTTAACTTTGTGATAGTGACCCACTATGTAGTTCAGGTTGCCCCATGATTTAACTGTCCTGGAACTTACTCTGTAGACCAGGCTGGCCTCGAACTCAGAAATCCACCTGCCTCTGCCTCCCAAGTGCTAGGATTAAAGGCATGTGCCACCATTGCCCAGCTACAATTCTCCTCTCTTGACCCCATGAGTGTTAAGAGTACTTGAGGACACCAACACACTGAAAATATGCATAAAAACTTTGAGAAAGAAATGTGTTAACTCATTTCTCTTTGTGGATAAGGCAAGATACTACTGGGAACAATGAGTTCTGTGCATGTATTTCTACCGATGCTTCTACCTATATAGGTTGCAAATATTATCCAAAATCATTGTCAACACTATAATGCTAATTTAATTGTATGTGATCTTTTGGGAGAAAAATATTGCAAACCACCAGGACTAATCCATTAACCTGACCATCTTCCTGGAGCCATGCCTTCCTATACAATTGCAGTCATGAATGTTGGAGTTTCTTTGGAAAGATGGCTAACAGCACACAGCTTGAGGCTTATGGGGAATAATGAGAGCTACCTTGCTTTAACCCATGAGATTGTAAAAATATTGAGAAAGTCTTTCCAAAGTCCAACTCTCCAACACACTAGTTTACATCTCCAGAGGAATGGTAGTATATATGTAGTTATGATCTTTAAGTGTGTCAGTGGATAGTATTGTGGTTTCTCCAAGAACGCTATTGCCATATTAGTGTGCTAAACTAAGTTCCTAGCTGTAGTTATATCTCCCAATCACTTTGACCCTCTTCCTGTTCTTATTCTCTACATGAGATAAGTGCTATTTTAGTAATTTAACTGAATGACTTGTATATGAAAAACAATGAGTTTTACTTAATGGAAACTATGTTCAATAGTGAAGTTGCATGTGTAATGGGAAATAATATTGCACCAGAATAATAAGCATGAAATTTTATAAAATTTGATAGTTTTTCTGTCTTAGTACATAGACATACCAACAGGTAAGACAAAATCTGTTGGTGATGGACTTAAAATAGTTAAAAAAATATTTTTTACTTAAAATCTGTCAAGAAATTCTTGTCAGGGAACTGATTTGCAAAAATAAAAGTGTTAGAAAGATTAACTTAGCATTATGTGACAGCTGATATAAATATTTATAGGTGATAATTGACCCCACAGGGGTGTCTTGGAAATGTGTTCTTTTTTCATTAGTTTTCTTTAAGTTTTGTTTTGTCATCAGTAAAAATATCCAACCTAGAGGTAGCCAGCTACTTAAAATAATATTCTTGTTATATGTAAAAATTAACTAAGAAAAAATGCTTAAGGACATACTGGCTTAAAAAAATGCTTAAGGACATATGTTGAGTTAGTTTTTCTTTAGGTGAGATCAAAATGCTACCAAAAGCAAATAGTAAACTCTAGTTCCTTAAAGTGTTATGAGATTTCAGAGATAAGGATCCACCTTCCCACTACCCCAGGTGTAAAAGGTATAATTATTTGTTGTTTGATTTTGGTTTTGATTTTGACAGACATCAGTAGGGCATGGGAAGATAAAATACATTCTGATTATGATAAAAAAAATAGCCTTTTTCTGTATATATTACATGGAAAATAAAATTTGGAGAGGTTTATGTTTCAGAAATAGGTAATTACATTTTAAAAGTTATCATAAATGTTTAAAATTAATCTACCCAGTGGCATTTTAACTTATTACAGTTGTAGTTTTCTGAATTCAAAGATTATTCCTTATAAGGAACTAAGAAGATACGCAATCTTTATATACAGCGCCTTTACAACTTACAAATAGATTGCATTCTGAGCATTTTTGGCAGGTATTATTGTAACTAATTATTTTAAAGTTCTGAAAAGTCAGTCATGTTACATTAGTGACAAAACTTGAATATTAATGAACTCACTGCATTGTTGAACTCAAATAATATTATAAAAAGTTAATTATATACATAGTAAAAATATGCACAATAATTATTATCTCACAAAGAAAGTTGTCATAAATGATAAGCAGCTCATATAAAAGTCTAAATTTGTGAAGTATTTTTTATATAAAAAGGATTCTGGTACATAAAAAAACTGAGATTTTAATCTTGAAAATGCTAAAGTGAATCCAATGACTAATGTAATAATCTAGAATTATTCAAAGTAAGCTTATTAATTATGTCATTTCTTATCAATATTTAAATTTAAGATGGATTTTATGATGCTCAACTATTATATACATATATAAGGAACAAATTAATGTACAGCATAAATTATATAATATGATATATCATTCAGAGTTGATTTTAATTATCAATAATAAAAATACTTTTGTTTTAAAAACTTAAAAGTGCATAATGACTGTAGCATTGCAAGTATAGTATGGTATAAATGACATATAAAGTTATACCAAAATTTTTCAGGGTTTAAAAATATCTTTGAAATAAAATAGACTTCAGTAATGAATTTGCCTTAGTCAGTGGAACTAACAGTATTATTTTTTCTTTTTCATGTCCTATTTATTTCCTACATTTAGAAAAAAAAAATTGTTGCTTCAAAAGCATTCTAAGCCTGCTTTGATGATCCACGCTGATGGTATCATTGGGAGGTTGAGACAGGAAGTCAGCAAACATGACACTAGCCTAGGCTACAGAAAAGTCACTATCTCATCAAATAAGCAAACAAACAACAAAATGACTTTTGAGTCGCCTGTTTATAAGTACGATGACTTAGAGAGAAAAAAAAACACTATCTCAACAACCCATAATATAAGCATTCACCAAGGCACCCTTTGCATCTGTTGGTTAAAACAGCATCACTTTTTTTTTCTGTAAGTAATTTCATGGCCACGATGATGATAATAGTGATAATAGACAAGGAAAACAAAATAGCTGGAGCCTGAAAATCATCTTGCCCACTTCAAAGCAATTTGCACATACACTTCCTCATTCTTAATAGCATCAACTCTGTGAAGTCGATGACATACTTACAAAAGACAGTCAATGCTTTTGTGGCATTGGAACCAAGGTAAAAGGATTAAAAGGGCTATGCCGCCTCAGGAGACATGTTGGAACTCGACTGAACTCCTTCTACTGAACCTAGTCGTGGGGACAACTTTTATCGCCACAGTCTCATTCTCAGAACCTCTGCTGGTAGAAAGTCAGGCTTTGTATATTAGAAGAATTCAGTTTGTTACCTTCTAGTTCTTGATTTCAGACTCTGTGGGAAAGCCTGTAGAAGATTTTGCAAGATGATTATAGAATCTGAATAACACTCAAAATGATAATGTTAACAGTTATAGTAGTTTCCCCCCCCACCATCCCCAAAGTAACTTTAATAAGGATTTTCTGGTCATTTTCTGTTGTACTTTTAAGTGAAATTTTGTGTAAATCAGGAGTGAGCAAGATAAACCAGAAGTTTATGCTAAGCTCCACGTAACCAGACTTTTACTTCATCTTTATAGTTAAACTTGAAAGCACACACTTCTTAACTTATCTCACCCATGGTTAATGCTTTTAAAGTTGGAGCATTACTTATCCTACTCATAGCAGTAAAGTACAAAATATCAAGTGCCATTATCTACACCATGCAAGTACCTAACTGCCTGTCTTTTTTTAAATGAAGTCTATGAGAATTGAGTATAGGTCTTAGTCAAGATTTCTATTCTTGCACAAACATCACAATAAAGAAGCAAGTTGGGGAGGAAAGGGTTTGTTTATCTTCTATTTCCACATTACTGATCATCACCAAAGGAAGTCAGGACTGGAACTCAAGCAGGTCAGGAAGCAGGAGCTGATGCAGAGCCCATGGAGAGATATTACATACTGGTTTGCTTCCCCTGGCTTGCTCAGCTTACTTTCTTATAGAACCCAGGACTACCAGCCCAGGGATGGCACCACCCACAATGGGTCTTCCCACCCTTGATTATTAATTGAGAATATGCCTTACAGATGGATCTCATGGAGGCATTTCCTCAATAGAGGCTCTTTTCTCTGTGATAACTCCAGCTTGGGCCAAGTTCACACACAAAGCCATCCAGTAGAGTATCCTATGCAAAAGGTAAATAGTCTCTTCGATGAAACATGAGCACAAATTCTTATATTCTTATATAAAGCAAGGTATATTGTTTTAAGGAAAAGAAAAAGAATGGAACTAAGGATGGTTAAAGGATATTTCAGACAAAGTGTCTGCATCTTCTCTAATGTTTGGTCAATGATAGGGGATGGGGAAAGACATGAAAGCAGGACTGTAGGGGAAGGGGTAACGGGTTTGGAGGAGGGCAAAGAGATAAACCTTATTGAGTAAAATATGATCAAATTCATCATATACAATTAATACTTGATAATAAAAAACCTAGCATCTTTAAAGTATGACACTTGCATATGTGTTTACTGAAATGTCTACAGAAACACGGATATCCTCAGCAGAACTGAGAAATGGCCAACATCCTGAAAAGCATTCATCATTTCTCTCTAAAAAGTGATTGTAAATGAATTTCAGTTTAATCTCTTTACTTCTGACCTTTGTGGCCATGTAATTTGAACACTATGTAGATGACATTTTCCTCCATGTAGGATACTAATGTCAGAATACTGAGCTGGATATTAAATGGAGGACATTGGAGAGGTCATTTTAATAAAATAGACTTTTTTGTTTGGTTTGTGTAACCAGATTGATATTTTTGAGATCTGAAGATACTGTCTTTCACCATACTGCTCTATTCAACCTAGAATGCTCCCCCTTAATTACAATGACATATGAGAAATAAACTCAAAAGTCAACTACCTCACAGAACCTCAACATTAAGTAAAGAATTTCATAATTTTAGACTGTTGGATAATCCAAAAATCCCTTAGTTTTCCTAGACTGCTACATTTCTTTCTTTCTTTCTTTCTTTCTTTCTTTCTTTCTTTCTTTCTTTCTTTCTTTCTTTCTTTTCTTTT
>JANHMN010000011.1:26175708-26228348 GCA_030674055.1 Rhabdomys pumilio
CTCCCTCTCCCTCTCCCTCTCCCTCTCCCTCTCCCTCTCCCTCTCCTTCTCCTTCTTCTTGTATAAAATGAAGTTTATTTGGGACCTAGGAAGGTTCTAAAATGTGGGACCCAATTGTGGAGAAGAAAATTAACCCCAGTTAGTTCCCAAACTTTCCATTTGCCGCTGTGAGCCTTCTATAGATTCAGAGCTCAGACTTAGTTAAGCAGACTGATGTTGCCATTACATCTGCCTGGTCAGCAATCAGATTTCTCTAACTCCTTTTCTACCCTGTGGTGGTTTAAACAGGAATGACCCCCATAGACTCAGGGGTTTCAATGTGTGGGCCATAGGAAGTGAATTATTAGGAAGTGTGGCTTTGCTGAAGTAAGCGTGGCCTTGTTAAAGGAAGTGTGTCACTCTGGAGGTGAACTTTGAGGTGTCATATGCTCAAGCTAGGCCTAGTGGTGCCTCTTCACAGGAATAAAATTCTAACTACAACATGCTTTTTTTCCAAAATTTTATGATGGTTTTGTTAACTTTAAAGTACATTATTAATGAAATTTTTCATTAATAAACAACATACAAAATTGTATGAAATAATGGCCTTCATTGTAATACATTTGTACCTGCATGTAATAGCTTTTGAATTGTATTTGCCTCCAGATCTATACCCCCCACCTCCCAGTTTTCTTCATTAACTTATTTTTTTAAACATGATCTCATTAGCCAAGGTTGGCTTTGAAGTAGTTACCTAGTTAAGAAAGGCACCTTTGACTATATAAACCTTCCAAGATCTTTTATTCAATGATCTAGGTCATCATGCCCATACAGCCCTGTGTGTTTTCTCCTCTTTCTAATCCTCTATTTTCTTGTCTACTTTTTTTTTGTCTAGATTCTACATGTGAGTAAAACATATGTTGCATCATATCATTCTGAGTCCATCTAACCTCACTTAATATAATGATCTCCTACTCCATTTTTCTTTAAGCACTTACACTCTTTGCTTAAATCCAATATCTCTGCTTTGTGATTTTTTTTAAGTACTTCTCATCTCTATTCTCCCAGACACATTACAACTTTATTATGATACAAGCAGAATTTATAAAGGCTTGATGTTAATAAACATAATAAATTATGTTGTATATATAAGTAAATATTATATATTTGAAAATACAAATGTTAGAAATATATATATATACACATTTATTATATTAGAAAAATTAAAACCAATGATTTATACTAATACAGCCAGTTCGGTGCATTAGTTCTTTAGGATACAATAACAAAGTTTCATAGGTTTGAGGAAATGAAAAAGAAAACATTTTTTTTCTCTTCTGGAGAGTCTCAAGTCCACAGTGAAGGCATCACAGTGAAGACATTCGTTTTCCTGAGTCCTCTTTGCTTTATCAGCTGCACATGACTATTTCCTGCTGTCTGTATCCAGAATGCTCCGTCTCTCCACCCTGCTCTGTGTGTCCCTGTTTTGATAAGGACCCTAGCCTTGTTGGATTAGGACCCAATTTTAGGCCTTGTTCTAATTTTACTACCCCTTTAAAGACCTTATGCTAATGAAAAATTAATTCAAAAAAGAAATGAAGCCTTTCTTTCCAAATATGAATAAGAAATGAGACTTAAGCATATGGGCGGGATGGGAGCAACTCAACTCAGTTTGAAATATGCCTTTTCGCTTAAGACCTCAATTTTTTCCACATTTGTATTTCTCGGGCGACTTTTCCCTTCCTCTCTTCTTCAGATCCTTTTAGCACTTTCTAAATCTCTTAACATTTCTCTAGTAATTCTAGATTTGACCTACCAGACTTCCACAAACAGAAGGTGAGATCATGTTCTTCTCTTGGCCAGTATTATCATCATGGCTCAAATTGTAGCCTCTATTATAAACATGATTTTTCTTCTTACTACTCAATATGTATCAATTTGTCCCTTATCAGAAACATTTGCTGCATCTGTTGGCCTCGTGCCATAGGTTGGAATGTCTTGGCAGGCAGAGGCTCTGTCTTTTTATCAGTGTTTTCAACTCAACTCTCAGCTGAAAGCCTTCACTTCACAAAACAAACACATGTACACACACATTTGCTTTGTTTTTATGTTCGTGGAAAAGCTATTCATTTCCTTCTGTGTATTTAAACACATTTAAAAACCAATTTCTTTCAGGTTATACAATCATGTTGTAGGCCTTAAACTTGGTTTTTGTCTTATAATTTACTCATGTACTTCATGTGGCACAAAGTCCCTCATACGAGTTCAATAATGATTACACATTTCATTCATACTTATCAAAAATAAACTCTCTGGGGTTGAGATGTGGCTGAGATATAATATGCTTATGTAGTCACAAAACCATACACACCAAGTTTGACCTCCAAGTCTGAAAAACAAGCAAGTAATAAATAAATAAGCTTCATTTCCAGGGAACTTACATTCTTAGCTTTTGAGGTTTTGATGTTGGTGTTTTTTTTTCTTTTCTTGTCTTGCCTTGACTTTTCTTGATTTTTCTTTTCTTTTTATGTTGACTGCTGTTGAAAGAGATAAAACTTGTAAGTGTGCCTAGATGTGTTTTGTTGTTTTGTTATTGTAAAATTATTATGTTATATATCCTTTTAATCCAACATTCAGTGAAATGGCAGCTCGTCATCCTCACACACTTGTAGAGGGCAAATCCCATCAAAGCATCCAACCTGACTACAGAAATCATCTTCTCTGGTCTGATGCTGGGAAGCCCATTTGCCCAATGCAGCCCCTTCCAATTGACTGGCTTTGCACTGAAGCTTCTCAAGTCAGTTCACAGCCAGGTTTCTATAACCACATCCTGTCCAGGAGACATGGATGCTGTTTTCCTAAACAAATATAAGTTCTCTTGTCTTCAGTTAGCACTCTACATTTTCCTGAATTCTAGACAGTTCCCATTTGTAATAGTGATTTATTGACAAATTCTCATTCATTCTGTTTAAAAAGATCTCACTTTCACAGAGTTGTAGGTAGGTTCTAATGACAATATTGCTTTGGGTGGTCTTATTGAAGAGTCTTGATATCTTGTGCCCTCCTTTCTGTAATTACCTCTTTTGTAGTTACCAATGCAAGGTTACCTTCAGTTTGAACTCACTGAATTTTAGCCCAGTTTTCCCCTGTAAGGAAACATTCACCTCCTTTGTGCATGGCTGTATAGGTTCTCTGTGGACATTTCTCTTGAGCCTTACCAGTGTTCTTCTCACACTATTAATTAAATGAGAAATATTATTACAGCATTTATAAAAAAAAAATTCTATCAGGCAGCTAACATTTTCCACCCACTGACATTTAGCAGAAGCAATTTTGTTCCCACTCACCCAACTGCCACTCAGATCCTGAGGTTAAGAGAATGCTCATTTGTGCTTGCAGACCAGTTTATTCGGAGATGGCACCTAGTCACAGTCATTAGACTTGAAAGGACTGTGTGGGGACAACATGATAAGAGAAGCTGTGAATAATTACTCTTACTAGTAGGCTGAGGATTTTCTGGAAAGTAAAAGAAAGGGAAAGGAAAAGAAGGAATGTAAAGAAAAGAAGACATATCGTACTGACAGCTGAGGCAACCAAGGAAAGAAGGACACTCAATGGGAAATAAGGAAAGAATAATCAAATCTAAGATGTATATACATACACAGGTGCGTGTGTGTGTGTGTGTGTGTGTGTGTGTGTGTGTGTGTGTGTGCGCGCGCGCGCGCGCGCGCGCATGTGTGGGTGCTTGTACATGCATTCACAGGCATGAATGTGCCCTGACCTAACCTCAGTATAGTATAGTAACAAGGTTTTGAAGATGATTATAAATGGGATTTCTCTAAAATGAAGTCTCCATATGCATGAATTCAACACATACATGATTTTACTGTTTCCTCTATTGGTTATAGCTTTAATACTTTGAATGAAAGAATTTTATTAACTTAGCTTTAAAACTTTGAATGAAAGAATTTAATTATCTTAGTGTTAACCTGATCAATTGCTATTGAGCAGGTTGCTCATCTCTTCAGTTGAGTGTAATATGCTGATTGGATGTTTTTAGGTGAAGCACAAGGAGTGATTGTTTTGGACAGTAGATAAAAACAGCTGTTGGGTTCTAACACTCTGACAAACCAAATCAATCCATTCCTCAACACGAGCAATATTTTCTCTAATGCTAATGCAGATGACAACAAAAATTCTTAGCAACACATGGTTAGAGAACTCTCTGTCTCTTTCTCTCTCTCTCTCTCTCTCTCTCTCTCTCTCTCTCTCTCTCTCTCCCTCCCTCCCTCCCCCCTCCCCTCCCCCTCTCTCTTTCTGTGTGTGTGTGTGTGTGTGTGTGTGTGTGTGTATACATGCACACGCATTTGCGCATGCGCATGTGCTTGTGTGCATGTTCCTGCGTCAGTCCGTCTGCTATTGATAAGGAAGTTTCAGGAAAGTGGGTGAAATCATAGGTCTTTTTTATTTACTTGTTTTGGTTGCTTGTAGCTAGAAGCATCTATACAGGCAATAGTGTTGAAGGACAACAAGGAGAATGACTCTTAGGAACAGATTCTTTCTCTACCACAGAGATGATTCTGAGCAATAGTTCTAGAGCTCAAGGCAAAGATGGATGGTCATTTTAAAAGTGATCATCTAGAAAATCATTTTCAAGAGACCCCACTCTGTGGATGAAAACAGCGACTCTTACTAATTCCTAGTGCTTGTCATCCCTGGTCTTCTATGTTATAGAAACTTGCTAAGTCTTACCAAAAAAAATCCTTTGTTGGAAGTCAGACATTAACCTTGGGTAATCTAGCCTCCTGGTCTCCACCTCACTAGGAAAACAAACAGGAAAAAATGTTTACTTCAGCCAAAGTGTTTATCATGCAGATAGCAAGCATCAGTTCCCTCAAAAAGCGGTTTCCTGGAATAGGCTGGCAGTATCTGCACCTGGCAGCCTGAGTTCTGGCATGTGCTCTGCTTTCCCGGGATGATTGTGATGTACAGATATGTCCTCTGGAGTGCTGTGGGAAGTAAGGTGAGTCTTCTACACGGGGTCATTATCTGAAAAAGTTTAATATCTTCATCCTGTCTGGACAGTTTTCAAGTATTTGGGCTTTTTTTTTTTGTTCATTTCATTGTTTGTTTGGATTTGGTCTTGTTTTTGAGGGGTTTTTTTTGTACCTACTAATTGATGAGAAAATAGTCTGTCCATGTGAACTAATGGGTTGCTTAATTAATTAACATGCATATACACTTAGGAATGGGGATGTGGCCTTATGGTGAAGTACTTGGCTAACATGGATCAAGCCTTGGGCTCTAGCTACAGCCCTGTAAATATAGTTACATATAGTCAATTTATCTCAGTCTCCAAGACTGCTCATCCTCACCATAATGTCTGTCACGGTTTCTATTCCCAGTAAGTTTTAATACATATTTTTGAATGTGATGTTTTATAGTAATAACATTTAGAAAGCCAAAAATAAATCAGGCTTCTTTTCAGGGAAAGAATATTTTCCTTCCTTTATTTTAGTATGATAAAAATATCCAAGAAATTTTATATGTGGCAAAGACATAAAATTCAAATAGTCTGATCTTTAAATACAATCGAATGTCTATATAAGAAATAGTTTTACTTACATCAAATATTCATCCACAAACACTTCTTCCTTCCTTCCTTTCTTTCTTTCTTTCTTTCTTTCTTTCTTTCTTTCTTTCTTTCTTTCCTTTTTTCAATTCTAAGTTCCTCTGTGTAGCTCTGGCTGTCCTGGCACTCACTCTGTAGACCAGGCTGGCTTCAAACTCATGGAGATTCTCCTGCCTCTGCCTCCTGAACACTGGGATTAAAGGCATGTGCCTCCACTGCCTGCTGCACAAATACTTTTTAGAGGAGAAGAATACTAACTAAATATGTTATTCACATCTAAATTTATGTTTTCAATTAATCTTTTTATTTGTATATAGCACAGTTTTTAAAGTTTTATTAAAATTGGCATGGCTCTTAACCCTTCACAAGGACTTTAACTTGGACAATTTCTTTTTTATAGATATATTTATGCAGAGCAATGGAATGCCTTTCATCTAATATACCACCGGGATCACTCTCAACAAAGCATTCCAACTGGGAAGTCTATTGGGTTCTAATTATTAGTACATCTAGTGAGCTTTGGATGTTTTAAAATTATCTTATCAGATGTAACCTAAAGTGACCAAGCTTACCTTCCTAGAAAATGTGAGAAGAGTTGACTCCATGCCGGTCCATCTTCATATCCTCTAAGCTTTGGTCAGTATTTAGAACCACAAGACATTAGATCATTGTTATCAAATAACTCCTTTTGTTTTGTGAGGTGACTTCATAAGTCCAGAAAATGTCAATACTGAAGAAAACTGGGGGCATTCTCTTGTGCTATATTGTATTTTTAAAATATTGTATTAATTATTGAATAATGTCAGTGTGTTTTGATTATACTCATCTTTCCTGACCGTTTCCATTCACAGATAGACTCCCATTCTCCTCTAACTGGGTCTCATTTTGTTTTGTTGTTTTGATACGTGTTAAGTCCAATATGAGCTACCAACATAGTGTTGGATGCACAGTCTTCCATTCTGTTATAATTTTAAGAAGAGTGTCCTGTTTTGGTTTATTCTGTTTCTTCTCTCATTCCTTAAAAAGAAAAAAAAATAGGTTTTCCGTTTTCTTTTGGAGAGTCACAGCTTTCACAGTCTACTTATTGCCATTCATACTATTAACAAGAACTACTTCCCTCTACCCCCCAACACATGCACCTCCCATCCCCTTGATTGGCAAAATTAGATTAAACAACTTTCCCCAAGCAGTTTGAACTTGGACCACTCTGATGCATATTGACAAGTGACTGGAACTCAGGCAACCTCAGGAAGGACCTTCTGGCAAACTCTGTGAAGTCCCTGATTCCATGCTCCTGGACTTTCTAATTTTTGTTGTTAGTTGTTGTTTTGTTTTGTTGGTTTGTTTGTTTGTTTGTTTTGCTCACCTCGGGCTACATCCAACTCTTTCTTGCTTCTGCACTTACTAATTCTCCCTTTCCTATATTTTAAAAGCAGTACACTATTCTATTTTTCTTATCTGAAACGGTTTCTTTCTATGAGGAATAACCATATACATTCTTTATAGGTTATGTACTCAAGTTTTTATTGGTTATTTACTTAGATTTGTTTTATGTTAGAGAGAGGTAACTGAATTCAGTATAGTACAGTTTACCTTAATGCTATGCAACGTATGCAAAGATTTGTCAAGATAAAACTCTTGAGCAGTATACTAGTTCATCACCCTGAGGTGAGGTTAGCAAACACATGCTTTGGGTTATCCTCTTTAGTTACTTTTAATATATTGATCCCACCTGCTGTCAGTATATATGTCCTCAAGACGCCTGGTTTTTGTTTCAATCCTAAACAGAATGACTCAAGGAAGTTTCAATAATTTCACAAAAGATTGATGTGTGTTAAAGAAAATTCAGTAATTTACTTTTCAGGGCATGGATCAAAGCTAATTATTTGCCAATAACTGCAAACATGGGTTTCATTTCATTACATAGGATTTAATAAAGTAAACTATTTCTCTCTTATGGTGGAATTATAATCCTCAACAGTGATTCTAAATCATATTATAAGGATAGTCACACTTGCTGATCTTAACCCGCAATTTGGTAAATGTAGAGTTAAATAAATATGATCTGTAACATATTAACATATTTCTTATTTATTTTCAAACACATGTGTGTTTGAGTATGTATGCATCTCTCTCTCTCTCTCTCTCTCTCTCTCTCTCTCTCTCTGTGTGTGTGTGTGTGTGTGTGTGTGTGTGTGTGTGTGTGTAAATCAGAGATTTTTGCCAGAGGGGATTCTGTCCTAATTCTAGAATGAAACTCAAGTCACCAGACTTGATAGCAAGCACCTTTATTCACTAAGCAATTATGTCAACCCACAGGATTTGCTACATCTAACATAGATTTCCTATGAAAAAATTTAAATGAAATATTTTATATTGTAGTAATTTCTAATTACTAGGAATGCTTAGTTTTTAAAAACAAATTATCTTAAATAAATATGCAAAGCAAACTGTATAAATCTGTCAGCTCAGCTTTTCCTTGCTGCAGATATTACTCAAATTTTAAGTTTTAAAATACTTATGTACATAAAAATAACAAATAAATATGCAGAAGACTGAAATTTATGGAGTAGATATTATTTCATAGAGTTAGTGCCTAATAGAATCAGATGCTTAATTGAATCATTATCATAGACAATAGTTTTATTATATACAAAACAAACATTATCTGTGTGTCATACTAGAGAATAGTCATTCATATTGACATGTTTGTTACCCACCCTGACTCCACTCTTTCTCTAGGCAATATAATGAATAACATAGTCAGACAAATGGACAGATAGACACACACATGCCTCTTCCCCCCAGAAATTAATTATTTTCTCTGAGTTACTTTCTGCAATTAGTGTGCTATTGATGCTAACATCCTCAACATCTACTGTAGTTCAATAGCTACCAGTGAAAATACATCGGGAAGGACCTAGACATAAAGTTCAGACTATAGATGACTTACCTGGCATGTGTAACGTCCTGGCTTCCATCCCCTGCACCACATAAACTGGGGTGGTGGCACATACCTGTAATCTCAGAACATTTAGAACCAGTACAATCAGGTCAGCAGGATCCTTCATTTTCATATAGAATTCTAAAACATCCAAAAACAAAGCAAACAGAGAGGCAAAGTAAATGAAAACATAATGGAAACTCTTGCAGAGGTGGGGAGTATATAGGCTTGATGTTTTGGGGGGTGGGAGGTAACTTTATCACGGCAATCAGTCATAATATACTCACTTAAAAGCAGTACCCAAGTCAGCTTTAAACTCAAAGATATCTTCAGTCCCTCTGAGCTCAAAAAGTTTATGATTTTGAAAATTTTATGATCCTAAGAACAAGGAAATATTAAACCACCCTCATTGCCAAAGGGCAACCACTGGAGTTATGATTCTGCACATAGAACACACAGACAACAGATTTAGCAATTGTCACGCTTGGCTCAAACAGTGTGGGGGACAGCCAAGGACTGGAATGGTTTGGCACGGTTATCAGTGTGTTTCTAAGAGGGTGGTTTTGAGTTAGGGAGCACAGACAGAGAAGCAGGCAGAATCAGCAAGATATGGCTTCTGGGTGGAAGTGTTTGATGACTTTGGAAATGTCTGCTATGAACGTTAATCCAATGATAATGCATCCTGAAAAGAATCAGTGGTGTATTCCTGGGGCATGAAGGAGACAGGACAATCAGTTAAAATCAGGATTCAGATGAAAGGCAGGACGATTACTCCAGGAACCTTCATCTTTCAAAACACTTCCTGGCTTAGGCTAAGGAAAAACTTTGGTAGTAAATAGTTCAAGCTTCCATAGTGTAACGTTTTCTGGTGGTGCTCTTGAATCTTGACCATTCTTTTTCAGAACCCGGCTTAAAGAATAAAAATGTTTAAAATAATTAATGAGCTTACAGTTGAGAATCTTAGAAACCCTACATATTTTATGACGATCCCTTAACTGAGTCATTAATATAATACATTCCATTGATTATGTTCTGAAGTGGATCAACTAGTGTATAATTTTTGTGTTTTTATAAATAAGATAATATGTGCACAAGTATAATGGGAGGGTCTATGGCCGCTGTATAGTTGAATGTAAAAGGATTACATAACCGCTTACACGGTATCCCTATAGCCACACTTAAACACTTTGACTCCTTCCTAAACCTTCTGTATATCTACCTCTGATTCCAGTTTATTTTTAAAGATTTATTTGTAACAATTCAATTAATGTGTCCTCTGCATGGAGTGGAATCAGTGGAAATTTCTGATGGAATCTGTTAGGTGAGAACTGTCTGCAATGAGAGGAGAGCCCGCTAAGGAATCAAGCTTCTGCACATGAAGCAATTAAGTAACGATACCAAGGAAAGATGCTCAATTAAATATTGTCAAGTATCATAATTATATATTTCAAATGATGACTCCTGTTCATAGAACTAGCCAGAGTTAATTGATCATTTCTGAATAATTTACTGGAAGAGTAGATGAATATAATTTATCTTTGTCTGAATTTTCTCAGTTAGGTCACTGAACCCTTTTCATTGCTTAATAACATTCGTAGGCATGCAGCATTATTAACCCTCATTTCCTCCTGGTTTGCCTGCAGATGCAGCTGTCTGGTGATCCTTACATTTTAGCTTAGGTATAACACTCTGATTATCCAGAGGTCAAACTATAGCTGGTCAGTATCATCCTAAATTCATCTTGGAACACAAGAATAAATAGAGAAAACTGAGGTGTACATCACAGCTAGAAGTCACTAGCAAGAGAAGAACTATAACTATATTTGGGATCTCAACCAGACTGGGTCCAAAATTCTGTACTATGAAAAAAGAAGGGATTATCTCTGTGTCCAGGAGCTAATGACAAAGGGCAGAATCAAAGAGCTCAGAGTGTCAGTCTTGCCCTATTGAGGCAAGTGCAAATACCATGAGATAGATGCTCAGAAAGTCATTATGAGAGAATGCCGAGCATAATCATTGATAACATTTATTATTAATTGTAAGAAAAACGTAAAATGAAAGCATGTTTTAGAGATAAAAGAGAGCATGTCCAGTTATCTGAATGTTTTACTTCAAGCTACAGCCCATTCTCGAGCTATTCCTGTATCTGCAGCAGAAACTCCTTCCATATTAGCCCACTGGACTTCAGAAGAGATTTATTTAATGACCCACCATCAGTATGAGTGCTATCCCAAGCAGGCAGGGCTTTGTCAGCTGGGTTAGAAGGCTTTTCCCCTCCCCCACCTCTGCTTAGAGCTGTTTCTTCTCCAGTTTTCTCTGCATTTCTCTGCCACCATTTCCTCCTGCTCACTCTGGATCTGTGTTGCCTATGTTCTTTAATCAAGCTCTTTGTATGCAGACATAAGGCCACGGATCTCTGCTCTCATGATATGCTAACCCCATACCGATGTTGCCCAGATACTAACAAAATAATTTGTGCATCTCAAAGGTTCCCACTATGCTGGCAATTTTCCTTAATAACAGGATGTTCTAGAAGTAAGGGTGTGTTTGTATGACAAGTAGAAGTTTCAGTTCCAATATTTAGTTTTTTTATCTGCTTCATCTACTAACACAAATGAGAAAACAAAATGGTGAATCTTGTAACCAGACCACAGAGCTGATGAAGAATCAGCCCACAGCGCCTGAAGGATTAGCTGAAATTCTGCTTGACATTCTATAAACAGGGAGACAGACTGATGATGGAACATTTCCTCATTTTGTTACACAAGAAAGGATGATTTTCATGTGTTGCTGCCCTTGTACCACATAAATAAAGGAGGTAGGTTGTGGTGTCCCTAGTGGGCTTCTGGTTAAGCATTTCCAGGAAGTTGTTGGATCATTTCAGGGTCTTTCTCAGTATACATTCTTTCAAAGTGTGTGTGGACCACAGGAACCAATTTATTACTAGAGAGTAGAAACATCTTTTACCTTTCAGTGGAAATCCAGATGAGAACAGACCAGCTCCTGGGGCAGTGGTTTTATTTCTTTAATTAGTTTGCTACTGGCATTCATTCTGTTGTTTCTAATGGCATATTTCTGTAATTATTGGCATGAGTCTGTCTAGTTCAAGCAAGTTAACCCTGGCTTTATTTGCTAGAGAAGAAGCATAATTGGATATAGTGTGATAGCGAGAGTTGGAGAAGGATGTATGTGATTTTGCTGACTCTGGAAAATTCTTCTGAATCCTTTGTCTACCATAGCCTTGGCCAGCCTTGTCTCTATTCCCTTGGCAGGTGCTGAAGCCATCATTTCATTATTCAGAAACTGATGTGTACACATTCTGTGTCTCCTTTCTTCAGATGTCTAGTTTCTGATAATTTCAGTGTTTAACTGTATCTCCACTGGAGGGGGATGGGTGCACTGCTCTCACTACAGAGATGGCAGGCCATGCTTTTTTTTCTATTCCCATTTCCCAATCTCTAATGTCAGACCCTCTAATCTCTTTTTTGATGGAAATTGTTTGAACAAACCCTCAAGCATTCTTCAGAGCAGTTGGAGGAAAGTTCTTCCTCCAGAGACAGGGGATGTTTTCTGAATGAAGCCCTGATATAGTTTTAGTACTAATATTTAGTGTTGATTTATGCTTCTTCTACCAACTAGACATCTGAAGAGAAGAGACACAGGATGAGAACACAACTATGGTTGTACATTTGTGCCAACCCTTAGTGTTTGTCTTTCACTGACATTTTCACCTGTGTGGGTCTCTGCTGCATGGTCTATCCCAAGCAAGTGTTTCCTGGCAAAGGCTAACTTCAGAATTCAGCAACAGCAGGATATATTGAGCATTTACACCTTGGTTTGACAGGAAGCCAACCTGTTTTTGGCTATTTGCTAACCTTTATTTGCTTCTCTTCTTGCTTGCCCTGGTTTTCTTAAGTATTTCAGTATCAGTTGTAACATCTGAACTAATCAAATGCATGAGGAAACCATTTCAGGCCTTTCAGACATATCCCAAATCTCTAAGTTCTATAAAATAATCCCATTTAATACTTTGGTCTATGCTTTTTTTTTTTCTAGGTTCTTCATGTTTACATAAAATATACAAACACATACTCTTGGTCAGAAACCACATAATTTATAGTTCGCTTCTTTAAGCCTATTGGGATAATGATTTTTCTGCTTATGTATTGCATGTGTGTTTGAGTGTGTGTGTGTGTGTGTGTGTGTGTGCACATACACACAATGCTGCAGACTGAACCCAGGACCATGTGGATGCTAAGCTACACCTCTGTCCTTGCCTACTTGCCAAAATATTTCTCTCTACACTGAGCCCTTTCTTAACGCTAATTAAAAGTAAGGTAACCAAGGCACCTAATTAATTAGGAATTCAGTATTTATAACTTATATAACTATCTGTCTTTTTCTTTTATCATGTTCATAAAGTGTCAAATACTATGAATATTTACATATACTACTCATGAATTATTTTGTGCATATGGATGTGTCTCTACCTTCTATCAAGGCCATGAATTTTTCAATGAGTGTCTATAAGCATTCATATGCATATTTAATTACTTATTTGGAGCATTTATTGTATGTTATTCTCATTAATCCCACAAATGAACTGTCCTGTATTTGACTCATTTTGTAAAACTATTTGTCATTTATAAATCCAGATATACAGCATACTGCATACCATACATAAAACCATTTTTGAATCCCTCGTGCCAAAAAAAGGAAGAAAAAGAAAAATTAAGGTATAATATATTCTACATGAAGGATTCTACATTATTATTATAGAATGTATCAACCTATGCTATGCATTCTAATATTAATTTGTACTCTCTATTAAGAAATACATAAAGACTTTGAACAATGTTTTATGTGCTGGTGGACTTATAAAACACAACAATAACATCTAGCCTATTGGTTATATTTAGTTCATACCTTTTTTTAAAGTTTAATGTTCATTAATTAATTTAATTTTTCACAATGGTTCTATTCAGTAGATATGTATTTATAATCACTCTGTAAATAAAGCATAGAAAACAGAGGCAAAGAGCATTTGAGTAACTTCCAGTAATGTTCCTTGAGTTCTAAGTCTGCTAAGAGGCTAAGTCAAGACCCACATCTAGAGACTGCTTTTTCAGCTATTAGTACTCCACTGTAGCTTTGGCTTGTTAAAGAGAATGCACATTTTGAATATGGTAGCTATTTATATTTAATTCCCCAAAATATTTTACAGTTCTTATTGATATCATCAAATCATAAAGTTTTCTATTTTCGTTTTTTCATTTCAGGAAATGTTAAATGTTTTCCTGTTCTTTTAGTAATATTTAAAAACTTGCAGAAGTAATAGGTTTAAAAAAAGAACCTTTTGAACACAGTATCTATGGCCACAGTTAGGTATTAAAGAATAATTGATCGTACTGTAAACGATGAGACTATGTTAATATCCTAGAGAAACCAGTTTCTAATAGTGTGGCTCAGCTTTAATACACACCTTTAATCCAAGAGCTTTCTGTTTATTGTTAACAGGATTAAATACAGTTAATCATACATCAAGAGTCAGAGCAAGAAATCAGTTGACAGGGAGTGAACAGCAGGTAAAAAAACAGAGAGAGTAAGAGGAAGTCAGGAGGATGGTTAGAGAGATGCACAGGAAATAGCAAGGAGGGACATTGAGTTTGAGGGCTTTGAGACAGTGTAGAAAAAGGAGAGCTTTCTTTTCCCATTAGGACATGGGCTGAGGAAGAATGTCAGCTGAATACTTTCTCTGCCTCTCTGAGCTAGCAGATTTTCGCCCCAGCATCTGGCTCCAACTTTTTATTGATAAAATCTAATGACTGAGATTTTGGTAAAAATAACACTAAGAGACTATTATTTGTATATTTATATTATTTTCCTAGGAGAATATACTTGTTACAATGCACCCAGTGAAATGGAAATGTAGCCTAGTTTCTATTATTACACAATCATGAACTGCTAATTTGATCCACTATAGGGATTAAAATGTGTAGTCTGATATGCTGGTACATGCCTGTAACCTCAGCATTCCGGAGGAGGTTGAGGTAGGAGGCTTGTGAATTTGATGCCAACCTGAACTCCCTAGGGAGAAATAATTGTCTCAAAGAAACAAAACAAAGCAAATTTAAACTAAAACCAACAACAAACATTAGACATGTTCATTTTAAAATAACAGGAGAGAGTAATGGATTTCATTATCTGCACGTATATTTTGTGTGAGTTCCTCCCCCCGTTTGCCTTCCCACCCCAGCCCTCCTTCTACTGATCCTCTACCTACCTGGGATTATCCTTATCTGCTTTTGGGTAATATGTGTTCCGGTACCCTCTTTCCTCCCAATCCCTCTTAAGACCTCTTACCTCTTATTGTTCCAGTTTCATGATCTATACTCTCCATATACACACATACATTAAAATTTAAAGTATTTGTATCTATGATTCTAGGTTAATACATGTATCATAATAATTTCTGATCTATCCACTTTCCTCTTTTCTCCATTGGTCTATTGATGGACATTGAAGCTGGTTATATCCTGTCTATTGTGGATAGTGAAGCAGTGGACAAGGATCTTTGAGCTACAACTTAAAGTTCCTTGTCTATATGCCCAGGCATGATACAGTTAAGCATATGACAGTTCCATGTTTGGTTTGTTGGTTTTGAAAATCACCCACACTGATTTCCACTGTACCAGTTTACACTCCTGCAGCAGTGAGGAAGCATCCCTTTTTGCCCACATTTTCACTACTCTTTGCTGCCCTTTTTTTCCTTTACATTACAGGTTTTGACTAAGATGAATGGAATCTGAAAGTAGAATTAATTTGCATTTCCTATATAACTAATGATCTTGAATTGTCTTAAAAATATTAAATGTACTTACTTTTTATGGTTTATTTGTTCAGTTATTTAGCACAATTACTGGCTGGACGATTCAGTTGTTTTTTGCTTTTCTTTACGTAGTCTAGCTATTAACCCTTTCTGAAGTGTAGCTATTAGAGATGAATTTTTTTTTTAAGAAGCTATTTCTAATCGTCTTGGTGCTTTTGCTTACATGGGATAGGACAGTTTAATCTGTGAACACTACCTGGCTTATTAAAGAGAAAAGAGGATGACTTCATGGCACTTACTGCCAATGTGGGTCTCTGTATTCAAGACTATATTGACTCTGTATTCAAGATCACACTGGTCTATACAGTGAATTCATGAAAATCTCCGTCTCCATAGAGGACCTTGTCTCACAAAACCAAATAAAAAAGGAATCACACGGACAGGAATCCATATGTTTCAGTGTTTGGTGCTAAGTTAAAAAAATTTGTGTAGCAAACTATATGATAAATTTGCAAGTGTAAAATTGTAGCTGTTTATTCAAAAAAAAATGAATCAAACTATGTTAATACAAGAGAATTGTATGGACTTTTAACAATCAAATAGACATTGCAGACTACAAGCTATGAAAATCCACACAAGCTTTATCACTGGTAGAACCGCCAATTTTATTCTCTATAGTAATTTAAAATTTTTAACTTAAATTAATTTTATGTGAATGTCTGTATGTAGGTTTATTCTCCACATGTGTACCTGGTATCTGCTTAGAGGTTAGAAAAAAAAAAACTGATTGCCTAGAACTGGCAATATAGGCAGTTGTGAACCACCATGCAGGAGGTAGATGTTGAACCTGAGTCCCTGGAAACCAAATGTATATAAAATTATGTAAAGAATAGAATGAGGGAGGGGAGGGAGGAAGAGAGAGAGAGAGAGAGAGAGAGAGAGAGAATAACTTTGAACCCGATGGTAAAAAGGAAGAATAACTGGGAATATATTCCTGATACATGTGGTAAGGTCCTTCAGACAATAGGTATCAATTCTCAATTCTCCTCGGCCACATTAAGTTGCTGCCTGACCATGCTAAATGAGTCCAAAATTAATTTGCCCACAAGTCTGAAGAGAACCAATGTTTGTTTTCCAAAGCAATTACTTGACTGGCCTGCCAACTGTAGAAATTCTGTTTGGGGTTATGTCTTAGGACAGGGAAGGAAAGCTACATTTTCTACCAAAGCAGAAGAGTTAGGTCACCAGCAAAGCCCATTGCACAAAAAGCAAATAAATGCAAAGACTATTATTGTTATGACTTTCATTGTTTATTTCATATGTTTAAATTTTCCATGAGTTCAGAATGTAGCCTTAAATATGTTAGAATATGTGCATTTCTGAATATTTTTATCAGGGCCCCACTCAGTTGTACTTTCACCCAAATTGATGTTACGTGTCATCATTTCACCCTAAGTTAAAGGGTTTCACTTGATATTATTCAATAGAAAACTAAATTATTTTTATGATTTATTTACCAGCTCCAGAAACTGATGTTAAGAGTAAGAAAGATGAGTTATATTATTCCATTTTTCTTTGTATGTGGATTTGTATGTGGATTTGTATGTAGATTTGTAATGCCATGTGGTTTTAAGTGTGTTAAGTGAGGGGCAAAGATACATCATTCAAACAAGGTATGTGCAGAGTCACAAGTAACACATGGGAGGAACTGATACAGGAAAAGTGATGAGTCACTGAGCTTGGCCAAGGCTTGCTTTCTTATTTCCTGTGGGCCTTCACTTGGGAGGTGGGATACAGGATGCTCCCAGTCACACGGAGCCAACAAAGACAGTTGCTACTAACTCTTAAGAATTCACATAGTAAAATTTACCAACAATGAAAAGATGAGTTTAGAAAGAAGCTTTATTACTGATTGAGAACCGAGAACTTTAATGAAAGAAGGCAGAACTCCATAGAGGGAAAGCAGGTCCTCAAAGACAGGATATTATCCATCTACTCATCTGATGGCCTTTTATAGACCTTATCACAGAAACTGGGATGGGACATGAGATGAACTGGTCAGTCCAGTAGGCCAGATGTGTCTCGGTTCCTCCTTTCAGTTTTGATCAAGTCCTCGGGTAAGAATGCTCAGTTAGGACAACAGAGATAACGAGACACCAGATATGGAAACAAAACTCCCTTCTGGCACTTCTGGCCTCCAGAAAGAACAAAACAAAAGACATATTTTTTGTTTCTACCCAATGAATTGCCTTAGAATTGCCCTGAAATTGCATGAGCATATTTGATCTCATGGTCTTACCAGTCCTGTCAGTGTTGAGTTAGTGAACCTGAAGGACTTTGACATAGCTGCATGACATGTAGCAACATACATACCTGCTTTGTCATCTTCAAATCAAAAGCTTGAGACAAAGGTCTCCAGCGGCTCAATATCATATACCAGTCATAGATGAGACAGAATTGGAAAACTAATGTTAAGTATTAGTTCCAAAGACTCACAAATCCTCCAGTGAGCCACTCTCGAATCTGGTAAAACTATCTTTTAAGAAATCAATCTTATGTTCTCAACTTAAGGTAGTAAAACAAAACTTATTAGGCATATGTGTGTGTATAAAACTTTAAAAATCTCATTAACTGGCACATCTAACAATGTAAAGGAGCATCTGTCTTCTTGACATGCTTATCTGTAGAAATATGGTTATTTGCTATCAAAGGCAATTGTATTTTTCATAACTTTTGATTGAGTAGAAAGAAACTAATCTTTTTAGGCAGAATATCCATTTTAATAATTTATAGCTACATCTTATAATTAGTAGAATATCTTTTGAATTTATTTTCCTCACCTAAGTCAAAAATACATTCTTCCTTTAATTGAATGCTGGCCAGCCATGTTTGCCTATTCTTCAGGTATGGCATTCACATTAAAGTTACACTGGTAATAAGCAATCCAGTTTTCTGTTTGCTTCTCTGTATTGCATTAATTAAAGGCTGCTGCAGAGAGACAAAACATGGAAAGAGAGATTTTGTCTGATCTTAGGTAGGATCATGTTTACTCATAATGAGAGGGCATGCTGTCACGTAAGTGTGCATATGGCCAAAATGACTATAGGGAAAGATGGGATGTAGCCCCCTTTGAGGCAGAAACAGCTTCTGGATAGTCTGCAAGGGAATCTGGGAAGTGTAGTCTTTTAACAGGAAACTACCATTCTGGGTTTTTAAAATGTGGTTGTTATGGGGATTGGGAAAAGGAACTCAAACAAAGCTACCTTTAAGGGATGAGCTTTATTAGGAAAGTGGGCATTTCCACCCAAGGAGCCATGATCAGATCCTGAGGTCAGAGAACATGAAAAAGGTTAGTTCATTGTTTGAGGCCTTAAATGGAAAAGAGGCCTCCCTTTAAAATTTTCAGGGGAGCTTCAGTAAGAGCAAGAAAAATATGAGAGGATGACAGATACGTGAAAGAGAGACAGACACAGAGACACAGAGACAGACAAACAAAACTGAAAGCCAGAGACTGGATGAATGAGACTGTGGGTGGTTGTGTCCTGATTTCTATTAGCTGTAGGATGTGGGATCTAGCCATGTAGTGTGCTGAGTGTCTTAAATGGGACACCACTGGTTAACTCAAGGTTCATTGCTTTCGTCATGCAGGCATGGCAATTCTCTAGGTTTAGTCATATAACCCACAGCTGACAATGATGAGTTGAATTTTCAAAACTACTTGGTTTTTTGGTGAGTTAGATATTAACACATTTTTTAAAAAATAGTTTCTTGGATTACTAAATCACAGATCTATAGAACACAATGAAAGTGGACATCATGGGGAAAAATTATTGCACTATTTGGAAATCATGAGGAAAAACTAAAAATTATGTAAATCAATGAGACTGTGAATACTGCATTGTTAATGACTGTAACTAAATATCCATCTACTTTGCGGTTCCTTGGACTCTCTGGAGAGATTCCATTCCAATGATTGTCATGCAAATACAGTCGTTATGTCTCTGTTCCTTTTCAGAAAGAAAGAAGATTGACAAACCCTAAGCCTTGAACTTTGGAGCAGGCATCAAACCTCACTCATTTCTCCAGGTGACCCTGACTCTCAAGGGCATACAACCAGGCAGAATTCTAATTTCTCACTCTTGTCATTTTAAATCTACTGTAACAACAGACTCAGTGAAAACTGATATAGTCAGGGGAAATCTCACATGCGGTTCAGCCTTTACATAGCTACGCATTTTCTTTTATAAATCACTAGACATCAAGCTGCCTCCATATTTAAATAGATTAGGTACCATTTGGCTTTCCATCATCTTGCTTCATCAAGCAGAGCAGGCAGATCATTTCCACGAGTACAAAAACAGCATGGCTATTGCTTAATCCACGGGTCTTGGTATAGTAGATACTGTAAAAGTGTGTCTCAAAAGTATTTGTTAGACAAATAAAATGTGTCCTATGTTCCAACATACATAGATATCACAAACTACTAGATATAACCTACAAGAAATTAAACTTAAGGAATGCATGCAGCAAAGCCAAATGAAATTAAGAAAAGTTACTTGGGTCAGGTAAGACAGATTTGGCTTTGACTTCATACTAAACAATATACACATTATCCTTCCAATTTCTTCTTTGATGTATAAAGTAATAATGCATCTCCAGGTTGTTGTAGTGACTTAATATGCATAGGATACCCTTCAGCCCTTCAAGGATATGTGTCTGGATAAACAGTTGTAGTGGAGCTTGCATGACAATTAGAACTGAGGACCTCAAGGGTGAGTCTGCTAGGTGTTGGTTCCAGGTGATTTTCAGAAATGACAGGCAGAAGAGGGAAAGTTAACACAACCAGGGGCCGGTGACATGGAAGTAAACCAGTTGGAGGATTCCAGGGCCATCTTTGCAAATCTGCCTGGACTGTTGGTGTAATACTCTTCTGGCTACTCCAGTTCGGCTCATCTACTGCTAACCCTCTATTATCTTATTGCCTGGCTAGTTGGCTGTTTGTCCTTATTCCATAAGCCATAAAAAGCTAGTGCCATTCTGTGCTATTTATTTTGCATTTTTTCGGTTCTATTATTCTGCATCTCTCTTGTGTATATGCCATATATATCATATATGTATATTTATGTTTATATGTATAATTATGTGTGTGTGTATGTGTGTGTGTGTGTGTGTGTAGTATGTATAATAAGAGCTGAGTTCAACCTTTTGCTCAAAAGTACCCTTCACTTGAGACATAAACCATGCAGCTATTCATATGCTATACCTACCCAGCTTTCAATGGAAGCATATTGTCAAAAGAGCCAGTTAATTTTTTTTTTTTTTGCTTACTGTCCTTTAGTAAAGACATGATGAACTTTTATGACTATTACCTTAAGTTTGTCAAAAATAGGTTCTTTATTGTTTAATAAAATCTTAAATCCATAGTGTTTATAGTTTCTGTAAAATACTATAATTTAATAACTACAAATCAGCCAGGTAATTTGAAGAAATTCAAGTGGGATGCAGAGTATCTATATAGAGATGACTGACCAGACAACAGCATGTACGTGCTGAGTGCTTCTGTGTACCCGTGCACTGGTAAGAGGCCTGTACTCTGTCTTCAGCTAACATTGTCTTGACCCAGAATATGCTTCTTTGCAACTGAAGAAATTTATAAGCTATGGTTAAAAATGGTTCTTATGCCGGGCCACTAATAATCAACACTGAGAGCCCCACTATCAGGAAGCCCCAGGTGATCTGAATCTATCATAAAGACTGCCTATGGCCAGCAGTATAGGCCATTTTTCTACATGCTATGATGCATTTGACTGACCATGTTTGGCTAAACTGGCTGCCGCAGGAGGGTATCTTGTTTCCATTAAAGTACTTGTATTAGGAAATTACCTGAAACCTAAGAAGCTATTTCCTTTACTATTAGAATATAAATAACAAGTGGACATTGGTGATTATTATACTGCTTTTCTATTCCCTACCAGTCCCTTCAGGCCAGGCCAGGCTAAGCAGATGTAGTATGAGGATTTTCCTCTGTTTCCAGTGCCTATTTTCAGGGCCACAAACCTGTCCTTTCCGTAACTTAGGGGCTCTTCAGTGACCTATGTTTCACTGTGTTTGCACTACAGCAGATGTTTGACTCTTTAAAGTTCCCCCTGAGCAAGATATCCTGTCTTTCCAAATACATCACCAATAGGTGCAGGGACTTCATATTTGTGCTCCCCTCCACTCCAGGGACCAGTGATGGATGCTGCATGCATTCTTGCTTTGTTTGTTTTTGCTTTATTTTTAAGATTTACTCCTTTTGTTTACTGATTGTTCATACTTCATTGCTTATTCTGATCTCACATCGTGTCTGCCTGGTATTATGAATACGTAATATATTATAATACAACTCTTCATCTCTCTTTTCCTTTCTTTTTTCACGTTTGCACTTTAGAAAGACTCCATCAATATTGAATCATGAAAATGCTCCTCCAGTCACTGAGTTATATAGAGTCATAGAATGCTAGAGCTAGGACGGAACTAAGTTATATTTCTCCTGCACCATGCTTCCAATGGAGCATGTCCTGGCTCGTTGTTAAAAATTCCTTCACAAAGCTTTACATGTCATAAAGCATGTCACATGCTTTTAATGCAAAACCCCAAACATCTATTAAATTGAGCCTGTTCAGTCTCTAAGAATATGTTGGAGCTGTTTTGGCAACTCCAAATGGTGCAAGTCATTTCTAAATATAAGTCTTAGGGAACAGAAAATAAGGGCCATGGGAAGATCCAGGTCAAAAGACAGTTCTCATCTACTGAGCAAGGATGTTTTTGAAGGAGGAAAAAGGCTCAAAATATTCCTTATATATCTCAGAAATGTATTTAACCACCCCATAATAAATGGTTTGAATCTCCCACATTTTTCCCTCTCCTGGTTTCTTTAGAAGTATAGCATTCCTAAAGCTAGATGACCAAATGAAAGTTTCGATGTAGGATCTGATAACAGGAGGGAAGAAATTAAATGTAGACTGAAGAATGGGTACTAGAGAAAAGTTCTATGAACTGAGAGTGAACAAAACTTGATTGTTTCCATAGCAACTCCCAACTGCTCAAGTTTTTCTCTGTGGTACCTCTACCTCTTTCTAACAACAATCTGACTGATGCCAGCATGGCTGAAGTTAGGAAGTTATTTAAGTACTAACTCTACAGCAGTCCAGGCAGTCCTCATTCAGTTAAATGTATTCTCATGGCATTTTCATACTGTTGCTATTATTTACATTTATAGAGTCCTTTCCTTAGGAAAATTATACTCTGCAGTTTTTGACTTAGTGTTCATTCCACCCTATTTGTCATCACCAATCTCGCCAATGCAGACTTAGTTCTGTTAATCTTTCTTCATAAATCCAACATCCTCTTTCTTGTATCTTTTTAGTTTTATTCTCTGCATTCTGTACAGTTTCTCAACACATTTTGAGATTCAGGGGCCCGAATCTGTATTTCAGCTTAGCCAGAGTGAGACATAGAGTCATCACTCTGCTGTTGCTCTGTGTCAACATAATAGATCACTGTATTTAGTTCAATATAACATCAGCCCCTGTGCTAGCCATATCACATTGAAAACTGATATCTAATTTGTCCTCTTCTGTCAGCTCCAGATCTGTTCCTAGAATTTGCTCTCTCCTGGAGTCTCTTGTTCATTGAATTATGTTGCTCAAGATGTATTGACTTTCACTATTAAAACAAATCTCATTTTGTTATTTTCAACTCATCTCACAAGAATGAACCTCTCTGGGTACATTTGTGTGACATCATCAGAGCTTCATTGGTTCCTGCCATCCACCATCACCTCCAACTTCACTCAGGAATTATTTCCTTATTATGTCCTTATCCATGAGAGATCATTAAAATTATGAAAATAACATTTCTAGATGTCTCAGTTAGGGTTTCCATTGCTGAGAAGAGACACCATGACCAAGACAACTCTAATAAAGGACAACTGGGGCTGGCTTACTGGTTCAGAGATTCAGTCCATTATAATCAAGGCAGGAAGTATGGCCACGTTCTGGTATGCATGGCACTGAAGAAGTTGCTGAGAGTTCTACATCTTGTTCCAAAGGCAACTAAGAGAAGTATTTTTCTTCCTCTCTGGGCAAAGCTTGAGCTTAGGAGCCTCAAAGCCCATCCATCCATGACATTTCCTCTAACAAGGCTATACATCATCAAATGAGGACACATCTCCTAATAATGCTGGTACTTCCCATGGCAAACATATTCAAACCACCACACCAGGTCGCATTCTAAGGAAATTTAGTAGAATTTGAGTTACACTTCCTAGCAAGAAAAGAGACTCTGTGGTGCTGTTTTCATACATGACAAGCGTGTTCTTTGTACCCCTTTATACTGTTAATTGCCTGAATTAATTCAGATCACTTTCTTAGGGTGTATATGACCGGTTGATAATATTTATATATTTTCATAGAGAATTCATTCTACCTATGCATGACTGGAGATTGCTCAAACAATTTTAGAGATGAAAGTGCTTAAATGCCATTGTCTTAGTTACCTAAGGCCATCTGGATTCCTGAAAGGATCATTTACCATCTCATTCTTCCAGCTGCCACCCAAGTCATCACATTAACTTCTCTTGCAGGGGGACCCATAATGATGCATGGAGAGCACACCAGAAAGACTTCCTTTCTCCTAAGTTGAATGAGTCTCAGACAATTACAGAGTCTATCTAACTGGATGAGTTTGTACATTGTCACTTCTAGAGGGCCTGAACACAAGGGTTTGGAGGGCATTGACTTGGCCTAATGATTTCTGAGTATTGTGGTCTATTCAGCAATAAAAGTACTTACTATAATAGATGCTTGCATCTGTGTTTGTGTGGAAAATTGACTACAGACTAAATGGTAGATGATCTCCCATATTTTACATACATTTAGGAACTATGGCTAAAAATCAAAATGCATTTTTTCTCACATTAATACTATTATTATATAGCTATCTACCTTTAAAAAAGAATCCTCATCTCAGTGAATGTAAAGCTGATAAAAAATACATATTTCAAAGAAACATGTCCACTCTGGAAGGTGAATGTTGAAAAAAAAAAGATTCCTAAGGGTACTTTTTTCTAGCATAAGACTGACTTGACATGATCTGGATGCATTTTCTTGAGTTTTCTTCAAGCATAAGGTATCATAGCTTGGATTTCCACCAAGATATTTTAGGATTTTTTTAAATATATATTTTTTAGAATAATATCAATAACATCAAAAGAAAATAGCAATGACATTCTCAGTATGTTACAGGTATAGTCTTAGCTACTCTCCACCTCCCACAAATGTCACCATAACCTAGAGTAGACTTTTCAGATTCTTTTATGTTGGAACACCAGTTTCTGAAATAAAAGCATTAAATTACCTCGAATCACACAGGTTTTAATTGAATGACAGGGATAATTAAGTATCAAAGCCAGAACTGTCAGATTCTATAATCCTTGCATAGACACCAATCCCTCGCAGGCTTTCTGGCCATGCTGCATACTTTATTCTGCAACTTGGAGTTGTAAAATAGCCGTGTTATTATGATCTAGCCTCTAGGCCGGGGACTTGTTTCTGCTCTGTGCTATCTGGCAAATCAGCTGAGGAGACTCAAGCCTGGGAGGAAAGTGGGGGCTGAGAGTGATTTAACAAGTAGGAAGTGGTGATAACCGTGGACATCTTCTCTTAGATGTGCAGCCTTGGATGCTGCTTGTTGTTCACAGCAGTGGCAGCAGATCTCAGCCATGTGGGGTCTGTAAAGTATACTATCCTCAGACTACTTCCCAGTGCCTCAAGACCCTTCTGTATCAGGCAGAAACTCTTTCCTTTTATTACTGAGGTTTGGAAATCACATACTGTCACTTTCTTTTTACTCTATATTGGTAAACCATCCTTTTGTTTCAAGAGTCTCAAAGGAGGAGATATAGAGCCACAATTCTCCATGGGAAAGTGTCAAGCAAGTTTCAGATGGGTTCAAACATTACATAAGTCAATTGTGAAAATCTGTATTGGTACTTAAGAGGATTGATTGGTGTTGCTTGGTTTTTAATTTCAGTGCGTGTTTTTGAAGAACTCTTTTTTTAAAAAAAGAGTTTGTATCATTCCTTGTAGTTTTCAATCATGATGTTACATCTGCTGGTGCACAGAATACCTCCATTAGTCTTGGGCTCTAATATAATCTACAGAAACAATGGCAGCACTCAGTCTCTGTAGTGTTATCAAGCTCTTAGTAATGTACACATCATCCCAGAGTGTCCTTAGGACTTTGTACTTAAAAACAGGTCCTATACCTGTTGGCTCTCAAGAGCCAACCTGGACTTTGTGTTAAAGTTGCTTAGGGATGGGGGTATTTCTTCTTAGGTGTCTTTCTAGAAAGCTTCTAGAAGGGGTACCTGACATTTTATAAGATGTCACCTCTTCTCTTTACAAAAGGAATCCTGAGAGATTCCTTCTTGTCTCATCCAGAAGGGATGACAGGATGTTAAGCAAAGTCTGTTGAAGCTGTCACAACAGGGGGCATCCCAGCTTAAAGCTGTTGGTTGATTATCACTGCAGTGTAAATGGTTGGACCAGTAGCACCCAGTGATTCAATTTGCATATTTATAATTTGATGTGTTCACAGAACTGACTCTTTAGGGGGCAACTGCAACAGCTCCACAGTAGGGAAAGCATCTTCAAAGAGCCTTGTCAGCTCCCGTCAGCATTATTCTCAGGTTTAGGACCAGAGGAGGGTGGCAGTCACAGCTCAGGAGGGGCGCTGATAAAAATCTATTAACTCTCTCTGGAGCTGAGGTGGCTACCGGTCTCCCCGAAAAGAAAAGTGGGCACTGCTTAAATTGAAAATCAAGGAGAAAGGATACTTCTCTTGTTTTGTTTCTGCCTGATTTCCAGTCTTCATGTTAAGGATTTCACAGCAGCTGAGGTCCTGTAAGGATGTGAAGCATCCACACATATACTGAAGAGAAGAGAGTATGCTAATGTTCCAACTGGGAAAGGAAGAAGGCATTTGAGGATGAAGGGTTTACTGGAAAAGCATTCTTGTAGCTTTGGGGTTAGAAGGGTTCTCTGTAGTTATTTTAAGGGAAGAATTTATCAAGCACTTCAAAAGAGAGGCCATGCTATGAGCCCTACTGTACATCTTGCATAGGACAGGAAACTGAAATGTGTTCACTGGCAAGCAGATCTCCTAAATCTCAGCGGTTCACCATTATGTCTGAACAAGGATAAGAGACAATTTTCAATGAAGTTGAGTATCTTTGAGTAAATATAACAAGAATAAGCCAGAGAGAATCAAATTCCATCATTTATAGGCCAGGGTAAGGTGATGGAGTTGCAGAAATACCTTGTTCTTCCTGGCTTTTCTTCCTTAGTGATTTTTAGACTGAGTCCAATGATCTAGGTCTTTAGAAATATAATTTTTATATAATTGCATTGAAATGATTCACAAGTTTTATAAAAAATGAAGATGGCTGAAACAACTTGTGTCTACTGAATCGGTCCAAATAAAAGTTGTTCAATAAAACTCACACTTAGACTGATGGCGTCTCTCCCCATTCTTGATCTTGTTGATGTCCTGGAACTTGAAAAGGCTCTTCCTAAAGGTCTCTCTCAAGATGCACACACTTCTTCTTGACCTTGCCTCACAACAAGACCCAGGAGCAATAAGAGCATCCTTTGAGGTTAGATGGTATTAAGTGGTTGACCTTTATGAAGTGGCTAGAATCTTCATTTACATTAATTAGTCATTAGGTCAGCAAGCACTCTAAAGCACAGAGTTAGGTCTAGTGAAAATACAGTTACAATACACTTTGCTATGTAGATAAATGTGAATGACTTTGTGCTGTGTTCATCATAATAAAACTATTTGTTCAAATGACGCTTACATTTGGCTACAGCTTGAGAGGCAATGGGGACTAATCTAAGGGGACTCCCAAAAGGTACCAGTTGACTATTTAATTTTATCTTAATTTTCCCTGTTGGGTAAAATATGTATACTATCAAAGTTGCCACTTTACCAACTATTTTCTTTATTGATATTTGATCAATGATTCACAATATTTTTAAGTTTCCTACTCATTTTTACATAGTTTATTATCTTCATTTAGTAGATTTGCTTTCTGGGTTTTCCTGGAGAGCATTTCTCTTGCTTCTATATTCCTAGTTGAATGTACTTTTTTAAGTTTCTTTTTCTAACATGTCATTGGCTTGTTTTGATTCAAAAGTGGAGATTTGAACCATCCAATGCAGTATGTCTAAGTATCAGCTCCACTGCCTTCTCCAGGTTTACAGACTTTTTCTTGGTGTTCCTACGTTTGCCTAATGCTTTTGGCTTTATGAGTGCTGTGCAGTGTCCCCATGTCAAGAATCATGCTGAGCTCTGTACCTTTGCCTTTTTTGAGGCAAGTGTGATTGCTTTCTGTTTTCCTATGTACATTTCTTAATATCCTAGTTTGTAATTCCAGGCTTTAGAAAAGGGTCAAGGGAAAAAAATGAAGGGAGAGATGAAAAATACACAAACCGTTTAAAGCTCCTATAGTTCTCTTTATCTCAATAAGGAAGCAAGGCACCATAGGAAGGTCTCTTTCGTCCTCTTCTACAGCTATGTGACAAGCAACATCACTCACACAAGACACAATTCTCCATATCTGAAGGAAAGCATCTTTTCAGGCCATTCTGGCTTCAGAGCTGTGTATAGTCAGCTCTAGCAAGGCAGCACATCTGGCTGCCACAAAGGCTCCTGTTATATTAACAGCTAAGGTTGACTGAAGTCAGCTGTACTTTATAATCAAAACTTTCCTCTGAAAGATATAATTTTTCAAAAAAAAACCCAAAACAACAGACAGACAAACAAACAAACAAAAACACAGAGATCCAAAAGGTTTATATCAAACAGATGTTGCTAATGTGATTGCTACCCACATGTAGAAACGTTCTCTATATGGTTCGTAGTGTGGCAGCCTCCAGGCATCTTCTACATGATGTGTCACAGAAGCATCATCACAAAGATCAAGTAAGATCACTTGAGTGACTGCATGTTAGGCTAAAGTTCTAAGAAACCCAAATGGAAAGTGGAAATTACTTAGGAACTGCTGTTTGCCAACTACAACTGTTAGGCTCTAAAGTAAAACTTTTCTCAATTCAACCCGAGTACACTTAATGTTTGTGATTATTTGATGTGACAATTTTCACAAGCACAGAAGATGGAGTCACTTGGTTAAGTGCTTGCCTTAGCATGCTAAGACCCTGAGACTAAACCCAGAAATGAATAAGCTGTCTACATTGACACATACCTGTAACCCAAGTACCCTGGAGAAGGAGCCTGGAGGACCAGAAGTTCTTTGGCTTTATAATGAGTATGAGTGAAGCCTAGGCCATTCTGGGCTAGATGAGACTCCGTCTTTAAATAAAGCACACAGAGACACACATACATACATACAACACACACACACACACACACACACACACAGAGAGAGAGAGAGAGAGAGAGAGAGAGAGAGAGAGAGAGAGAAGCAGAAGGAAATTCAAAACCAAACAACTTTTCTATTTTTAGAAAAATACTCCAAGATTAAAAAGACTTTTTATTGTTAATTTGTATGTAATCTATCATCTTGGTGGCGATATTGTGTGGGTGACAGCTTTAGTTACTTTAACCCTAAAGTAAGAGCGGGAGACAATGAACATCAGTGGGCTGACGTTGGAACTGAATTAGAAAACGTACACTCTGAGTTTAGCACAAAGCTTGCTAATCTCAACACATGTTTCCAATTATTGCATAAGTGGATACGTTTGTAAGATGTATTAAATTGGATCTACACGTTTAGCATATTATTTAAAGCAATCTCATGGTTCAAATATTTTACTAAACCAAGAGTTGCTTATTCTGCAATATTATGAACTGTGACATTTATGTTATCAATAATTATCCAATTATTTTTAAAACAATGCAGTTCTGCACTTAAACATTTGAAAATCGAGATCCATTTGATTATATTTCTATACATATCCAGCAAGATTCTTATAATGTAGGATAATGTCAGTTTGTTTCTATGTTAAATAATAAGAATTGTTTACTTCATATTTTCTATTTCATGTATAAGCAATATACATTAATTTTGTGTGTGTATCTGTGTATGAGTATGTGTGTGTATGCACGCACGTGTTTGTGTATGTATAGATCAGAAAGTAACACTTGGTACCTTTCCTTGTTGTACTCTGCATTTTGGGAGGATGGGGACCATAGTGTCTCAGGGGATCTGAATGTTGCCAATTCAGCTAGGCTGGCTGATCATTAAGCCTCAAGGAGTTTCCTGTCTCTGTTTCCCTAGCACCAAGATTAAGTTTTGCAAATCTGTGACCAGTCTTTCTGTGGATTCTGGAACTGTAACTCAAGTCCTAATTCTAACATAGCCAGCACTTCCCTGACCAATCCATCTTCCCAACTCTAATTTTTAGAAGAAAGGTTTGTTATCTTGTTTTCTGGTATGAGGAATTGAACCTAAGAGTTTCCACATGTGAGCCAAACACTCTCCCATGAGCTATCGTCACAGAACTGAAGAAAAACAAAAAAGAAAGAACCTTACTAGTGATATAAAAACTGAACATGTCTGATGAACAACAGTCATCTTTCTTCAAGGCGATGGTTATGTAAAATAATGGTGGCCTTTCTGATTTTATATTGATGTGATGATGCACTAACGGACCTTTTTGATGAAAAGGAAGCAAGAACTATGCTGCTGTCACCTTTCAAATCTTCTCCCTGGCATCTTGCCATCTTTATTGTGACTGATTCTCCTTTGTTTAATACATTAGATGTTAACAAAGGATTCCCCTTTTACATGACAACTGTAATCATTAGACATGTGTGTATAATGCCAAAATATATTATCAGTAGTGCTAATCTCTAATTTGAGTTTCCTTTGTATATTGGGATTAGAATATGCTATTTAGCAACCATACTGAGAATATATTTATCATTTCTGTGTTTCTATTGTTCAGTCATATGCCTACTAATTTAAATCAGTGGAAAAAATTGTATCCAATTCTCTGTCTTCAATTTCAGACTTGAAAGATAGATCTCTGTGACCCAAAAAATAATAGCTTACCTTAGATTCCTCATATAAAGGGAGATAGGATATTGAAGACAAATATTCCTTGCCTGGCAACTCTTTAAGACACTGGTAGTTATGGGGAGAAACTCACTTACTTTGGATGATGGATTACACTCTTCCCTCAAGCTTTGCAAAAGGAGGGTGAGTCAATGTGAGCCCTGGTCCTTAGGTTCTCAACAAAAGAGCATTAGGAAAACCAAAACTCTGGGAAAGAAATTGAAAATGAAAGAGAGGTAAGGGAGTCATTGCCACAGAAATAAGAACAAACAAAGCAAACAACTGAGAACCTGGTGAAACTTGATCAGAAACAATTAATCATGAATGTTCCCTGCTGTCCTCAGGGCAGTTCATACAAACTTCTGAATTTTCTTTGCCCTGAACCATTTATAAAAATTCATTTTCTGGATTTTTTTTTTAAATTTTCTTTCTCCTCCCTTTTGATCATCCTACATTAATGATCATACTAAAAATTGATATTATTGTCATTTCATAACGAAAAATGTAAGTTAATGTTAGGAATTGGCATTCTGATTTATACTTAACCCATCTTTAGGAATGAGCACTAAACTTCAATGCTCATCTGTCTGACTAGGTAATTAAAAATATTTTCAACATACTTTAATTTGTCTTGGGACTGGAGAGATGGCTTAGCCATTAAGAGAGCTTCCTGCCAGAGGACCTGAGTTTGGTTCCCAGCAGCCATATTATGTGGCTCACAACATCTTCCAATTTAGAATTTAAGGGTGGCATTTCTCTCTTCTTCTCTCTTTAGGTACCTGCATTCAGTTGCACATACTCCCAAACAAATACACGCAAGTATACATAATTAAAAATAAAATAAAATGGGAAAAATATGACCCAGAGAGAGCTAGAAACCAGGATATGGAGAAGAATCCAATAGAATTCTTGCTTTTGCTATATTCAGGTTTTGCTGTCAAGAAGTCACAGTATAAACTTCAACTTTGATATGAAACTGCCATAGAATAAAAGTAGCACCGATAATAGAAGCCAAGAAGAAAAAATATTGATAAAGATATTTTTCATGAAGCAAAAGTAATATTATAAGCATACAATATTGGATGCGCTACAACATTAAACTATTCTTAACAGCTGTATTTTGGTATTTCCAGCAGATAATATAATATGAATTCAGCAAACTGAAAAACCAGAGGAAAAACAAAACTATTCAAAAGATGAAATTAGGAAGGGGAAGAGAACAGGATGAGGTCATTTGTTTGCCCTTGTTTTGTACAGAATTAGCATTCAGATGTGGAATTTTTTACCTCCTGCCAGAAATAAGAATCTTCTTTATCTCAAGGTTTGAGAGATCTTGATGCCCTTGTTGATGGTAAGGCTATTGGCTTTTAAGAGGAATGAGAGACTGCCCTGTTTACCTAGCCATCTACTTTGTAATCACTGGGACATCAGTAAGATCAAAAATGAGACAAGACAGGAGCAGAGTAGTGGAGATCAGCAAAGGAGGAATGGGACCTTCTGTGACTGGGGTGATTTAAACAGCTAAGCCATGTGACAACAGAATGATCTATGTAGTGTTTAGGTCAGAGTCTCCAAAAAGGGCTAAGTATCCTAAAATAAAAATTTTAAATGTTTCCACCTGGGACAATGTTACCAAGTAGGTTTAGCAATACTCTCCAGGCTTAAAAGGATTTGAAGGAGGGCACTAAGATGACTTGAGCAGCCTAAGAGTCAGAGTCTAATTCAAGAAAATCTAAAGACAATTCAATAACCTTACTGCTTTTATAAAGGGCAACGTGAAAGGAACATAGTTGTAAAATGCTAAATGTTACAGGTATTGCTAATACTCACTGACTGTAGTAAGAAGCATAGATGAGACAAGCTACTGAGGAGAAAAATCATTTCTCTTATTCATGGGAAAATACTGTCCACACAGAGCCTGTAGACACTGTGCCAAAAAACATCTAGGGGAAATGAGGCATTCTCGAAAATTGTTTGTTTAAAACTTTCGAGCAGACTATTAGACTGGCTTGAAAGTTAAATTTTACTGACCACATGCTCCTTAGATGTGTGTTGCTCAGACGTACGACAGTGAGACAGTGATAATCTGGTGCCTGATCTGTCCTTATTAGTTATACAAATGAATAAAATTATATATAATTATGTAAGATGGACTCAGAGATGAGAAATAATATTATGCCATTGTTTTATAACCAGGAACATACTGAATGTTAGAGAATAAAAGGGCTGTATTATGTATCATGACATTCTTATATTTCTTATTTTCTTCCTGATAAACACTTTTACGTCATCACTACAAAGGAAATTGTTTTATTAATAATAAAGAGAAGAAAAAGTCAAGCATAACGTCATATGTCTGTAATTCCAGCAATCAGAAACTCTGGGCAAGTAGGATAATGAGGTTGAGGCTAGGCAAGGATACATGTCAAAACCTTGTCTCAAAATAAATAAACAAATGAATTCATAAGAAAGGACCTTCTTTAGCCCGGAAGCATTCATTGTATCCATTGTGTTATTTTCTCACTACAATTTCTAAGGAGATAAACACTCACAAAGAAAAAGAAAAACAGTTACAGTTCCTTTGGGATGCCCAAAATGTCATCTGTAGAAAAAGCTAGAATCTCCTAGTAGACAAAGATCCAGACACCTCTGTGAAAATCAGAATATGAATGAACTGTGTTTGTTCTGAATGGACTGTGTTTGTGTTTTAGGAGTAGAAGAAAGGTCTGACCGCAACAGTGATTCTATAAAAATATATATATAAATTCAGATTCAGATTAAGTCAGAGAGAACGAGTTAAAAATCACTTGGAGCCTTCATTTCTTACATCTTCATGAGTAATAGAGGAAGAAGACCAATGAGCTGAGAGAATATTATGACCAAGGCAATGGAGTATTCTCTACATGAAAAATGTAACGGTATATGTTGTACCCATTTCTGAGGTCCTCAATCACAGCTTATGTTGCGTCTACACACCTGTTTGATGATTTAGCATGAAGGTAGAAGCAAGGATAGAATAGACCTTATAAGAGAAAAGAATTCACTTTCACACGAGTCTATGAGCATGATATAAGGAATTAAGTCTTGAGCAGAAGGTCTATGTAAGTATAGCAAGAACATCCATCTAGGTCCAGATGCATGGCTTAGATAATCTGAGGCCTGGGAATGGTCAAAAAGCTATTGCTTACTTCTCTCAGTTGTTTGATAATATTTCAATTAGATATTTCCGCCTTACTAATATATATAGATCATTTTGAGGAAAGTTACCCTAACCTCGCTCTACATCCTTTTACTGAGGCCTTACCTCAATTAGGAACTTTTTCTTCTCAGTCTCCTTCTGTTCAGACTACTGTCACTCCAATCTTACCACACTAGAGTGAAAATCTAGGAACAGAAACCAACCTATAAACTCACCCAGGTAGAAATAACCTGACATGACAGATTGGGCAAAGGACGTTTGCTCTGGATGTTTCCTGGGATATTTGTACAAAATGTTTTCATCACCAAAGGTGATGTGAAGCAGACTCGTACAGAGAACCAGGTATTAAAACTCATAAGAATCTAAGTTTCAGAACAACAACAAAACCAACAAAGCTTGGATTAACCACATGCTATGAAGCCAAAGATAAAATATAGGATTTGGTCTCAGCAACAGGAAAAATAACTAATGCTTGGGTAGTGGTAAATCCCAAAACAGAAGAGAAAACAACTTAATGTCCAGTTGGAATTAAGAAGAGATTTGGACATTCAGGATTGGCAACTCATATTAAATAGCCGTCACAAAAAAAAAAAAAAAAAATGGCAGATGGCAATAACTAATTATTGTTCTTGCTGCAGTCTGCTCTAAAAAAATTCTTACTCTTACAGAGTATGAAATGAAATAGAAAATTTCCTGTGTGTACACCACACTGATTCCAGCACTCAAGTAGCTGAGGATGCAAGATTATGAGTTCAAAGTTAGCTAGTTAGTTGTAGGCCAGCACGAGATACACAAAGAGAAGCTATGTCAAAACTCAATGGCTAGGGATATATCTCAGAGGTAGAATGTGCACATAATGTTTGCAGATGCTTTGTTTTCAATCCTCACCACTGCAAAAGAAAGAAAGAAAGAAAGAAGAAAGAAGGAAAGAAAGAAAGAAAGAAGGAAAGAAAGAAAGAAAGAAAGAAGGAAAGAGAGAAAGAAAGGAATTCAGTAGAAAGCATAGTCACATAAAAGCTCTTATTCTTTCTGATAAAGCTACTTTCAGTACCAAGTATCCAGATTCACTTGTATATCAATTAACATAGCTTTTCTTAGCATATTCTCAGCTTCAGATTAGTGAGTAATGTCAATTGCACAGAACTAATTATCTGGTTATGTTTGTGGTTTGGAAAAATATAAACCGTATTCTCTTAGCTAGTTTAATAAAGTTCTACAGAAGGAAGAGACAAAGGAAAAATACAGGAAATACATTAACAAAGAAATGAGAAGGGAGTGGAAGGATAAAAGGAAGGAAAAAATATCAGTGTTTGCATAGAAGAGATATGGCCTAGTGAGTGGCTAGCAAACTATTCCGAGCTTTGAATTTAAGCTTTTCTCTCTTACAAATCCTTTTAAAGTTACTATCTGTCTAAACACTGTCATTCAATTTCAAATAATTTTCATGTGCAAATAGGAGGCATACATTTTCTGGGTAAACAATATGTCTCCAAGTGTAACATACAATAAATATATTTGAAGAGTGATAAGAAAGAGATGATGTTTGCATGAGACTTGTATTCACTTAGATAAGAATTCATCTCCCACTGATACTTTCTTTTTAAATAAAAGAATGCATATACTTGCCGATAGTACCCAAATGGCATCAAGGAAAAATGTTTTCATGTTTCTGGATGAATTCATGTAAAAGAAGTAGGCTTATTCCCACATAACGACTCACTGGGGTAGTTATATCCATTTCAATGATATAATATAATAAGTTGTATTTTTATATTGGGTCATAAAATCACAATGCCAGAAGTCACCACCAGTTTATTCGGTTCTGAATGGTTAGTATAAGACATTACTAAGGAAGGTGTAAAACCTCTTGAATGTATCTAATTATTCCAACTTGTACGCCCAAGGAAAATATTCTCATGACCCCTTCTGTTGATTAGCTTATGCCATAAACTGAATGGGTTGAAACCCTTGCAACATAGCTCTGCTTCAGTGAATAATATAACTACAGATCTCTTTTATTATTCTATAAATACCGTGCCTTCCCTTGAACCTATATTGTGTTCATTATTATGTCCTACAGAAATTATTTTCTAGTGTCACTACAACATTTCATATATCAACTGAACATTTCTAAATAGTACATAAATGAATGAATTATGAAGAACATACCTTAGGGCAAAAAGATATATTGAAAATGATCTCAAAAGCCTACATCTTATCTCAAAAATTAAACTCTACCAAGGTATTTTGCTTCTTGGCCCAAAGAAAGAGTGAACAAATTTTGTGAGTGTGTGTCTATTTGTGTGTGTGTGTGTGTGTGTGTATGTGTGTGCTTGTGTGTGTGTGTAAAGAGAGAGAGAGAAACCAAAAGAGAGAAGCACAGAGTGAGAGACAGAGACAGAAAAACGGAGACACGGAGAAAGGAAGAAAACAAAGCCTCGATCACTGACTTAGAGAAATGACACAGAAACACAAGGTGTTGAACTCTGGGCTTTCTACTAACTATTTTTTCACCTTGCCTGGTAAATATCAATTCTTCTCAACTATTTTGCCAATAGTAAAACATTAATAGTTCTTTTATCCTAGATGTTGATAACGTTAAGTGAGAAATAGCCTAGAGGCTCCCAAAAGTAATATTCAGCACACAGAAAACACTGCTATAGGTTAATCTCCCAAAACAACCATGATTGATCATTAGGTCCTGAAGTGATGGACCCTTTTCTTTGAAGGGTTTCTGTCTTACCATATCTTTTTTGCAAAGACACTTCCATAAAGAAGGTAATGAAAATGGGTAAGATGTTTGGTACAAAAAGCATTTGCTTCAAAGCAGTCTGGCAGGAAAATGCATACCCTCCATGCCCACCGTGATGCTGAAGGTTTGAAGAGGTAGTAAGGGCAGACAAAAAAGGAATGAGATTGAGGACAAAATGACTCAGATAGGTGTTCTGTTCATTAAGAGCTTGTGATATGCTGGACACTTTGTTAGTGCTGCTCCAGTGAGGACTGGGGAATTCTGGGTATAAGAAATGAATGACACTTGAACACATCCAGAGGACATATAATGAAGGAAGCAGCTACAGGGTAGAGAGAAGCAAGCCAAAGTGTGAAAACTGGCACAGAGAGAGTAATGCTTGGTTCCCATTTTTCCTGATCACTACTTCTGAACAACACATCTAACTAGACAAAGCAATACGTCTGGTCTTTGCCACTTGTAGACACACAATTCTATGAAGAGAAAAATCACTGGAAATTTGAACTGGTGTTCCAGATTAATGTCTCACTGATGCTGCGAATTATCGCCATGCTTTCCTATAGGTGGGACACTAGACATACAGTAGCAGCGTTCTTGGACATTTACCTGGACAACTGATATCTAGCATCATTTGGGAGGAGAGAGTAAAGGACTTCACACATATTGCTTTCTCAGAAGGCAAATGTTTAGAAAATCTTTAAATTTAACACAGGGATAAAAAGTACTGCACAAATTGTAGTCAAAGGAACAAAACAAAACAAAACAAAACAAACCATTGCTTGGCTTTCCATCTTCCCTGGGAGCAGCTGCTGATGTCCCTCTAATTTTAGCTGCTATTGCTTTGAGCTAAACTTTCCATTTTTATTAAAAAAAAAATCTCAACTTTGAGTCTAGAGGATTACAAGAGGCTGTGCTTTTTGATTTTTAATAAAAAGCGAGCATTTACCTCTGAACAGTAGCAGCAAGAAAGGAATTAAACCCGAGGCTAGTGATCTGACCTTTAGAGGGGTGCCGATCCAGAGGGAGATGAGGAATTTAACACACATCCTTTTCTTTCTTATGTACACACTCTCCAGCTAGGATTATTTTTAATATATTTATTTAAGTGGAAAATGATTTGATTTTTTGGAAAGGCTTTTTTCTTTCTTTCTTTCTTTCTTTCTTGATCACTCAGACTAGTTGACTGCAAGACCTTCTACGTGGTATGCAGGCCTTTGTGTCTGAGTCATACGCCCTCTGAATTGTAATGGTACTGACTTTAGGTATAGAATAGGAACTATTGTCACATCATCAGGTCTACATCAAGTTTTACTGAATGGAACACCTGACATGATGCTAGTGAAAGTGGATGCTAGTGAAAGTGGTCACACCAGCATGACTGATAAAACACCACTTATATCAGGGAATAGGTATTCTTAGCCTATAATCTGTACACACACACACACACACACACACACACACACACACACACACACATATATATATATATATATATATATATATATATATATATATCAGTATATTTATATACATATATATTAAATATAGTAACCTTTGCTTAATTTACATGTGAATTTTCTATAAACAAACTGTGTTCCTAGGATATAAGACAAATGCTTTGATTTCAATAAAGGTCTGTGGCCCATAAATTCTGCTAGCTAATTGCTATTTGCACTAGTTTTCTAACACATTCTGTACAAGCATACCATGCCTCAGCAAAAGGATATTTCTGGAATTCCTCTTTTTATTTTCCCACTCTTTACTCCTGTTTCTATGGACAGTATCAGGTGGATAGCATAAAGGTTGAGTGTTGTGCTTCTATTTGAAATCATTCATAATTTTAATTCCCTCTGTCAAATGGATCACTACTCTTACAGTATTTAATTATCCTTATCATCTAAATGCTGTGCCTTCAGAGACAGCATTTAAAGAAGCTTATAAGACTATCAGAGTACAACATGTTTCAAAGAGTTCTGTTTTCATGAATTTTGCCTTCATGTGGGTATTGCCATTAATTACATGTGTACAATGAATACTAACTGCATTGTGTTTAATTACTTTTGATATTTACTTTTTATTGCAATTTTAAGTAGAATTCTTTCTTGGAGGCAATTAAGAACTAAGGGTAGTCAGTAAAGGCCTGGCTGACGGTCAGCCTGGGAGAAGCACGGGCTTCCTGGGTGAGGAATGGCGATGTGGGAACAGAGTGTGTGGACTTTGAGGTCAGTCTGGAAGAACTTTCAGAGAATGCCTAACCCCTTTCTTCTCATGTGGAGACTCAACAGAACATAAGTGTCTGCATCTGTGACTTGCTATGGAATCTTCAGATAAATAATTTAATTACTGGATGTCTGATTCAGAGAATCTACAACTAACACCCCAAACTTTCCTTAGTGTAGTAGATGCTATGCAAAGGACTTACAGGACTTGGCATCCTTTGCCTCTATCAGAGATAAGAGCAAGGGCTTTATTTACAGAGGACATTCGTATTGACAAGTTAAATGCAGATGCCACTGCACTCTTAAGAAGAATAGAATCTCAATCTACTCACCTACATGTGAACCACTGATTATACTACTGATTAAAATTAAAATGCTCAAGCTATATATACTGCCTTCTTCTCTCACTTTAACATCACAAAGGATGCACAGGAATCTGTTTTAGCATCTCAATCTTGCTCCTAAAAGTCACCCAAACATGCTGTGGCCAATGTGCCTGACCTTTGCTCAACTTTCATTGTCCTTCCTTTTATTTATGGCATTAAGTCCTATACTGGCCTCCACATTTTATAAGAACAATTATTTTCTTTGCCTTTTTACATACTACCCCATTTTTTTATCTCAACTTTCTTTGCATATATACATTCATTCAACCTCCATTAATTATCATGTCCTCTTTACAAGGTACTTTGCAAAGCATATAGAGAACCTTCATGAATATTAAATGACTCCCAAAACAGCCTAAAAAGCATACCAAGATGAGAACCCTTGAAGAACATAGGGCTATGCGGCATAATATGAAATCTGACCCAGCAGTAAACATAGATGGTCAGTGGTTTTCATCTCTGCACCCTCTACTTCAGTAAGATCTATGATGGACTCTAATTATTTGAACTTTCACAACTCAACTCTTCATTGAAAATTCAAGGTACTGTGTCAAGTGTTCTTGTTCGTTGTCTGTTTCTCCTTGCTAGTGGCTTCTCACTAAGTCTCGCCGTACAAACGGTCATTTTTCTTAACAACGAGATTTTGTTAAAATTTTATTCTGTGTTACTAATATCACCCCTCATCAGCCATAGATGTCCACGCTATTGAATAGTCTTTGCTCCAAACACTTGGAATCTTATCTGAATTAACACAACTTCTTCTCTGTAAAGGAGATCAATTTCTGAACATGTGGTTGTAATTTCAAACGTTAGTTGTCTATTATGTACTAAAGACAGAGTGTGTGACAACTCAGTTCTGAAGTCTGTGTTCATCATTTTCCAGTGAAGGGATGGGTCCATGCTTCTATTTTTTTCTTGCAAAATGAGGGAAACAATAGAATCCATCTTCTAAAACAATGAAGAGGAAAACAATAAGAGACTAGATAAATACGTAGAAGATAGATGAAGATTTCTCTTAGAATAGTCTTTAGAGTACACCAAATACTCAGCAAATGTCATACAATACTAATAATATGGATTTACATTTGTCAGTAGGTACTCTCTGTATGCACACATCAGTGCTTGAAGCACAGGTTGTCTAAAAACAATGCTATGATTCATTCTCTGTTGCCAATGGAGAACTATGATGCTTGTCACAGACAAGATACTAAACTGACAGAGCGATGTGCTTAACAGCTCTTTTTCTTCCCTAGGAATCTACTCTCATTTCCAGCACTGATATATCACCTTGCTTCACCTACTAAAAAGAGTGGTTGAAGGTTCATAGGATTATGAAGCCAAATTAAGAAAATATAATTAGTATAGGAGCAATGGGCTTTGCGGAAGAAGAGTGAATGAGATGGAACTCTAGTACATTTGTAGAGATATTTCATTCCTTAAAGAGTCTTCAGGAAGGCATAAGTGGCTTCTGGCATACTGGAGGCCTAGTGGGGAGAATGTTGGCAGGAAAGATTGAGTTGTAAATATGAGCAAATATAGATGGAGAGGTTCACTGACCACAATTCTGCAGGCTAGATGTCTGGAAGTCTGTTCATGGAGATTAAAAGTCATTCAGTTTAGCAGATAGGTTAATAATCCCTATAGCACAATATGGAGAGAACCCTGGAAAAATATGGGGATAGACTCAAGGGCCATTCTAATTTGAAATTTAGGGTCATTCTGTTTTAGGATCAATTATATTTTTATCCAGTTGTATTATTTAAATAGCATCACTCTTTGTTAAATAACAACATCACTTCACTCTGATTTCTGAGGGTTGTAGGGGTCATCTTTTGTTTTTCATAAAATGTGATTTATTCATGGACACTATACATGGTATTTTTAGATGAGTTCAGCTTTATATAAATGCTGACAGTTCTAAAAACAGCAGTACTAATGGTCAAGCTTAACACTTGGTTCAGCAACCCCATAGGGCTTCCAAAAACAAGCAGGGAAGCTTAGAGTGGAAAAATGGCTCCTTACACTACCTGGTCTGTCTTTCCCAGTTAAATCCATAACTACATTCTCGACAGCCACTTCTCATAGACACCATCTTGAATTTTACTTTCTTTTCATTAAAGTAGACTTATATCATATTTTACAAGTGGGGAGGCACTGTGCATTATCTTTCTCTGATTTCCCACCCCTCTTTCTTTTTATTCTTAGATTAAAATTTTGCATGCTATGTTATAATTGCTGTGGCTTTGGATCTGATTTTCCAACTGGCCAATGAATTCTACTGGGAGCATCTTGAAAGTTTTTACCATATTTCAGACACTAAAGGTCTGAACATTGATAATTTGTTCACCTTCATAATTCTGTGCTGTTTACAGAACTATTTTGTAAATTGTGAGCTCACAGAATAACTTAATTATCCATATCAGTAATTATATGTGGAAGCCAGAACCTGAGTTCTCAAATGTATTAGATGAGAACATAGGAAGCCTCATCTCTAGTCCTAGGCCAATTATTCATTTTCTTCTTGATAGCAAGTAAATACAATCAAATACAGTGCTTCATTTCTTCACATGTAAAACATCAACCTCATTATTATGAGAATTAAGATTTATAGCATGTTTCCTCACAGATACAGGAGTCCTGGTAGAGGTTATGTTTTTAGTAAATGCTTGTTTTTCCCTCATTCTGATGATTCTCTGTCTTAGGAGTTCTGTGAACCGACCTTGACTTTTGCAAGCCATGTGACATCCTGCTCAATCTGTGCCTGGGCCCCATGGGCCAAAAGGTGCTTGGCCTCACTTTAAGGAGGGAACACATGGTCAGCACCAGATGATTACTGAAGGGACAGAATGGCAGAGGGTTATTGTAGCTGCCACTTCAGTGACCCATGGTCTCATGAGGCCATCATATCTGTGCAAGGCTCCCTGTGGCCATGCAGGGTGCATGGCCACAAGCACTTGCTGTATTGCTAATGTGAGTTACACGTGTAATTATCCAGGCAGCAGGGTGAAATATCTCCACAGACAACTGAGTTTCCTTAGCAGAAGCACGCACTGTGTTTCATGTGACTCCCGCACGTCACTGCTAAGTGTTGTAAAGTGATGGTGATTAACTAAAGGACAAGTTACAAAGTCATGGAAATATGCTAGCAGGCCACCATAGGTGAAGGCAGAAAAAAAGGAAGGCATCTGATATGGTCAGAAAACTACAAAGGCAACTCCAAAGGATCACAAAGGGATTTGTACCTATGGGATCCTCATCAGAGTATGCTTTTCTTCCAAAGACTTGAAGGCTCATTTATTACACTGAGCTATTAGTTTTGGCTGAGACTATTGCTGCTAAATAAGATGGAAGGTAATGTTTTAGATATAAAATTTGCCTGGAACTAATGTCATGAGTGGAGTACATGCTTCCTATAATTAGATATATGTCTACAGATGCACAAAGTACACCTATTCTAAAGATACACTGTATTTGCTTTTTAAGAAGATAATTGTAGTTATATAGCAGTATTTTATTGTTGGAGTTTATATATTTCTTCCTACTTGTAGCTTCTTGTTTCAATGAAACATCTTAGATAATTTTCAGCATTTCTTTAATTTAAAATGAAGCAAATAAACATTTTACCCATTTTGTGCGTGTGTGTGTGTGTGTGTGTGTGTGTGTGTGTGTGTGTGTTTGTGCATGCTCGCACATGTATGCATGCATATTGATCTGTAGATACAGATGTGAACCACCTGTATGCCTGGTGCTCACAGAGGCCAGAAGAGTGTATTAGATTCTCTGGAGGTGACGTATGAACTTCCAGTTGTGAGGAGTCGTGTGAGAGCTGGGCTAAAACCCAGGCACTCTACAAAATCAGTAATGCTCTTCACCGCTGAGACACTTCTCTGGAGACCCCAAGGCAAGTGGTAACTGGGAGATTCACAGACACATAATTCAATTCTGGTAAGGGTGGTCAACCCTAGTATAGCTAGAACTCATGGTGGACATGTGTTCACATTTGAAGCCAGGAGACAGAGAGAAAGAGAGAAGGAGGGAAGGCAGTTTGGATTTCAATTTCCTTTTAAAAACTTGACCTATGACCTAAACACACCTCCCAGTTGGCCTCACTTTTCTGAGGCTGCACCACTTTACAACATGATCACCCTGAAAAACAGCACTTACCATACAGATATTTAGAGAAATTCAGCATTCCTACCCTATGGTTTGCCTACAATAAGTCTTACTTTCTAGAAAGGTATCCCTGAGCCATCAAGCTATGCCTTTGCTAAGTAGGAAATGATTGTGAGAATCATTGAAATTCAAAAGACCTGAAAAGATAATGTTAAATAAATAATAAAAAATACAAAAAGGGAGATATTAAATGTCCCAGGATGTCAAAGGAAAGCCGGAGCCTGACAGCATCTTACCCATAGGCATCCTAAGCACTATATAGTGGCTGACTTAGAATCTTTAGAATGATTTAAGAATGCACAAATGATCAGATTTTATGTCACAGACTCTATAGAGAACCAAGATACCTCCAGAAACACTTACATGCAGCAAACCAGCATTTCTAAACAGGATTTTAAAATATGACTTTTTTCTTACCTGCTATCTATCCCCAGCCTTGTTTAAGCACATTCTACAATGTTCTGAATTTCAGTTTTTGTCTTTTTTTTTTCTTAATTTGTTTAAGGAAGGGTTGAAAGAGGCATATATACACATACAAAGAGAGAGGGGGGAAGGGGAGAGATTAGAGAGATTAGAAAGATGAAGCATGAGTTAAACTTCACAGGTCTCTGTTATTTTTAAAGCTTATTAATACTAATGATAAATGGATCTAAAAAGAATGTTATTGATTAATAAATTGCAGCCTGCTGCCTTCTACTACTTGGAATAGCTTGCTACTCTGAGATGGACATTAAATAATTTTTTTTTTCATAGAGGCATTCATTGTTTGTTCAGGTCCTTATTTCCCCTGCATTATTGAGAATGGTTGTCTTAATACTCACGTATTCTCAAGTCTTCCTTGGAAAATAAGAAAGGTTTTCATAGGATGACTACTGCTAACAGGACTGCTGATGCCTGGGCTGTCAACACTCCTGTCTCTCCTACTGCAAACACTACTTAAGATTTGCCAAAAACTCATAGTGTTTTGGGCCGTCTGCTTGGTGCATCAGCTTATTTATATTTTATAACAAGTCTTTGAAGGCTATACAATTAGATGTGCACCGAGCTCACACAAGTTTTAGAAATCTCCTCCAGGTCATGTAGCTTGTAGTGGCAGGGCTAGAATTCAAACTGAGATGTGTCTGGTTGTCTGGTTCTAAAGCCCCACACAGATCATTATTTAAGGAATAGGGGTGAAGTCTGAACAATGAACGAAATAAAATGTATAAAATTAAATCTCATCCCTTATCTAAATTTTAGTGGACAGAGGGTTAAATGTATAAAAAACTTAGTTAATTTTGTGAAATTCGTATTGAGCATTCTGAACATTGAATTCCGAATGCTGCATCAGAAACACTTGGGGGGATTCATGTAAACCACAGAGCCATGACTGTAAGAAACCCTGGAATAGGACTAAGAAATCTATAATTTTAAAGAAATTGAAATTCTCCATTGATTCCAGAGTTCAGCAAACTTCAAGAACCGATGTTAATTCTAAAGAACACAGCATAGGAAAAGGCTTCAGTAGTTGTAACCAGAGAGAGAAATAGCTGGGAACTGCTGTTTGAAGTAATCTAGATAACTTCCAAGTTCAACTGATCATAGAAATTACACATATACAAAACAATTGTCAATTCCATAGAGTGAGGTTTATTAATTCTATAATGTTCTTAAGAACTTGTTAGTTAGCATGGATCTTATGTTTGATGTATCTATGAGTTAGCAACATAAGTTGATCTCCTTGCTTTCCAGGTGCTTCTTTCTGGATATCTAGTTACTATATCTAGGAAAAGACAAAAGAATTTATGGTAAACATTTTAACTATCATAACTGTCATGACTTTTCTTAATGCTATTTGTAGAGTGTCTAAGCAAAATTCCTTTTATTTTTTTGGACCCTAATTTTCCCATGTATGTAATAATACAATTGGACCAAATGACCTCATCATTGTGAAAACATTGAATTTCAGATCTTTTGGTATTATCCATTAGCTACCCAAATGTCTAGAGGCATTTTTTTGTTTAATTGAGAAACTTTATAATTCAGTAAACATCAAATCATTACATAAATGGCCAGTTGTAGCATGAATGTATTCTTGCAGGACAGCTTTAAGGCTTGCATCTGAAAAATTATATATACAGAAAGCCTAAAGGATCAAAATAGCTCAGCGCATTTCAGAACTGTGCAGCTGATAAGTGGGTAAAGGTTGCCCATGCCTCACTGTCAGCTTGCCATTTTTATGAATATCAAAATCATCCATATACCAAACCAGCACACAGACAAACTCATCTTGACTGAGGCTGAGCCTTCCAAAGAGCTGGCTTGCATTTATGAAAGTAGTATCATTAGCTAGGTTTAGTAGCTAAAAGCTCCACTGCCACTTGTTATTGAAAAGACTTGTATTGCCAGAGTACTGTGACTTCCCTTGTCCTTGATTATAATATATGTTTAAAAACTGCCTTGAAAAGATAAAGATATTTTATGATTTACAGTCTGACCTTAAGATGCTCTTGACAGATTGTCTAGTGAGCAAGAAGAAAAAATGGCTGCTCCCATACAGGTTGAGTTCATTTCTTATCAGAATGGTTAAAATAAATATTCCTTCACTTCATTTCTCTGGCTGATATAAGGTAAATGTGTTGAGCCTGAGAGTTACGGAGTAGCAAAGCCCAAGAAATGAGTTTAGGTAGTCTTTTTGCCAATGCTCATCACATGTGATTTGGGGGCCTAAAAGAAGGAAGGAAGCTATAACTAGGAAGGTTTTGGCCAGCAAAAAAATGTCACCAATGCACAGGTAGCAATGCCTGCCAAAGCAATATCCTAAGAAAATGTCTAGCAGTACTAATACATGCTATAACCTTTGGCTAGGTTGTTATAACTAGAAGCTATTAAACATTTGACTTACCTAAACACTTTCTGATGTTGTACCCTCTAAACAAAATTGACTTTTGAGCAAAATATTCTTTACATAGCAAAAATATACTGGACATGCTAGACATAGTCACTGTAGCATTTGTTTTACATATGAATAACAAGATACCATTCTCTCTTTAGTGTTAATTTGACTAAGGCAGAAATATAGTTCATATTTGGATTGCATGTGGAAGGAAACTCTCATGTTAAATATAGCGAGAGGTTATAATTGTAGCTATTAAAATGTATTTAAGTTAAACTGCATTATTAACATTAACTTGTCCATTTCAAATGCCAAAAGCCACACTTGGCAAGTGAGTTCTATACTGAACAATGTACATTATACAGAATCATATAGGTTACTGGGCATTTCCATTATTACAGAAGTTTATCTGAGAGAGAAATTAGTTTTCATGTCTTTACCACATCTTTCTTAGTAATCTGAAGCAACTTAGACCTAGCTGTGGCTCAGTAAGTCTATAGGGTGGAATAGAGTTTTTGTCATGAAAATTGGAACTGTGTGGGCATTTTAATGTAATTGCTAATTGCTGATTTATAAATAGAACAGAGAAAAGTGTTTGTATGTTTAAATATTAATGCAAACCACACTCTCATTTTCAGTGTGTCCCACAGGAACGCTAACAATCTCAAACATATCCATCGTTTCAACAGTTCTTCTGCATAACAAGGCAAAAGGGGAACAACAGAGGGGATGCCCTTAATTTCGACAATGAATTATAGACAACTGTAAATGTGTATAATGTCTATCACTAGATGTGAACGTCAGAGAGAAGAAAGCTCCACAAGCAGAAGAATGAATGGTTCGATCTCACATTCTCATACTGCTTTTAAAAAATACCCTCATATACGTCCTCTAATTTGATGCCTAAAATAACCCTGCGGGGCAGAAGGAGGGGGAGTATGTATCCTTAGCCCCACATTGCTTGCTCCAAGAGGTGAAGAAATCACTGTTGAGGTCAAAGGGGTAAAGTCAGCAGCAGAAGCTCAGGTTTTGAGTGGCAGCTGTCAGGACATGGACTCCATTTTCAGAAAAGCAAACATAGAAAGAACATAGGGATCTGGCGAACTTTATATTTTAAAGTCATAAAATACAGGTGGAAAATATTCCTCCTATGGGACAAAGACCTGCACCAAAACAGTGGGAAATTCCTGGGGAAGGAAGCCTTCATTTCTGCTTACCTGTTCCAGTGAAGAACCCAGCTCGCATTCACTCCCTCATCCATATTCCACTCTCTAATTCATTGACTAATTCATTCACAAATGCTACATGAATATGCTACTTGCTAGGCTGTCATAAATATAGAGCGAAACACTCCTGTTTTTCAGTGGTGCACACTCCCCCCTTTTATTGAAAATAGATATTTTTGATCACATAATATATCCTAATTGTAGTTTCACCTCCTTCTATTCCTTCTAATTCTTCCCAATGTCCATCCCATCTGGTTCCATCACTTTTCTCTCTTTCATTAGAAAAATAACTGACTTCTGTGGGATAATAATACAAATATAATATAATATAATATAATATAATATAATTAATATAATATAATATAGTGAAAGCTAGCACATTGAATTTGTAGAAAACAACCTAAGAGAAGGCAAAAGTAACAAAGACCGACTTGTTTGTACATTCCAAATTCCCATTAAGAGCTGTAAACTGAAAGCCAAATATATATACAAAAGGCTTATAGAATAAAAAAGAGAAAAAAGAACATAATATACTAATAAAATAAAAATAGAAAACAAGTTACAATTAATAAAATTGGAAGAATGTGACAGGAAATTATAGGACAAGGAAACCTTAAAGATGCCATTGAGTTCATTTTCTGTTTACCATCCACTGGTGGGCATGCAACCTACCCTTAAGAGTAGTTTGTTTGATATGAGACTCCCTTGGAAGAAACTAAAACTTCATTTGTAAGTGGTTTTCAATTGGAGGTGTGATGCATATTCTTATGCAGAAGGAAATGGACAGTGCTTATCATCCTACACAATAGAAATATTTTGAAACACCTTGACTACAGCAAAAATGGGTTGATTCATTTTGTCTGGATGTGCCTTTCTCAGGGAGAATCTTAGATGGACCCTCAAGCTCATAGGTGAATTTTAAAGAGAGAAGGAGTTCTAGGAACAGTGCGAGCAGATTTATATGATTTCAGACAAAGAAAAATTACATAATTTATTATGCTCACTGCATCTTAGGCCTTTTACAAACATATTAAAGCTCCTCATAATAACAGCATTTGATATGTGTCGTGATATATGCTTCACAAATAGAGAAACAGAAGTCAGTTTCTCTGACTAAAATATCTAATAATTGATATAAACACTATTTTAATGTTCAGAGCCAGATACTGGCAACTGTACTCTAAAGAATATAGTGGTGATGATATGTGGAGTCAATTTTATGATGTGGTTTTTTTTTTTTCATTTTTATGGTATATCATAAGCTGTTTCTCATTTCATTAAAAATTCTCCATAAATGTTGTTTTTATAGCTCAGGAACATAGTTTATTTATGTATTATAATTTGTTTAACTAGCCTTTTATGCCTACATATTGTAGCCACATTTCTTCTCTTTCTTCTGTTTTCTTATTTCTTATTTTTATGTTTCTTATTTGACTATTTTAAATAACTGTGACTAGGTTTGTGGGTCAGTACTTTTTTCACAGTCCCAAGAGGGAAATCCCTGAGACTTCCCTATTACTACCACTGAGATCAAGAGCAGCCATAGCAGGCAGAAGCATATAAAACATGCATTTTATTTTAGATTGATCATTCTGGAAATTACTTCATATGTTGAGCTACTCAAGCTTGTTCATTCTGAAGTGACCTGGCTAGTTCTATTTCTCTCGGTAGTATATTCTGAAGAATTGTAATTTGGTTGTAATATTAACCTAAGAATAGTATAATTAAGATACTAAATCAGCTGAAAATGTTATTACAAGTCTAAATCGAGGAGATCTTTGCATTATCTGCCCATCTGCAGCAATATACATTGCTTTTCCCCTTTAAGAAAATCTGACCAGTGTTTGATGGCTTTGCTCTAAGTCAAACTTGGCAGAAAAAAAAAAAAAAAAAAAAAAAGAGAGAAGGTTAAGGTTAAGATATGAAAAAGTCACCACTAAATAAATGCAATTAAAATTAGTAAGCTCCAATTGACCTATACCAATTGACCATCTCTGTCTGTGCTTGGGGATGATATCTATTTTAAAGAAAAATCCTAGAACTGCTGGGAGCAAAGAATACACACCCTTCATTTTTGAAAGGTTCACTTCCTTCTCCTACTCTGGATTGAGGAGGAGTTGCAGTTTGAGCTGCCCTGCAGGGAAGCTCATATACCCTGTAATTTAAAGGGCCGTGGATGCCTCTTGGGAGACTTGGTAAAACATTCTATTTAGAGACATGCCTGCTGATATGACATATATTTTTATAGTTATACCTCTTTATTGCTGGGATATAAAACCTGTTTTCACTCAAAATGTGCCAGCTTTCAGAAAATAGAATAAGAGGCATGCAGAAAGTGGTGATCTTATTATTGTATATTAGAACTTCTGTTTTACAATTTTCTTTCTACCTCATCTCTTTTGCCTACAGCTGTGGAGTTTAGGCAGCACAGTCATCTCAATGTTTCTTCCTCTAAGCTGGGGTGGCTCTGGGCAAAGAGATCTAACTTGGGGAGCTCTCCTTTACTGTCACAGGCACCAGATTCCCTAAGTCCCAGAGCAGAGGATCTTCCATTTGGCCCCTCACATCTATATTCCCACTAAACATCCTCTATGTAGTCACAACTTCAGAAGCACTAGGTATATATTCAGAATTATACTTAGATGTATCCTACTATATACCTATGAAGCCCACCTTTGTTTTCATACTCTTTAAATATCGCAGTTAACAACTGTCCTTGGCATAATATTTTAAAGAGGACAGTTTCTACTCCTTGATTTTAAAGGTCTTAATGTGACATCATTTTGATCCATTGCTTATCCATTACCTCCTGATAGAGTATGTGAGGAGGGTCACTCAATGCCCCTCATTTCAAAATAAAATCCTTTCAAATAGTTTGCTTTATTATTACAGTTGTTGTTGTTGTCGCACATGTGTGCATGTGCATGTATGTGATTTGGGAGTACATCATATCATATGTTTAAAGGATAGAGCACACGTTTGTAGAGATACTTTCTTCCTTTAACCATCATATGGATCCTAGTAATGGAACGAGAGTCTCTACACTTGCATTCGGAGTGCCTTTACCCACTGGGGCCATCTTGTTGGCCCATCATTCAAACACTTTAGATGACAAAAGTTGTACCAGCCTTCACATTTTATCATTTCTTCGGGTCCAGTTAAGTATCTGACAGCTACCCCTCTCTTTGCACATGACCGCTGAATGAAGAACATAATAAACTTTGTTCTCAAAGAGATGATAGCCAGAAACAGGAGCTTAGAAATATGCCACACAGAGCAAAGACTGCAGAAAAGTGAGTGTGTCATTATTAAGCTCTAAAGAGTAAATTCAGCATGTGAGACAGGTATAAAATATTGTTCAGGAAAACTTAAGATTTTGCTCATGTTAGGAAGAGTTCTGTATGTACCTCACATTTTAAACTAAAATTTCTCTCAAAATGATGTTTCCTTCTGTTATTGTTACGATGTTAGATAAATCCACCTTCAGTGTACATTTCAAAAATTGTTCTCATGAGAACATTTTGGAACTACATACAGAGTTGTGATTAACATAGATAATGTATTTTTGTGAAATTATGAAATATCTCTTTCCATTGCTTTTTAGTGTTTGTGCTTTCATGTCAATGTATGCTCTCTCTTCTCTCTCTTCCCCTCTCTCCCTACCTCCCTCTCTCTTCTTCCTCTTATCTTTCTCATGTTTTTGCAACCCAGATAATCACTTAGCTTAATCTGAAGGAGACAAAATAATACAACAGGATACAATGAGACATTTGTGTTTGGATCAGATTCTTTGATGACTCCAGGTGTGCTGGCTCACAGTAGGGGCTTTCAGGGATGCTTTATTCCTGATTAAATGAAATAGGATAAGAAAAAACACGTAAGGTTTTAATCTAAGGTTTTAGATCCACAGAAGTTGTATGGTAGGCTTCTTGCTCTCTCTCCTATCTATTCTCTCCTTTTCACTCATATTTAGTAATGTGTTGGTGAAATGAAAATTTTCTGAATCTCCAATAAATATAATAAAAATTTGTGAATGTTAAAAAGAAAATCTAATGTAATGGCACAAAAAGCTCCTTTACTGGTTGAAGTTCTTTGGGCCAACTACGGGAATTTGGAGCTACCTGACTGCTCCAGGGACACTGTTGTGTACTTACGTGGTCTTTCCTTTTGAGACCAGCTTTTTATACTAAATCATCTCTAGAAATGGCATGTATTTCCCATCCTAACATCATCTTAAATGGAATATTTAACTTATCTTCCTCATAATCTTCCAATCTGTAAGTTAGTTTGCTATTTCCTTCCTTTCTTCTATTGGAAAGCCATTCATCATCAGAAAAGTACCTCTGTTCTTTCCTGCACATTTTCTGATTTTCCCACCATAGCCTCTGTGATGGTAGATCTAATACAATTCAGTAGACTCACAGGGCGTTCAGAACCTTCGGAGATGGCGCCTAGATACTAAAGTGAGGGTAGCTAAAAGGTTTCATTTCTCTTTTACTATTGACCCTGCTCTTCTTTTGCATCCTGGTACTCTCAGAAATGACCTTTTTCTGCTACCACACCCTCAAACCACACTCTACTATGCTTCTCCATCATGTATCTGTTCAGCCCTTAAGTCAAACTAACCCGCCTTTAGAAGTTGCTCCTTTCAAGTATTTTGTCCAATTGTCAAGAAAATAACTAAGTCATTCTTCCTTAAGTTCAAAGCATCCTAACAAAATATCACATGTGCACCCATAGATGACACATTAGCCAATAACTTTAAGTTAGGTTTTCAGTAATTGTTATGTCTATCAATAATATGGCTGCTGGATTCACCCCTAACTGCTGCTAGAGAAACTGTCCTAAATTATCCCTTCTCATTCATCTGCTTAACATTTTTGTTTTCATTAACATTAGAGGGATCCTTGCAGGTCATACTGGAAAGTGCATCCCTGCTGAGTTTCTTCTCTATAACCATTCATTCCTACCCTCATGCTCTGCCTTCATTTGACCTGTAGCAAATTTGGCTCATTTGTTTCCTCAAGAGAGATGCATAGTCTCCCAACACAGTTCCTGAAGTTTCATTTGGAGGAGCTCTTTCCTCAAGCCTGAATGTTCCAGCCAGTTCTCAGCTCCGGGCTTCCTTTGTCATCTCAAACCCATAATTACATCTGGGCTCTTCTAGTTACTCCTGTGTCTCACTCAGTTCTCTATGATTTTAAACATATTGGAGATACACGCACGCTCGCGCGCTCACGCATGCACGTGCACAAACACACACACACACACACACACACACACACACACACACACACACACA
>JANHMN010000011.1:26228358-26238408 GCA_030674055.1 Rhabdomys pumilio
ACACACACACACACACACACACACACACACACACACACACACACACATTCTTTTGTTTCCCTCCACGAACTCTTAACTCCCTCAGCATTCAGCTTATCTCTTCTCCCAGAATGTGGAACAGAGAAGAAAGAAGTAGATTAAAGTCTGTTGAACTGCATAGAACACAGTCCCATACTAGCAGATAAAATTAAATTAGCGCAGCCAAACATACCTATTATTTACTAGGATGAGAATCACTTATGGCCTCCTCATGATCACTGTGAGAAGGTTTCATAACTCCTCACGCCCTTTCTACTCCTCCACAGGTATTACTCTTGTCATGGCACTTACATGATGCCATTCTCTCAATTCCTTTGGCTGTTTCAACACTTGTACTGCTTCATACTCACACTTCACCATTATGTAAGGGGTAACAGCACAGCGAACACCATTAAAGACAATTCTGTGCATCCAGTTGTTAAATTCTCCATGCTCTGGTCTACCTGTGCCAATATGCCTGCACAGACTACTTGCTAGCAGGGTTAGTGACCATGGCATTTTTTAATAATCTCTCCATATACTTCACAAGTATTTACTCGAAGCTATAGTAGGATCAGGAAGGTGCCCTACAATGACAGAAGCATTGTTTAACATCTTCAGATACCACTTTAAAAAAAAAAACTGGTATAGAATAATTAGTTTACTAGTCTTCTAACTCAAGAGAAGTTAAAGGACTTTTTTCATCTGTTCCTACCTCAGAAACAATGGACATTGAACAACAAGACTAAAGGGAAGAGAGGAAAAGAAAAAAATGAAAAGGAATAGAAAATCGTTCAGGATTGCTGATTTTAGACTTACATGCCACAAATGGTGTATTCATATCCTCACACTGTGCTGTAGTGCCAGGTTAGCCCATCCTCCTACAGTACTACTTTACAGTTTGTAAGAGGAAATAAGCAATATGAGACACATCTTTAACTTATTTTCTAGACATTAATGTCATGAGACAGTTTCTCCCAAATTTTAACATCTTCCGCAGAAGACATGGCTTCTGCAATTTGCTTAATTCAAGTCAGAGACAACTTGACATTTCAGCTACTATTTACCATCACTCAGAATGAAGCTAGGCATGTGAGTAAGAGAAGGTCTCTCTAGATCTCTCCTTTCTTAATGTCCATCGACACATGTAGATTCCAGAGTTCATAAAACATAGAAAGAAACACAGGGCGCATGCATTTTACAAGTAACATTACTGATTTAAAAACAAAACAAAAGGTGTTTTGTTTAACATTATAGATACTCTGAATTAGGAAAAGAAGTATTGACTTGAAAAACTAACCATGACAAACTGCATGGGTCCTTTGTGATGGGAATATTGTAATATTGTAACATTCTTGTTACAGAAATGTGAGCTTTCACTTCAAAGTAGAATTGACTCTCCATCTGATCATTCACCAACTCAAATATCTTTATTCCAGAACTAGCTAAGGGTCTTTACTACAATCTATGCTTAAAAGGTATTCTGGAAACGGTTTAAAAATAAGAAGGACTAGCTTGGAATGACTATTATGTTTTACTAAAGCAAACATATTAAAACCCCATCGTTCTTATGACAAAATAAAATACCTCTTCATATTTTTAATAGAAAAGGCTTATTTAAGAGTCTTGGAAAAGGAAGTATTTTGTGCACATCAGGTACTGTAATAAACATCAATGTATTGTTTTTCGCGTTTTAAGAACTGAGCAGAATGGGGTGGGTTTTATATAAGTTGGGCTGTATCAGGACAAGTTCACAGAAGTGATTGCTATTATAAATAACAACTGGAAAAAATATTTTTGGAGCATAGAATGATGAAGATTGAAAGCAAAGAAATTGAAAGGGTAGCAGGTGAAATAATCATGCACATAGAGTGACTGTGAGTCACAGGGGAAAATGTTACTTATATACATTGTTGCCTAGGGCTACCCTAGGCATGCTTATTTGGAAAAGAAAGTTTTCTGAAAATGATCTGCAGTAAACCATCTGAACACATTTTCAGAATGACACTGGTAATAGCCCCAGCAAGTGGACCTTTTCTGCTACAAATTGGGTCATAATTATCAGGGCCTTCATTTCAGAACACTTTCTTCCTTACTGATGGATTGCCACAGCCTCCACACTAAATGAGTATTGATTTAATATTTGGAGACCTTATGCAATGTTTGTTACAAAGGTGGCACCTGAGCTGTAGTATCCACCAATCCTTGTGTAATGAAAGTGATTGGATTCCCTTCATCTCCACGGCCTCATAACAGCAATCAGCTAGCTTGCTTTCTCATTCTTGCTTTTTCAAAAAAAGAAAGAAAGAAAGAAAACATTGTTTGATCCATTGTAGAGTGACCTTTTTTCTATATAAATATTCACAGCAATTTTGAACTCCCTCAAACCATCCATAGACGATAAATGCCATGCTGCTTAAAGCATTAAATTTGTGCAAAAAACCCCCGCTATACAGCATTTTTCATTTTGTGTTTTACCAATAAAATACATAAAGCAACTCATAATCCACCACCACCACCCTGCCTTGCATGTACAGTTAGAGGACAGAGGTCTACTCTGCATGTCTTCTTTCACTCTCTAACTTATTCTTGATACAGTGCTTCTCTCTGAACTACTAGCTAATTGATTGGCTATGTTGCCAGCCAATAAGCCCCCAGAATCCTCCTCTTTTCGTTCTCCCAGAGGGAGGCTTACAAACTTATGCCACTGCACCTGACTTTTATTTAAGCACTAGTGAACCCTGGTCTTTATGTTTATGCAAGAAGCACTTTACCTGTGAGCCATTTCTCTAGGTATAATCTTTAATTTTAATCTACTCAGCATGATTCTGATTTATAATCCTTCACTATAGTAGTGAAATTGTAAATGTGATTGAAACAATATGGCTGCTTGTTATTTTAGCACAAAAAGAAAGGCGGGTGCTTTTCTCAAAAAGAACAGACACTGCTTCAGTGTTTACCTATGTGTCAACCAGTTTTATTTAGGGGGATTTTCAGTATCAATGTGAAAATTATCACTAGCTAAATTCAGAATGTCAGTTTTACATCAAAGACATTTCTTTACGCAAAATTTTATACAAAACAAATATGTATACAATATATATATATATATTTGACTTTATGAATCATCATTTTATATTTTTAATTTTTTTCACTCATCTTCTGAAGCCTTAGTTTTATGATTTTATGAACAAGTGTTTGAGCAACAGAGCCCAGTTGCATATCCATCAACTAATATATAGCTCTTGAGGCATTTCTTGATGCATCTCCCATTCCCTAATGGAGGAATAGCTTTCTCAACAAACTGTTCGAGGAGAAGTTGTCTTGGAAATTAATAGAAAATTTACCCCTTTCAAAGATAAAAACACATTTTAAATGTTACTAGCATAAATTCCTAGTGTATTCCCTGGTTTATTTCAGCACATCATAAGCACATGCTAAGTCTCTATTATTGGCTCTACTCTGCTTCCTTTGTTTGTTGGATTTTTTTTTTTAATTTTAGATGCAGAATATGAGTTAGTCTTTCTCAAGTTCAGTATCAGTTATCATTAGCAAAAAGTCTGATTGCCAGAGGGTTTTCTTTTCAGCTGCAACTGATAATTTAGCCTCCAGCATTAGAAAAACTTTACTTCAGGTGTCATGCATGTGGCTTATGTTTTGCTATTATGTATTTCTAATCTTGGCTTTTGTTTTAATATATATTTATACTGAAATGATCCTGATTACAGACAATATCAAGATTTTTGTCCATTTCCAACTAGTAAAGATGTTATTTTTTTCAAGTGTACAAAAATATGCTCAATAAATTTTCAGCGTTTGGGTAAGCACTAATGCTCAAAATAATTGATCCTATACACAGTTATTAAAATATATTAAGTTATTTGCTTTTTTTCTGCATTCAGACACCCTGAAAAGTCGTGTCAGCTCCTTGCCAGCAGGTCCAGGCGAGAGAAGAGAGTCTTGTTGAAGCAGGAACTCAACTTTATTGCATCAGCCTCTCATTTATATAAACTTGGAGCCTAGGGAGCAAGATTCTTGGTGGGGTGTGATGACATAACAGGCAGGGAAGGGTGACAGAGGGTATGGGGTGACTTGCAGGTCAATGGCAAAGCTTTATATCAGCAATGGCAGTGTGGCAGAGACAGGGCCAAACAGGTCTTGTTGAGTCACCCAGGTACAGAAGTGACTGAAATAGGTCTCAAAACTCAAGCCAGGCTTAGGCTCTCTCACAAGGCCACAGAAACTCGAGCCAGGCTCAGGTTTGTCCTCAAGGCCCAAACCAGGGCCAAAATGGGGCTCAACAGAAAAGAACTGTCATTTTTCCCCAAAATAAACATATTATTTCTCTAGAGGAGAGCTGTTCTTTTATCTTTTGATTATCAAAGACAAAAATTATGGAGTAAGCAATGGTGGCTCTATGGTGGACTTTGAAATGACCCATCATGTGAGCTTGAAAGCAGAGCATAAATTCTAAGCCCTCGGTGACCATCATGCAGAGAATGCTTTCTTGTGTCCTCAATGTTCCAGGTTCAAAACCCCAGGGAAAAGGTATCCAACTTCCTTTTTCCACCTGTGGTGATTTTGTGAAAGCAGTAGGAGAGAGAACTAGTTCTTTAGCACAGCCAGCCTGCCTGCTTTCCTCACTTCTCTGCTAAATGGATGTGGTCAGACTGTGCCTTGAACACAGGAGCCTAAATAATGGGGCTGCGCTTCCTTGTAGAGCTCGGTAATATTTACTGAGACCAACAGCTCTATTTTCTTCAGTCCCTGCTGCCTTAATGGCTAGCTTCAGGGTTGAAGGTGGGAAGGGAAGGGATGAGGAATGGCTGAGAGAGACTCAGGCGACACAGTTAACGGATGACCTTATTAGAGACACTTTCCCTAGGCCTAAGTGAAGCCTTTCCATCTGAGTCGGCAAGAAGTGGGTCATTTTCCTGGTCTGTCATGCTCTGTGCTTTCTTGACTGGTGGCTGCAGATGCAGCAGGCTCTTGGTTTTCCCTACTGGCTTGGGTTCCCTGAGGTATACTAATGGAGCAGTCTCTGTGAGCTGGATGGGACTTTTCCACAGATCATTTATTTCTCTCCTAACCTCTTGGCTACTCCTAACACTCCACAATTCAAGCAAATCTAGCTACCATTGTGGGCAAAGCGCGTGAGTCACTAAATCTCTGCTGTTAGGCTGGGCCCTACTCTAATCTGGTAAAGCAGTCTCATAGTTTTGAGTCCTGGAAGGCCGGAAATACTGTAGTAACTTAAAATCAAGTTCATTTTCAAAACATTTACGTACACTAAATAGCTAACTCACTGTAGGTACAGCGGTTAGGCTGTCATTATTGATCAATTGTGTAGTGAGTGAGTTTCAAATTCTTGTGAACTATTTCTGAGTTTTTAGCAGCTCCCCTGCCAGTGCGGACTCTTCAAACACAGGGTTGAAACAATGACCACAGTCCTGTGTGTTTCTGCAGAGTCTTTTGACAGTGTTTTCAGAAAGTTTGTCAAGAATTTTTCTCTGTCAATCCCATTTCCAGTAGGTGGCCTGCTGTCTCCTGTAGGCTCTAACTGTCACCGATTATACATCAGTGACCTTTTTTATATGTCAGAGAAATGTTCCTCCACTCTCAGCTGATGCTTTGGGAGTTAGCCATTGTGCTTCTATTTCTCCTGGTGCTCAATTTTAGAGCATATGGGTGGTCATCTCCTGGGGATGCTGAGTGGGCAGTATCTCTTGATGCTGAAGACAAAAGGTGTCACTACAGTCTTACTGAGTAGGACTGCTCTGAGCTATTTCCACGGCACAGCTTCAACTTCTCTCTTGCACACTAAAAATAAGGTTTTGGCTCCATTCTTCTCGTGTTCAATAAATCCCCCTTTTTTCCCTGCAAAAGTCTTGAAGAAACTGCATGATATCTATATATAAGAGTAGACATTGCTTGATGTTAGAAAGCTCTATGAAGAGAGACAGCATCTTGCTGTTACTGGACCCCACTCCATCTGCTCACTGTCCAAATGCCAATACTCCAGAGAAGAGAATTGGTGGGAGAGAAAACACATTTATTCAAAGGCTAATGCCCTGAGAAGAGAGAAGGCAATTGCTTCCTACAAATGATTATTTGGGGGAAACATAGGAACCTGAAAGTGTGCTTTATTGGAAAGAAAGGGGGCTTAGGGGACATTGTGTAGAAAGAATACATACCTTTGTCATTTTCATGATCCTTTTCTTTTGCTAGAACATCACAGTCAACCTTGACCTCCCAGAGTTTGATCCTGTAAGTTCTTATCCGCTCATTACTTTTCTGATAAGCCTTGCAGCAGTTGAGGTGATGGCGGGGCAAGGGAAGGCAAGGTGTTGTGCATTCTGATGCGATCAGCAGGTCACTGGATGTTCTGAGATTTGCAAATCTGAGAAAGATTATTAAACAGTTAACATCTGAGTCTTTTAGGTGCAGCTAGTCTTTAGAATTTAGAATGTCTGGCAAGGAGAGGGGAAGTCAAATGACACCTCACAGAAGTGTCACATTGCTGTAACATCCTGGCATAGAAAACTCTATGTCAATCACAAATAAACTGCTATCTCTCAATGGGTTGCAGTGGATTTAAAAATTGTAAAGGCTTAATTAAGCTTGACTTGAAGGTTACTTTCATCCCGCCATTGAAGAAAATAGAAGATAAAATGAAATTGCCTTGAAGTTAGTCCTTAAAAATGCATATAGCATACTTTTCAATTGAGAGATAAGGAAGTAATTTTATGGAGTTATTTTTCTCCTAATTCCACAAATTGACAACTGCACTTCTACAGACCGGAAAGTGGGCACCAAACATAAACATTTTGTAATAAAAGCCTGTATCCAAAATCCTTTGTGCTCTCTGCCTTTGCTGTCAATTTTCCAGCAAACTCCGGCAATGGGGGGTAAAGTCATCTAGATTCCCGTTCTTTCACTTTTTAAATCATGTAACACTCACACATATTCAGTCGTGTTGGAACCAGAAATATAAGACTTCTTGTTTTAAGCCTTCAGTTTATTTGCTAAAACCGGCCATGGATTTTGGGCAGACACCCAGGAAGGGAAGCAGAAGGAGAGGCACCTCCCTTCTGCCCAGTGGCTCTGCAGGGATTTCTGTTGGAACCAGAAAAGAAGACTCAGACAGAAGGCTGCAGTCGTTTCCAAAAGATAGCAAGTCGATAGTTGTATTATATTTTAGGGATCTGTGTCTGCAACAAAAGCACAATGGATAACTAGATGGATTTCTAGATAGATACCTAGGTGAGTGATAAAGAAGAATGCACATTCGGTGGAGCATTGTAGAGGAAGCAAGCCGTTTGGAAGATTATTTGCTGCCAGGCAGGACACACATAATGAAGATAATGGAGAGTGGGCCAAGAAAGAACAAAACTATCAGGAGTGTGGAACTGTAGATGCTGAACAGGAAACAGGATGCTGGTCAGCCCAGTCTCACTGAAGAAAAATAATTAGAAATTGGGTAACGTGAACTGAGTTTTTTACCCCTCTAGAGACTCAAAGGATACATGCCTCTGAAAGACTTAGTCTTTGGCTATTTTATTCTCGAATGCAAAGAAATCTACTTTCAGAGAAACAAGTCTGTACTTTTGTCCATTTGCAGGGTGGCTTCACATTTATTATACTTTCTCTCTTTTTACCGATTTACCTCAATATATCTAAAACAGTCTTTTCAGAAGAAACCTAAAGAGAATAATTAGGGAAAGACCTGAAACATTGTGTGATTTATGATTAAATCTAATGTTAGCCTTTAGCTATCAGTAAATAAATAGAAAATATCTTATTGACTACTCGGTCTTGTCTGAGAAAACTGTCTCTTTGTCCCCAAGACATACGATGAAAGCTGTTCATGTCAAATGCAATTTATTGCTTAAAAATCTTCATGCAGTTTTCTTTACTAGGCACAATTGTTTCTGATCCTGATGCCTGCTACAAGTCTTGCTTTCAGTTATTACCCAGGCAATGACCATTCTAACGATATCTTCAACCCTAGAAGCTGGAGGATGTGCTGAAGACTTTTGTTACCCTCATTAGATGATTTATAATTCTGTTTGACTTACCCTTTTATAGTCTTAAGCTTTCACTATTTCCCTTTCCTCTGCGTCTTTCACCCATTAGTTATATTTCATGTCTCTTTTGACCCATTTTCGGTTTCGATGCAGTGTTTAGTTTCCTCACGACATTCACAAGAAAACTATTTACAACTTTCGTTTTACTAGAAAACTTTGTAGAAAATTCAGACAGAGACAGCTGCCTGATGTTCAGAAGTCCAACAGCTTTCTTGCTGTATTATTCTACTTCTACCAAATCAAGCCATAGTAAAACAAAATAACCCCAGGAAGGCATTCAGGATCTGTGCTCTTCACTTGAGTCGAGTTGACCGCCTTCTGGTGTGTGTGGCTGGGGGTGCAGAGAGGGAGATAGGTTTTGTTGTGGTGAGGGTGGTAGTGGTTTTCCATGGAACTGCTGAGTTTTGACTACTTGTAGGATTTGCAGGAAGAGAGATTCCAGTGATCTTCCTACAAGAACAAGCGTCTGTTCCCTGCTATTACATCTCTTTCCTCTTCCTGGACTGCCTGGTTAGGACCATGGGAAAGGATGTGTCTTGTCCTGCTGGGACTAGATGTCCCAGGGTGGGATGAAACTGAAGGTGAGGCTCCCTGATCTCTGAGGAGAAGGGAGGGGCAACGGGATGAAGGATTTTGTAAGGGTGGGACTAGGAGGAGAGGAGGAAGTTGGGGCTGTGATCACTATGAAAAGTGAGTAAAAAAAAAATACTGGAGAAAAAAGTGTCTTTAGCTATGAATTCTCCACAATTTTGTATGTAAAGAGCAATCTGCAGGGAGGCAACCTCCACAGAAGCTTATGGATTAACTAAACATTCTGCTTTCAGGTTATGCTTGTTACCTGAAGAACTATCTAGACAGGTCCCGGTTCAGTCAAAAAGAAAAACACTCTACAGTGTAGCTACTCATCTCAGATTTGCATGAGTGTGGGATAGGGTTTGCAGAAGGATTTTACATAAAGTAGAGCCTTCCAGGGAAAATGAAATTTATGAAATGCAGTGGCTTTTGCTTGTCTACTACACTGTAGGTGACATTCTTTACATTTTAAAATTCCTTAGCCTCACAGGAAATTAGGTTAGATAGTAACCGTGTTACCTGTTCATTTCAAGCTTTTTATAAATTGACCTGGCTCTCAAATGCATGCTTTGGACACAGTGACACGCTCATGCTCAGATATCTTGTGTTAAGTAACCAGAAGAGTACAGTTCCTCCTGCATACATAGACACTGGTCCTGTGATCTCAGTAGGAATGAAAACTTTATTCCAAACTGCATTCAAGTGGCACCTATGTCTATTTAAGCAACTATACATATATGCATTTTAAATTGCTATTCTAATCACACAAATAATATTGTGGCTTTATAGAACTTGGGTCTAAAACTTTGATTTGTGTTGTTTCATTTATATATACATAAAAAACAAATCTCCATTTATGGTTTTAGAAGGCCATTTCATGAGATCTTTGAATTGTCCTTCTGAGTTCTGATATAATGAAGAAATAAGACACAGTAAATAGGTCTGTCCTATGCTATGGTGAGGCGGTGATTTTTTTATGACTCATAGAGGTGACGCTTCAGAATTGTGACTAGTGAGCTGTCTAACACTTTCTGTGTTCTCTATTTCTCTCATCCTTTCAGTAAGGTAATGCATAGCAGCAGGTGTCACCTGGTATAAAAATGACACTCTTGGGGGCAAAGAACAAGGATGTTCTTTCATTAAAAGTTCTTCCAGGTAGGAAAGGGAAGTCCGCGAAAGAAGACTCCTCACCACAGCAATTTTACTCAAAAAATAAATCCCCTTAGTATTAGAGAGATATTTGCCTCTCTGAGAGGGACAGATTGCTAATGTCAATTCTGATCATTTGTACTTTTTCCATCAACTATAAAGTCTTGATTTCAAACGTGTGTGTGTGTGTGTGTGTGTGTGTGTGTGTGTGTGTGTGTGTGTG
>JANHMN010000011.1:26238418-26258704 GCA_030674055.1 Rhabdomys pumilio
GTGTGTGTGTGTGTGTGTGTGTGTGTGTGTGTGTGTGTGTGTGTGTGTGTGTGTGTTGGGAGTTGCAGGTTATACATACAAAGGTCAGTAGACAATTTGTACTTGTGAAAGTCAGGTCTCTCCTTATACCATGTGGATCCCAGGGACTGAAGTCTTCACAGTTAGCAGCAAGAGCCTTTGTTCCCACTGAGCCATCTAACTTGTCATCATATCCTATTTTCTTATTCTCAAGGTTCTAGCATTCTGTCTACTGCTTTTCTTTGCCATAAAGGTCATCCTTCTTGGCTTAAGAGTAAAGGACAGAGCTGGTTCTATTGATTTATTATTTTCTTCCTTCTGGCAAAGGGCTTTGCATGAAGCCTGGGAAAAGACTATAAGAAGACCTACGCAAATGTAATAGCGCCCGTTAGGATCCATAATCAGTGTAAATGCTACAAATTGTACTGGTGACAAATTGAAGTTTTACCTTCCCCCTCCCCCAGACCCTTTCTCTTGACTCCCCAATCACTACAGGCTCAAAAGTAAAGCACACACTGCCTATGTTATTTGCTGTTAATAGGGAATGGCTGCCTCTATAATATCTCACATCAGATATTATCCACAGGAACATAGAAATTAACCTTTGATTCATAACATTTCTTAATATTTAAATGTAAATGGCAACCTAAGCTTACAACATTGTGTGTTACTTTTAATACCTTGAAGCACAATAGGAAACCCTGATTACTATAATGCTGAAATCTGTATGAATAGCATTTAAAACCACAGCCACTATGGTAACCAGGAAAAAAAAAACTTATTCTTTATTATCAGAGTCTGTTAAAGGATTTCTCCTTAGCACAGATTGATTTTCATATGCTTTTTATTCATTTCATGTAAAATGACTTTTCGGAAATAGAAGTGATTATTTCTTGGCGTATCCTTTCTGAATTCTAGGATATTCAAATGCTTTAGTAAACTGTAGTAAGACTCGACAATCAACATTTAAAATAATTATAGTAAAAACCAAGGTCCAAAATTACACCGAATGATGTTATTCCCTGAACAAGTGGTTTTGTGAAATACAACCATGAGTAGTTGGCACTCTTTATGTGAATGGCTCATATCAGTTGTGTAAATTGATAGCAGCCAGTATTCAATGTTTAGTGGCTGCACCTCAACCCTCAACTTGTGGTCTGGATTCTCGTACTTCATTAGATGTGCTTACAAGAAGTATAGATTGAAAGATGATCATGATATTTCATTCTGTCATGTATTCAAACATTCATCAATTCATTCAGTTCTTCACTAATGAACTTACTAACCTATATGTACTCATGGTATTTAGCTCAAGTCTTATGTGTGCTTTCTACTATGTGTACGTGTGTGTGTGTGTGTGTGTGTGTGTGTGTGTGTGTGTGTGCATTAACAATTATATATGCACATAAATGAAATCATTATGGAACATTTCCTTCTGTACTCACTTTTATAATCCCACTTTTCACATTCAATATTTTGTTTTAATTATATTCAAATTAGCCCAGTATATCTGAATATAATGTTTCTATAGACATGAGAGGATTTATGGATTTTATAAATGCTGTTTATTGATTTTCGATTATCATAGATAACAATTCTGTTCTTCAGATGATCACCTATTTTGTCAACCTCTTCTCAGTTTTCTTGCTGTCAATTTTGTATAAAGTATTTGTAGATAAATTTAAAGGTCCTGTTTTTTATTATAATTTTATTTGTTACCATTATTATTTCTCTCTCCTCTCTCTCTCTCTCTCTCTCTCTCTCTCTCTCTCTCTCTCTCTCTCTCTCTGTGTGTGTGTGTGTGTGTGTGCACGTGTGTGTGTGTGCGTGTGTGTGTGTGTGTGTATGCATGAGAGAGAAAGAGAGAGGAGAGAGAGATAGAGAGAGAGCTACCACAGTAGAAGTATGCATGTGCTAGGGTAAGCATGTAGAAATTACAGGACATTCGGAAATCAGTTCCCTCCTTCTTTCCCAAATTCTGTGACTAGAACTCAGGTCATTGGGGTTGGATAGGAAGGTTCTTGACTGTCTGAGCTATATTGCTTGACTGCTTCCATTTTGTCGTTGTTCCTTGAACCAGATATTTTTAACCTGTATCTTCTAAATTAAAACCCTGGGATCTTCATGTCTCTCTCACTTGTTTCTCACCTGAAAATGTAATTTAATGAAAAAAGAGAAAATAACAATTGTTATTCTAGTATATCCCATCATAGTTTGTTAAGGGCTTAAATTGGAACATAATATTCAGGACTACCAATAACCATGTTATAACTGAAGAAATATATATATGAAGGAGTATTCATATACAGATACTAGCAACATCTTTCAACATGTTCCCTGCTGTGGCTACAATCTGAAGACAGAGAGGAGAACTTTGGAAGAAGAATTGCACTGGCAACAGAGTCAGTAACAGTAGACACCAAAGAAGGTATTCTAGCTTCACACAAAATAAAACCAAAAGGTAGAAATGCACATTCTGTGAAGAAAATGATGGAGAGTTTATGAGAGTGATAACAGTGTAAATGAGGACCTCTAGCCTGCTATTCATGATGAAAAAGAAGAAATGAGGACTCTGTTTCCTTTTGTTAAGATGGACATGAGACTACAAGAAGTCAAGCTCTTGTAGGACCACACTTAGAAAGCCCGGTGTGCTAATCTTGCTTGTTGTATATTCAGGTCACTGAGCTCTGTCCTTACATTCATTGTGTTCAGGGCAGCAAAGAGGCCATGTGAGCCACCCTTTAAACTCATGAACTTTAGCCATGTACTATGGACAGTGAGAGTAGAGCAAGACTATCTGTGGATTCATTAGATCATATTCAATTGTATACAATGGATTAAAATCAAGAAAGTTAAGAGTTTGGGACAAAAATCTTACATTTGTAAAAACTGCTATAGATTCTCCCTATGCTAAACTCCCCTAGTCCTTAATGTTGTGGTGTCTCAGTAGGTATCACAACCAGCAGCTGAACAAACTATGAAGTAGAAAGAATAGAAACTTGGTGAAGCTACACTTGTTTAGGGAGTCTTCCAAGTCTAATGCCGTGGTTAAATTTTCTTCTATATTTAAACACAGCAAAACTTTGGGGAAAGGTTTCCACATGACAGAATTCACAACACAAGCTTTAGGCATGTCTACCTAAAAGTAAGGTAGAAAAGCCTCTATGACCTTTACAATAAGAATGGGTTCTGTTGACTTACAAACAGTGCTTACTGCAAGAACCCAAGGAGGAGGGATTTGCAATAAGTGTAAGGACAGAGTCTATTGGTAGAGGAAACAAAGTACACGGGGCTTCTTTCAGAATGATGGGTTCTATTCACTGAGAAACACCACTTAGTACAATGCTGACAGCACTGGGAAGAGATTCAGCTGGAGATTGGCTCCTAATAGGATAACACAACATTGCCAGGTTGTTTGACCATGTCACTCCAGCATCCCAGATGACCAGGCACCATTCATTGCCTTTCATTAAAGAAAATGAGCTCACATGATTGACATTCCTGGTTTCTCCAATGCTTATTCTAAGCAGTGTTTCCTACCCCCATTGCCCTACTGATATCTTTGAACAACTCTGAAAAGCACACGGGTCCATTTGCTCAAGAGCTCATGTTTAAATAGTAGCAGGTCTGACCTGAGGGATCTGACTTACTTCTTCCTAGTGAGGATTGTTTTTCTTGTGTTCTGAGGAAGGGCATACTCATGCACACCATGTCTTTACCTGTACTGGCAGTTTATTTACACTATGCAAACACAGGTTGTGGCCTGTAGTCACCATTGGAGGAGTTATGGTTGACATCGCCTCATTTTCATTTTCATAGGCTGCTGTGGCATAGTGAGATCCAGGATTAAAGATGAATTGACTTGATACATTGACTATTAATATCTTGTGGAGATTAGGAGCTTTTGTCAGTATGATATTATTTCCTACTTGTATTTAATTATAAAGTGTACATTCCAGCTAAACTGAAGAAATGAAATAAGTAAAGCAAGTAGGGGAGATTATCAAAGATAAATTTCAAATTAACTCTCCGCTCTGCAGGTCAGGAGCAAAAAATACCTTCTCTTGTACATCTTTTGTGAGCGGTGTCACTTTACAAGGCTGGTGCTCTCAGAAATGGCAGTTTTAAAGCGCTGACAAACTATGAGTCTCTGCAAGAATTCATTTATTCATTTAAGAAAATAAATGGCTAGAGTCTGCATTACAGAATTCACTTTGAAAATGACTGCTGAACGGTGAACTTGAAACTTTTCAACTTGTAGTGGTGAGGAAGGGAACAAGGAGAATTATAATTAGCAAGTCCAGAGTTGTTGCCTGGCAGATGTTGTGTGATACTGTCTGCACTGTCAGGAGCTCTCAGGTATGAGTCAAGGACTACTTTTCCCTCAAAAGTAGATTTCTGCACCTTTTACAGATAGGTTTGTAAGTCAGTCTGTCTAGACCACAACTAAGGATCTTTGCAAATTGATTGCCACACCTCAGATCTGCCATGGTGAGTACAGGAAATCTCAGACTTTCAAAAGAAACTCTCAGGCCATCAAAGCAACTAGAAGGAAACCATCATGTTTTTTTTTTTAAGTGAGATTTGGTTAGAGATCTAACTTCCAGGTCCAAGGCAAGTCATTTCTTAATGTAATTATGATGACAGCAACCTAGTTGAAGCCAATGCAAAATTAAAAGGAACTGTCTTTGATGGATTCACATCACAACAGATTAAACATGCTCTAGTTATTGCCCAGATGAACACACTAGTTGTGAAGATGAAGATTTTGACACCTATGGAGGCTAAGGGTCAATCCCAAGGTAAATTTGTAGATAGCATATCTGAGAACAGTGCCCAAGATTTCTAGGTGAATACCCCTGATCAAATTCAATGTAGTCTGTCTACATGACCAAATCATATGATGGAGTACTTAACAACCTAGTTTTGCCTCTAGAAATGCAACGTGATCACTACTTTCTTTTCGATTCTATTTTCAATTCACTTTCTCCTATATACCAACATTAACTAGCACAGATTTAAATTTTAGATTGTTCATGCATAAAACTAAATACATAACATTAGGGGAATAGGCAAAAGATGAATATACTTAGCACTGAGAATGACTCAAAAAGAGAGAAACATGGGGCTTTGAATGGTCTCTGTTTTAGTTAGGGCTGCGTCTAATAGCATCTTGTTGAACAGAAGGGCTGTAGGAAGTAAGAGGCACAGTTCAGAGTCCAGATATGAAATATGGCTCTCAAACCCTTGATAATTAATAATAATGGCTACTCATTGTATCTATCTTAAGAAATATAAAAAAAAAATAGGCCTGTATGTTATGGAAAGGAAAGATGAGAGAAAAACTGAGAAACAGAAAGACAGACAGAGATAGATGCAGGGAGATAAAGAGACAGGTAGAGAGGGAAAGTAGACAAAAGAGGAGAGGAACAGAAACTTGTCCATACAGCTGGCCTTTAACATGTATTAGCTTGGGTCCAGACTTAGCTGCTATCTAGTAGTTTCTATCTAATGAACACAGAATCTCTTTTCTTAAGTTAGCCTGAGTGATTTTCACTTCTTTTTACCAAATTGATCATTATGTTGAGTTCTCTTTATATTATTATTTTTTAATTTGATCATTTAAAATTTACTAAATGGAAATTTGACTTTGAGATAGTAAATTAAGATTTCTGTTAGGATGTGCCTAAATTTATGCCAAATGATGGATTTCATTTATAACACTTTTATTACTGAGTCACCTTGACTTGAATAGGATTTTGTTTTGTTTTGTTTTGTTTTTTGTTTTTTGCTTTTTGTTTTTTGAGACAGGGTTTCTCTGTGTAGTCCTGGCTGTCCTGGAACTCACTCTGTAGACCAGGCTGGCCTTGAACTCAGAAATCTGCCTGCCTCTGCCTCCCAAGTGCTGGGATTAAAGGCATGTGCCACCACTGCCCGGCCTTGAATAGAAATTTTGTGCACTTAGAGAGTTGTACAGTTGGAAAGGAATATCAGAAAGGCAGGAAGAACCAATCACAGAGTAAACAGATCTCCATATGGGTGTTCCATAAATGTTAGTGGATAATCTGTTTTCTCGAAAAATAATATCTATCAAAAGCTAAACATAGAAGCAGTTGTCTGACTGAGTTAGCTAAGTCGGATGGATTTTAGGCAAGTAGGACTTTTGCCTTCCATGCTTTAGCAAGCTATAAATAGCTGGAAACTGATAATAGGTAATAGTTTCAAATATTTGACAATAAAAGCTTTTACCCTCAATTTTGAGATGTTTATTCCTATCAAAAGGAGATATCAGGCTTGAGTTTTCTTCTCTTTCACAAATAGATGTGTTCTTTTTGGTGTTAACCCTTCTCCTGTTGTTATTTGATACTACCAATTGTTTCTCTCCTAGAGTCATATAAGGCAGATAAATAAGTATTATTTTCTGGGTATTGTGTTTCCATCTCTAAGTATACACTGTATTTTAAAGTAAGTTGTTTTGTTGGGTTTGAGTGGAAGCTGGGAAAACTCACTTCAGATATGCAAGTTTAGAAGTGACAGCTTTATTCTCTGAGCTCTCAAGGAGATAACCAGTTTGGGATCTGAGCCGCATCCTCAAATGGAGAGTCTACCAAATTTTCATAGTATGGGAACACAAAGCAAGGGGGATCAGGGTGGGCTCTTGCATTGACCAATCATATTTTGTTACAAAGGGTTAAGCAAGAAAGTTAACATTGTTGATTGTGTTTTATCCATATCACTGAACAGTTTCAAGTTCCTGGAGATAGCTTTTGCAGTCAGGTCCCCTTCTGGATGCTGACCTGAAATTTAAAGTGATAAAGGAACAAAGGAGTGGGTAAGCAGCTTGTAGCCAATTAAGTCTAGACAGGTAGCACATTTGTGACTTGTGTGCCTTGGTTTAGATAATAGGATACCAGCATCTTCCCTCTTTACACCATTTACTGGTGAACAAACAAACATGAACCATCTGAAGGAGCAGGATAGAAATTGTGTTCTAGAACCTGGAAACATGAACTCAGTTTGATCCTGCCAGCAACGTGGAATTCATTCCTGAGATGGCTGAACTCAGGAAACTACCCCCTAACAGTTTCAAGCCAACCAAATAAATCCATGGGACTTTAACCTGGGAAAGCACAGATCTGGTTTTACTGTGTGTAAAAGGATTTAATGCTCATAGAAAGTTCCATTTCATTTCATTTATTTTCAAGTGACTTGGCTCACAGTTTTGTCTTTTTAGTCTTGACATGTTCAGACAATTGGACACTTCATGGAGAATTGTAGCTATAATTCTAGGTCCTCTCATGAACTATATTCTACCAGGTGGTTTGGAAGCAAAGTACATTTCTCATTGCTTTATGCCAGGAAAATGCATCCTCCTCTGCTGAGCAGATAAGAGATCAGAGCAGCTTGGGAAAACTTTAGAGGATGGAGGTAAGAGAACTTGATGATAATCCTGAGATTCACAGGAAACAAATCAATCCCACCATTTTCAATTAAAGTTGAAGCAAGCTTGTAATTCAGTACTGACCAAGATGGACCTTAGTCAGGACCTTGCCCTGAAATATCCAGTTGAGTGGTCTCAGACATTTTTTTTTTTTGCAAGGAGTTATAAAGACAAATCCATAGACCACCATGAAGCAGTTGTTATTTTTCAAGAACTACAACTCCCAGCATTCTAGGAAGTCACCTTGTTCTTGTGGGGGGTGGGGCTTCAGGTTTACTTCCTCCGGTATTATGTATTAGGAAATCTTCTGACTCTGCATAGTTGAGATCAGCATCATAGCGGGGAAATTCTCAGTCAGCGTCATAAAGCTGCAAGTGAGATTTCAGAATGTGACTGATCTTCCTCTTTAAAGTCACCGGAGAAGACCGCTTCTCAGCATGGTCGGAGGATGGCCACTGCCTAAGGGAAAAACTTTCTTCCCAAACTGCTGTGTGTTGTCCACTATGGATTGTGCCTCCTCCTCTTAGTCCTTACACTCAGAAATCTTTGTCAAGAAGAAAACAGAATAAACAGAAGAGAAAATGGGAAGTTTCCAAAGAGAGCATGCACCAGTTCCAACTGGACTTCCTTTGTTATTGGGTTTTTTGTTGTTGTTGTTGTTGTTGTTGTTGTTGTTGTTGTTGTTTTCTTTTGTTTTTCTTACCCTCTTCCTTGATCCTCTAATATCAGACAGAGGCAGGAAAAAAACAAAACAAAACAAAAAAACCCACCAGGACTTTAGACTCTTACTTATGCCCATTGAAATCATCATCATCACCATTGTTGACATCATCATCTCATCGTTGTCGTCGTCATCATCATCATCAAAATATTGACTTCTTGTACATACCTATGATATCCTCCCTGTTTTTTTTCTCATCTCTCTTCTAGGAAACCGACAGAGTCTATGGTCTTTTTTAAGGTCAAAAGTATTAGAAAGGGAGAGGAGATATCATGCTTCCTGAGTCTAAGGCAGCAGATTTGCCATTACATAAAGTCCAAGGGTTTTGAAGTGTGCTTAGCTAAGGAAGACGCCCATCGACATGTGGCGGTTGAGAGCACGCTAAGAGCTCCGTAAGAGCAGACAGAGAAGTCTGCATTGTGAGGGTAGAGGCAGAGCAGGAAATGGTCTGACTGGAGATGGGACATCAGGATAAGCGACTACTGAGAATGCTACAGTCAGATAAATAGCCAGAGCTTTCAATTTCTCTCCGTTTCATCTGATAAGAAAGGCACGCTCTAAAATTTATTCTGTATTCAACATTCATTTTTATTTCAGGTTTATTTTTATGGTGGATCTTGCTTTCAGTGTGCATAATACTTTATGTTTTTACCTTTTTTGTCTTTGGAATGTGTGAAATCCATCAAGCTGGAGAGCCAGCTAGAGTACATGCACAAAGGAAAGAAACAGTTTACAACTAGCTGACCTTCAGCAAGCCACAGAAACTCAAAGTTGCTGTGAGAAGACCTGCTTATTATTATAATGCCCAGGATCTACTTCTAGAGAAAGAGATTTGTGAGGATTATAAATTAAACCTTCCTACTTGGAAGTGCATCTTCTCAGATTATAGGGTCAAGGTGTCAGAGCTGTTGGTGAGAAGGTCCCCAAAGGGAGACCACAGAGCCCTCACCTCCTAAGGCTAATCATTCAAACCACCCTGCTACTTGCAAACAGGAAACTCTGAGGGTGACACACATCTCCCTTAATTTTGAAATACAGCCATGCACATATCATGAACAGTTACTTTTAAAGAAGACACATATATAAGAAAACAGGAACTTCATCCAGTGTGGCAAGCAAACTATAACAAATGAAGAACGGATTGACTGGAGCCTCCCCAGATGAACAGAGATAGGCCGAGATGAGGGAGTCATAGCTGGAAGCAAAAATCAGTCATTTTAGGTCTGATGACTGCTTTATTTTCTTTTGTTTGTTTGTTTGTTTGTTTGTTTTGTTATTTTCAATGTCCGTGGTAATAGATGTGGTATGGAGGAAAGGAGCTGAGGAATCAAAGCCTCTGGCATTCATGTTTCACCCAAGGTTTTTGTGTTACTCTAATCTAGCCAGATGCTAAACTTGATATCATATTTTTAAATCTAATTTCTGTTTTTCTGTGGTCCAGGTGATTTATGTAGTTTTTGTTCTACTTATGTTTAAAAATCACTAGTCTTAACAGAAAAAATGTGTTACCAATTCCTCTGCTAATCAAGGTAAATGAGCCATAGTCTGATAGATGGGAACACAGACCAAAAATATTAAAGAAAAAAAAGAGAGAGAGAGACAGAAAAGCTGGGGGGGGGGGGGGGGATGATGAGTTAGAAGAAAGTGATTAAAACCACAGAAGCCTCATCCGAGGACATGAGCCTGAAAGGGAACAGCATTACTCTGAGTCTGAATTACTGTGAGCACTGGGCCTTTCCGTCATTTTTAATGGAATGTTATTAAAGACAAATCTGGAGTAGTGAACCCTTCAGTGCTTCCTCTTAATTTATTTATTTCTGCAGAAGGGAACCCTGTTAACCCCAGCAGATAATATATTCAACAGCTTGTAGCCATGGCAAGGTTGTTTCCTAAAAATTTTATGGGATAAATTTAGTTCAACATTTGCACATATTTACACATGAGGTCTCCATTTCAAGGTCTTTGGCTTAGCAAGAACGTCATTCCCAAGGCAGATTGTCTGCCAGGGCTGCTGAGTGTGTTCCACACAGGCTGCAGAGCCCCTGTGCCCTAGGACAGGGAAAGGACATTGAGTGGAATGCCTGTCTCTCCTCTTGGAATTGCAGTTAGGCCAAGACTGCTGGGAACCACAGGAAGCTTTCTGTAGCTAAGCCCTCTGGGTCAAACCTTAGACCCATGCTGGCTCCCCCACAGGCTTTGCCCTCTTTTGTGTAAACCCAGGAGATGAAGCCTGCTTTCCTTTCCTTTTTAACAGCACTCTTACCTTTCTAGCCCTTCCCCCAAAGGAGCTACTCTGGGATGACACAGAACCACCTTACTCTCCCAATTCCTATACATAGACTCACACAAATATACTAGCCTTTTTCTCTTTAAGGGTGTGGGGCTATTGCTTGCCTTTGATGGAGTAGGTGAGAGAAAGAGAAGGGTTATAAAAATAGCAAGGGGTCACTGTCTATTACTATATAAATACTGTGCACTTGACCTGATGCCAGACCCAGGAATTGTCATCTGTAAAGTCACTGTTTTCATGACACTGATATGCTAGTAAAAGACAATTATAAATGTTATGTGGCTTTTTATATACATTTAAGATCACATGACTCTGAGTGGCAGTAAAGACATTGAAAGAAGTTCCCCATGTTACTCAGCCAGTTTAGGGCTGAGCCAAATTCAAAATTTCAGCTTCAAAAAGGCTATACTTGGGAACTGGAGAGGTTCAATCTTAACTTTGCTATCTTTATACCTTCTGATTTAGGAAGGAACTGGTTTACTGGCCCATTCACCAAGCAAGATATTTTACTAGAATGTAAGGAATACTTGGGAGTATTTACTGATGTTGTTTATTTTACTTTTATAATTGAGGCATACTTTACTTTTCTTCAAATAGTCTTGACAATCAGATAACTCGATGTTGACTTAATGGTCATCTTTTTAAGTCAAGCATTTTAACTTTGAGTAGAATTGATTGCTTTGGAGGGATGCTCAGATATAGAAAGGGCCCCTTGGGTTCTTTGCATTAGGATTTCTTGAGATAGAAGTGATGTGTTGATAAACTGATTATCATATGCACATCAAGGGCACTGGAAATTAACTGCAGCTAGCCTGCCTTTCTGCTTGCCCACATACAGTCCTTTCCTTCCTATCTCCTTCCTTCTTTCCTTCCTTTATTCTTCCTTCCTTCCTTCTTTTTTCTTCCTTCTTTCCTTCCTTCCTTTCTTCCCTTTTTCTTCTTCCTTCCTTCCTTCCTTCATTTATTTTTTTCTTCCTTCCTTCCTTCCTTCCTTCCTTCCTTCCTTCCTTCCTTCCTTCCTTCCTTTCTTCCCTTTTCCTTCCTTCCCTCCTTCTTCCCTCCCTCCCTCCCTCCCTCCCTCCCTCCCTTCCTTCCTTCCTTCCGTATCAAGGTGCAAATTCCTCAAGCCAAAGTCAAGAATGGAATACAGGAATACAAACGTTTTGTCGGTGGAGCAAATTTGATTTTGTCAGAAGCAGGCCTCAGTTTCTGCAATGTGATAACTTTAAATTATTGAATAAAAATTACACTAAAGCATTGGGAGCCTTTGAAGGTCCTCCTGGCCGCATCACAAATGTACAAACTGCATTTGAGAGATTTTGCTTAAAAGAACAACAACAACAACAACAACAACAAAAACTCAAAGTGCACTGGTGTTCAAAATCAGTACATGTGTTTTTAAAAGCATTTTTAAAAAAATTATTACAGAAAACTTTGAACTGAAGAACTCAGCTAGACGATTAAACCAGAAGATGAAGCAGCAACAGATCAGCAATCTGGGGTGTGATACAACTAATCTTCAGAACTGTGGAGCCTCCAGTCTGTTTTCAAGTTGCCTTTCCCATTTCCTTTTTGAAAAGCTCATCTGATGGAAATGTTTTCATGTACTTGCCCCATTCTACTGACTTTTTATTAACAAACAAACAAAAACAAATAAACAAACAAAACACCACCACCACCAAAACCTCTGTCCTAAGTTGAGAGCATCCCAGTGAGCAAAAATCACAACAGTCAAGCAAAACAAAGCACTAGAGAGGATAGCTGAAACAATTTTCAGTTTCCAGAACACTTCAATTAATATTTGTATTTTGGACAAACAGTAGTACTTTATAAACAAACTATTCACAATGCATTTGTTCCCAATATCTCTATAAAATTTACTCATCAGCCTAGGACAGGTCACCTCTGTCCTTGACCCGAAAATTCCTACCCACTCTTAAATAATGTGCATTGCTAAGGAAAGTGGAAGCACAAAGCTCCGACTTGATTAAAACCGAGCAGGAAACACTGTTAATTAATTGCTTTCTCCTTTTTTCAAAGGCTCCTCTTCTAGCCAAGGCTAAGGTCCCCTTCAGTCAGGGAACAGCAGGCATCTCCATCTCTTCTCTTTCCTCATTCCTATCATTATTATTCAACAATGCATTGTTATTATTCAGTAAGTAAATTCTTTTTCTGCTTATTTTTCATCCTTCTCGCTCCTCACCTTCTTCTACAGCCTTAGCAATAAAGAAACGAGAATGAAGATGCAGAGGAAAAGAGAAAGGAAATTGGACCACATTATATCATTGGCATTCTACATGAATAGAATGTAGGTTCTTTATGTTTATAGTGATAAATGGATGACAGAGAGATAAATAAATAGACAATAAGTAACACCCAATGCTGTCTTACTTATACTATATAGAAGTAATTTTACTGAGGTTGTTTCTTAAGAGGAAAACAAAGAAGTGTTATAGTAACAAACAGATGTTAACTCGATGACTTTGTTTGTTTGTTTGTCTGTTAATGATTAATATAATTGGACTTTTGATTTTTTCTTTTTCTTTTTAGAACCAATCTCATAGAACCTAGCTGGCTATATAGCCAAGTGGCTGGCCCTGATATCATTAGCCTCTCATTTTGCTCTTCAGTTCTGGGAATACAGGCAGGAACAATTGAACAGCACTGTCTATTTTTTTTTATACTTCCCAACTAAAGGCTGTTTTGAGAAGCTAACTCCCTAACGTAGACTGTACAGATTCCTAACCTTGTATGTAGGGTCTGGTAGAAACTGTCTTTGAACTGTGTCTCTAAACCCTTTCAGATGCATCTTCCTTCACTTCCTAGTAATATCAAACCTCATTGTCAGTATGTCAATTAAACTACCCAGCAAGAGCCCTGCCTATTTTCTGGACAAGGAAATTATTTTCACTTTTGACACACAGTGAAGAGTCTTGTGGAGAAGTTGTTGATTTCCTATAGAAAATAAACCAAGGAATAGCAGCAGCACATGTATAAATGCATCGCCCGTATCCCTTCCACAACGGCAGAAAACCGTCATAACACTGATGGCAGTGTGTCAATTCTGCTGATGGGCAGAGGGATGCTTTCATTTCAGTTGGGCACCCCTCCAGACATATGCTCTAAGAGATAGGATGGGCAATGTGAACAAAAAGTAGTCCTCCAATATTTCAAAGTTAAGTGTGGAAAGGATGGTGTTCGTGAGGTCAGATCAGTATGATACTCCAACAGAACCCATATGCTTCATATGCTTAAAAGATTTAGTGCCTTTTTTTTTTTTAATTTTAAATAATTGTATATGTGTAGGTAGGATATTAAGGAACATGTGCAAGTAAGCGCAGTACCCTTACTGCCAGAAGAGGGCGTCAGATTCTCTAAAGCTGGAGTTATGACTGATCCAATGTGGGCAATAGGAACAAGACTGGGGTTCTCTTGAAGAGCAGAAGCTTTGAGCCATCTCTCCAGCCCCACACCAAGCAGCTTTTGATTTAAGAGACAATCTCGTCAATAAGAAAAGTGAGGATCTTGTAATTACAGGCACACTAGACATAAAATTAATATCTCTTTATTAATTGTATAACACTTAATATTTCACAAAATGATTTTGGTTTTTTTTTTATTCACATAAGATTCTTGTAAGGAAGCATTAAATATTGTCATGCCTTTTTCCCCAGTTATATTTTAATTCTCACTCCAACTGCAATGCCTAATTAAAGAAATAAAGCATAACTCTTCTATTTGCATTTGTCAGTTATGGCATCTGCCATTCTTCCTCATTTAATTACAAAGTAGGTACTAGTCCCCATTATTAAGGTAATAACTTGTCTCACCAACTTTCTTAATAAAGATTTCTCTTTGAAATCAGCAAGATGCCAGCCCATATGAAGTTTGAAAACTAGAGTGTAAGAATTTCAAAAGAGAGAGAACTTACCCCTACCTGCCTGTTTCACTCAGGTACCGGGCATCTTTAATGTCCTTTTTACTCACTTCAAACCTCTTCATATTTTTTCTCCACAAAGTGCCCTGCGTTTAATTCCCTATATTTCCCTTCTTTCAAAAACCCCATAGATTTTAAGCCTATCTGCCTTTTAAAGTTCCAAGTTCTGGTTTTTCTTTCATAATCATCCTAACCCTTCTCTCTGCTTATTCTCTCCCTCTTTCTTCTTTTCCACTCCTATCCCTTCCCCCTTTCCTTCCACCCCTGCTCTTTACAACTTTTTTACTCTATCCAGAACAACAAAATATTAGAGGATGAAGAAGAAAAAGCAGAAAGGAAGAAAGAAAGAAAGAAAGAAAGAAAGAAAGAAAGAAAGAAAGAAAGGGAAGAAAGAAAAAAAGGAAGGAAGGAAGGAAGGAAGGAAGGAAGGAAGGAAGGAAGGCAGGCAGGCTCATTTCCCAGAGGTCACAGGGTTTCCAGGATTTGCAGGACACATCATATTCTTCCTTCTCAGTTCACGACTTAAATCCATGATGACAGATCACAATCACTGTTTATATAGAACACAACAGTAGAGAAAAAACAAAATTGCCAATGGACAGCAGCCAGTCACCTCAAATGCTGCCATTTGTCCTCTTCTGTAAAGGAGCCACTGTCTCCAAGTATGTTTACTTCCAAGTCTATGTAAGTGTGAACCCTAAGTGTCACCCAGTGACATAGCACTTTAAAGCTAGCCTGGCCAGCACCGTGCAACTTGATGTTAACAAAGGGTTTCATTTCAGCCAATTGAATCCTGACATACAGCCAAACACCTTTAAGAAGGAAGTCCAAAGTGTTGAATATTAATTGAGAGCTATGATCACAAAGTCCTTGACAATGACCCATCTTCTCATTTGATTACAGAAAAGAGAGCATAGGACAGGTCTTATGAACCAGGGTCCAGTTCCCATCAAGTCCACTTCTGGGCCATGAGTTATGGAAATGCATCATTGCTCAGAACATAATATTTTTCTAAAGTAGGAATAACAGCCTTGCATCTAAGACATGGCTGTCAGAGTGGGAAAAACTGTAATGTAGGTGAAAATATGTCATAGTTAAAATGCCATCATATATCCATCTCCAATATATTTTCCATCCTTTTGTTCTCTGTTTTGCAACTTCTTCTAGTATGAAAAGTTCATAAAGATCATCAGGATTTGATGCCACCAGTGTTTCTGTCCTTAAAAATGAAGGGTGGCATATATTACTGGCTTTGTGCTAGGTTCAAACTCACATTTCTGAGTGATTATCTCCTAGGCAGAGTTGGCTTTAAGTAGTGGTAAATGTTTGGAATGCATCCTTCACATTCATTGCCACAGATGACATTGGAAAATAGATAAATGCAGCTAATCTATCATAGTACATGCAGAAATCATTTACAGTGGCGTCCAATAACCATTTAGGGAAAATGCTTACCACTTTAAATTAAATGTTCATGTACCATATAAAAACAGATTCCCAAAATTCAGTAGATAATATAGACTCTGCAGTCAGCAATCTACACATAACAGTATTATTGAGCATAATTTTATTCCTACAATAATTACAAGCAATAAAATACAATAACCAAGAATATCATTTCTTGAGGCAAGCACATAATTCTTTATAAAAATATGAAAAATTTATCACACTTTCTAAGATCTGAGCCTTGCAAAAGCAATCACAGAAGTGAATCTTAAGCTGGCAACAGGCAATGACAAGCCCCTGTTATCAATAAGTGGCTTTATTCAGAGGCTATGGCTAAACTCAAAACATGGTGTCATGTGAAGAGAGAAATCGACTGGGCAGCCACTGTCCATAACAGCAGTAGATGGAGATCAGGTCTGTTGGTGAGGAGATCAATCCACCTTAGTATACTCCTAAAATTATAATTTCGTCTCTAGAACTGATATCACCAATGACTCATAAAGAGTGGCATGTGACTTATCAAGGGCTAAAATGTGGCATGTATTGTTGGAAGATGAGGCAGAAGACTCTCATTTTCTCTTGTTTTATTTTTCTTTCTATTTCTCCTTTCCATGGACACATAATTTAAAACTCCAGGTTATAAAAATGATAAATGGTTTACTTATTCCAGTGATTTGTGTCCATTCAGATGGTATTTATAGGCAACAAGAGCCCTAAGCACAGCTCCCATTCTGCCAATCCAAAATCTGGTATAAAAGTTGGTTAAAAAATGTGTAGAATGCAGTTTTATATACATATGCTATATGTATATAAAGAGTCTTCCCTGCCAGTACCTGCAGCTGGTGATATCTGACTAAAAAAACTCCATATTTTTCATGAGGCTGATGAGTTGTATAAATGTATTAGTAAGGCATCCAATCTGACATATACCGACTCCAATTTAATATAATTGTATCTATCAACTGTCTATTCAACAAAATAACATTTGTCAAGTAGAACATCCCTGAACCAGGCTTGATCTTGACTGTTGAGAATTTGGGACACCGTCACTCCCTAGCATGTATGTAAAGGTCAGAAGACAACAGGTAGGAGTCAGTTCTCTCTTTTCATCTTGTGGGTATCCCAGGATTCTTCTAAAGTCTTCAGTCGTAAAAGCAAGCACCATTACCTACCTAGCAGTCTTGCAAGGCCCAGGCATTGAGAATTGTTGTTGTGGCTTTTTCATTCCCAGAAGATACTGCTTTTGAGTTATTTTAGGTGGAGGAGAATATGAAATGATTGAAGTTTCATCAAGTTTAATTTTTGTTCTTTGAACATTGTCTGATTTCTAGCAAAATCTACTATGTTGACATGGGTTCTATCTATCTATCTATCTATCTATCTATCTATCTATCTATCTATCTATCTATCTATCTATATCTTGAGATAGAATCTCAGTATATAGTCCACGCTGGCCTTAAACTTGTTAACCCACACTCCAGAATGCTGTGATCTCTGGTGTGAGTGATTACACCCAGTTTTATGTGTTTTTTTTTTTCTTTTAATTTGACTTAACCCAAGTATCCATAACCATATCACTGAAAGCATAAAATTTTTACTGGTTATTTGAGCAACTGAAAAGAGGCTCTTTTCTTTATCTGTGGCCTTGGTGAAAGTGATTTTGTAAGGCAAAAAAGGTAGCTTATTCAAAGCCACGTAAGATTAAGTCTATATCTTAGAGGTGAAAACATCCATAAATGTGCATGGGTCCCCCAGAGGACCCTCTCTTCCCCCTCATTTCTCTTCACAGTTCTCCCTATTCTTCTTGTTTATTTCCCCCAACTGAATCCGTGTTCTTGTTTGGTTATTTTGCAGATGAGTATGATATCATGAATTGAGGATAATAACTTCAGGTGGAGAATAAGTGTTTAAAAAATCATCTAATAGTTTCATTTAAATGTTCTTAGTAGAGAGAGGAAGAGGAAACATAGACAATGTGTAATCTAGAAGCTGAATTATTTTCAAATGGAATAATTTGCAGAGTTCCACAGACTGACAATAGCTCTCAAATCACACAAAAGGAAAAGCTTATTTCAGCTTTTGAGTGTGTTTGTGACTTTTTTTTCTGCTCCCCAAAGCTAGAATTGCTCAGACAATCAGCACATAGAAGGGTCGTCCTGCTGGGACTAAATTATAAATAAGAGAAATGTTCAGCACTCTCCATGGATTTTACCTGTGATAATAGTGCTTTCTGTCTTTAATACAATCCTGTTTTATTATAGGATTATTGCTCTCAGCCCCTCTCCCTAAATGTGCAGTTTTGTCAGCATAATATTTCATATAGATAAATAACATTAAGCAGAATTACAGTGATTATTAAGTATTGCAGAGACATCTTGTACATCACAATACAATATCATACAAATGTCCAAAATGTAGGACCCTGTCATGCATTTAGCAATAAACATAAATTTTGTTTTTCATATGATAAAGATATGAACAGACTGAGTTCATCATGACTCTCTGAACACCTGGTATATCTGCCTAGAATCAGCTGCAGCCTCATACCAGGTGACCGTTATATTTCTGAAATGTTCAGGTAAGTATACAGGCTGTTACTCCACTCTCTAAGAGATGTAATGCAACAAGAAGAGCAAGTAACACATAGTGTTAATAGTCAAATATTAATCAAGTTATAGAACAAAAACTATCCTTGGAAATTCTTGTGCCTAGAGTAACACCACATACACAAGAAGCTAATTATATTGCCTGAGTCAGACATGGCTCCTACCCAGTAATATTAATCTATTCTGACCACATTCAACTCCGTATTAGAACATGATTCTACTTGTAGATATACTGTTGTCTGGTGTTTCTTATCAAGGCCTGTTATTTAATCATTATGCATTATATACAAGTGTATTTAGTCCTACAACTGTTTATTGGTGCACAAAATTATAAATCCTCTTGTTGATTCCTATAGCCCTGGAATCCTCTGATCCATGTAGGCCAGTAGATAAGAACTGCTGTAACCAGATTATCAGTAAGAAAAAAAAAAACAAAAAAAACCATGAGGACAATAGACAGAGTTCTATTCATTTCACAGTCCTTCCTTTGTCAGTCCACTTGGAAGCAGGTAATCTTGCCTGGCTGCTACTCCTAGAAGACCACTTAGGAGCTGTTCCAAACGACTAGACTTGCATTCTCTTCTTATGGGATATTTTAGAGATGTCAAGCTTTGGGTTTAGATAGTTACCTCAAAGGTCCAATACTTTAAAAATAGGTTATTACTGTTATTTGTGAAATTTCCTACCTTTTGTAGTATTATATATTTTCAGATAAACTCTTAATACAGTATTTCAGCTTTCTACACTGACAAATCTTCCATAAAATATGTGTATTCAAGAAATGTCGGCCGGGCGGTGGTGGCACAAGCCTTTAATCCCAGCACTTGGGAGGCAGAGGCAGGCAGATTTCTGAGTTCGAGGCCAGCCTGGTCTACAGAGTGAGTGCCAGGACAGCCAGGGCTACACAAAGAAACCCTGTCTCGGAAAAAAAAAAAAAAAAAAAAAAAAAAAAAAAAATGTCTTTCTGATGGTTTTAGAAGGTACACCCAACACTAACATAACAATGAACGTATATGCATTCATCTTTCCATTTCATAAGTTTTCACCATTAAAACAGCACAAGGTAAAACATCTATAGAAGAGCTGCCTATAAAAAGACACACTTGCTTAAGGACATCAAACCACTGAGTGAGCCCATAAAACCAATTAGTCCTAGTATTAAAATAGGCCACTGAAAATCTTCCTACCATTAACTCCTTCTGTGAAGTTATCTTCTACAGCCTCATGTGGGTTTTCAAAAGCTGTTCAAGACTAGAACATTTATATAACTGCACTCAGTGTATCCTATACCGGTTTGTTTCACCAATAAGCACAGAATTATTTTATCACTTTTTATAGCTTCCACCAGTTTGTCCATTATAGAAGTAAAATTAATTTATGAATTAGGTCCTAAATTGGAAGGACAAAGGGAATGGAGATACAGAGAATGAGAGACAGGGAGAGCTGACAGTTGTCTCTCTGTCTCCAATGATACTCATCCACCTCTGGTGGCATTTTGATGGCAATCAAAAACAGATTTTTTACTTTTATTTTTTTAGAGCTCCATCTCCTTTTAAAAGTCTGGAAATATTGTTACTTTGCCACGATGGTTTTTCTGCATTGCTCCATGAAGCCTAAAAAAATTCGATTTTTTAAAACTTGAAAAATGCAATAGCAAACTTGGCTTTTATTTTTCTGTGTAATTGTCATTTTAAATGCTATTTAATGTCACATAGCATTTATTCTATAAACATGCCCCCAACAAATAAACACATTGGATTTTTTTCTAAGAATGACCAAGATATATATATATATATATATATATATATATATATATATATATATATA
>JANHMN010000011.1:26258714-26329808 GCA_030674055.1 Rhabdomys pumilio
ATATATATATATATATATATATATATATATATATATATATATATATAATTTTACAGTAGGAAGGAAAATGAAATTTTCTCCATGCCTCTGTTTCTAAGACAGGTGACATATACTTTAGTTATTGAAAAAGAAGAATGTATATCCTGATTATAGGTGGTTGATTTTCTCTTCTTGACATAATTCCAAAAAAATTTAAAAAGTTTTCTTTTTATGGCTATGTCAGTGTATTATGAATTAACTGAGGTTTATAGTTTTACACATTTAATTTGTCAATGATGAGAAAACTACCGGATGCGAGATGAATTACTTTTCATTTTCTTGATTCTATCTTTTTAAACTGCATTCAAACAAAACATTTTTGATTTGAAAATTGTTTAAAAGAACAGCAGCAACAAAAGAGCTCTTCACTTCAAAACCTTTTTTACAGAGTCTAGTGACAAACACCTCGAGCTTCTGTGTGCCACCACTTTATGCGCCCTACAAGGTGTGGCTAAGGGTTGCAAATGGGTCCACTCAGCACATAGTGTGGGCTTAGTGAAGTCACGTGTCTCCACCAGTCAAAGATAGTTTGCATATCTAGGTTGGGCATTGGGTTACACTTCTGATTGAGCATTACCATACTTATAAAGTCTTGGATTAACATTTTTTAAAAAATTGTATAAAAGCAAAAAGGAAAAGGGGGCACGGGATAGGGGTTTTCTAGGGAGGGGAAATGGGGAAAGGGGATGGCATCTGAAATGTAAATAAAATATCCAATAAAAAATATTGTTACAGAAAAAAAATAAAAGTAAAAAAAAAAAACAATAAAAAAAATAAAATGGACATAAAAACAAGCCAAAAATAAGAAATATTATGGTGCTAGTATCAGTCAGCTTCCATTTCCTGTACAGAAAAAAAAAAAAAAAACTTTTATAAGTCCTCTTCCCTTCCTATTCCTAGCCTTTGTGAGGATATATCATTTGTTAATCCTCTGTTATATAAATCCTGATAACAGAGAATGTAATATAATAATAAAGAATAAAATACAATCTGCTTGATAAGTCAATGACCTTCAGTCATATTGGAAGGAAAACTACAGCTCTCCCAAGTTCTAGCACAAGGGATAGAAACATGGAGAAGGTTGAAGTCAGTCCAAAAAAGGAGAAGTGTGAATTTAAAAATAATATCCTAAGACGAACAAACCTGTCCTCCTCCAAATAAAGCCAACTCTTCTCAATGAGAATACAGAGAAGGGCATGAAAAACAGTCTTCAAGGCAAGAGGAGAATGCAACACTTGGTATCATACTGGCCACCTGAATGCATCTTGGAGGCTAGGGCCAGCTAATTTCTACAAGTCCAAGGCAGTTAGTCTTCAAGCCTCCTCTGGAAAGAGGTAGAGAAAGAGAATAGGAATGTCCTAACTAAGAATCCTAAAATAGTCTGTCCAACAAAATGGCAAATAAAATGCATATATATATATATATATATATATATATATATATATATATATATATACATAGATACATACATATGTATACACAGTATACATGCACATACATTCTTCACTGAAAGCTATGAAACAACATGTGGGCTTAATCATTTGGGGTAGTGTTCTAGTTTACTGATGACTGTGCTCTCTCTTTTCTCACTTTTCTTTTCTCCACTTGACTTAAAATAATAATGTCTACGATTTTCAGGGGTTGCAAAGCAACCAAGTTAGCAGCCAGAATTATATGGAGAAATCACAGGGCTCTTTTCATGCTGTTGAGTACAGGTAAGGGTGAGTTAGCAAAGGTGTTGATGAGAACAGTGCTTTGACTGGTAGAAGAGGGGACATGTGAACTCATTTGCTATACTGATATGGTTTTCAGTGTTCCATGTCTCTCCTTGAAGTTATTAAGTGTACCATGACACTTTGAAGAGCAGGGAACAAGCTGAATGAGTGTTCAAACAATAAATGATGCCACTTAAAACCGCAGAGGGCAAGGAAACATATTTGCATGTCATGAAGACCCAGAAACAATTTACTTGATTTCAAATCGTTATTTATACCTGTAAAAAAGGTTTAAAGGTTATAAATCATCACTGAGATATTTAATATGTATAGCAAACTAGAGTTTCGGGATTGTGAAAAGAAATATAAAACTTCTTTTATAACATTTAGAACAGATTCTCACACATAAAATTGATCATGTTTCTAATGTCCCAAGTATGTGTGTAGGTCCCTAAGCTGTTTAAAAATAATAGTCATTATTTTTAAATAGTAAGGCATGTACGATTTTACCTACGACTTTTGAGTTTAAAATATTCAAAGGAAGAAAACACCAAGGCCCCAAACCACAAAGAGTGATGTAGTTTATAGCCTTTCTTTGCAAATTATGGAGTCAAAATAAACCAGGAGAATATTCTATGAAGACAGAGTATCTACTCCTTAACTAATAGACATCATACGACAGACTTGAGTTGTTCTGAAGTACTGCCTATCTAAGCTCTTACCAAAGGATTGCTGGGAACAAAGATCTACTGAGTGCATTAATATTATCCAAGATCACCTTGCTATCAATGAGAACTCTTGATCTACAACAGAATGTCTAACAGTATTATTGATTTTGTTGTTGTTCCTATTTTTTTTTCTTTTTCCAAATACTGAACTATTCTTCTAAAGCTTGAAAAAACATCTGGAGCTTGGACGAGTCTCAGTCCATTGATACTTCACTGAATGGAAGGTCTGTGCGCACAGAGCAGGTTCATTAGCTTTTCTTACAGACGTAGATATCTTTTCAGTGAAACATCCATAATGCCAATGTTTGCAATGTTGCAATGTTCAGTGGCCAATGTTTGCAAAGGTTGGGAGAGAAAGGGGCTTTCTGTATCTCCTGCGTTTACACTCTCTCATCTCCCTCCTCTCCCATTGGGTCTGCTCTTCTCAAATCTAATCTCCAATTCATCCCTCATTTGAGCTTCTGCTATGACAATTGCATAGGAGCCTGCATCTGTCTGCATTCAAGTCAGATAGACTGCATAAACATTCCGAATTACTTTCCTAATCTCTACACTTAGCTTCTAGCTGTCCTTCTCTAGAAGCCCTTAACTGAAAGTAACAGAAAGGATTGGAGAATACATTTACATGTCATTGGATTGCCTTCCCATAGAGCAGAGAGGAAATTTCAGCTCGTCTTTTAGACTATCAGTGACTTGCTACATTATCCCTTGGTGAGCTGTGTTTGTATGCTCTGTCTAACAACCAGGCTCCAATGGAAAAGGATCCTATTTGTTTCCTTCTGCTGGTGGAGTACAGTGGTCTACATGACCTCTGTCTGGAGCATCTAGTTCCAAAGAGCTACTAAGATATATCAGCTTTTTGTTGTTCTTAGTTTACAACCAAAGAAATTGAATGTTCAGAAGTAACTAGTAAGGGAATTTAAATTATGCAGGCTTCTAATAGCCTTTTCAAATTAATTAAAATTGTTGTGAACAGTTCATAGTGTGTATGATACATTCAGATGATGCTCATTATCATCTCTTATCATCCCATCTTCCTCTTGGCAGGTCCCCTTCCCATGTCCATGGCTTGTACTGTTCTTATAATGGATTTAAACAGGACAGTGTGTAGTCATGGGTATGAAATTATCCAGTAGAGTCTGTCGTCTTAAGAAACCCCATCCCAAGTGAGGCTCTTGTGAAACAGTGAGGAAGGCACACAGCTAATTTATACATTAGAGAACAATTTTTAAGTTTAGAAGATATGTTATATGAATAATAACATGATACTTTATGTTCATATATTAAATTTAAGTTCTAGAACATATCAGAAATGCTGATACAGTGGTTTCTGGTCTTGAGTCTCATGTTAATTCTTTTCTTGGTCACCATGGGATCATGGCAGCCTCCTTGTCTAATATGGACACTTGTACCCTACATTTATATCTGTTTAGAGTGTTAACTATGAACTGTTAACTATGAGGAGGAAGTGTGATGTTTGTGGCCTGATCCTGTAGTTTTTAATTAAAACCTAGAAAAGTGAGCATGCGTGCGAAGGTCTCAGAGCTTGGGACTAACACAGCTTGAACTGAATTTAGAAAATTGTCCTGATTTTATTTTATTTTACTGCTCATTACATGTTGATCTGAGGGTGATGTGGAATGCTGCATATGGAAGCACTAGATTTGCTATTAACAACATGTTACCAAGTGATATTCTGTGTTTGCAGTTTGCTCAGCATAAACAGGGAGGCCCCAAGAAACTCACAGGTAAAAGACTCCATGAACCCTCTAACATGCTTTAAAGATTAAAGCCCGCCTCAGTAAGTTACATTTGTGTCAGGTTAGGCAATTACAGTGCCCCGGTACTTCCCAGAATACATTAACCTGAACCTAATTGCACCAACTTAACCGATATTAACTCCAATTGTTCAGGAACCAATCCATGGCATATTGTAAAGTGTACTCGTTCAATGTTTGAGCAGGTCCCCCGGCTTATAATTTGGAAGAACTGAACCTGAATATTTTACTACAGTAATTAATAGTAGCTAATTAATAGCACTGCTTCTCTCTCTCTCAGGAGTAGTCTGCTTTAGATGATTCATTATGTGATCACCTTGCTGATACTGTTGCTACTCAATGGAAAAATAAAACATGTTAGCTTATATGGAAATATCCATCTATACATACAAATTCCTGCCAGGATGCACAGAAGAATCATTATTTATTCGCTATAATGTACCACACATTATATAGGGTGCTAAAGATTCAATTGTGAGATTATCTCTACGTTCTTCAAAAGAAGGATAAACTGCAATTGTGAACAAATGTGGCCTGTGCTGCAAATTGTATTTAACGTCTAAAAAAAAGCCTGGTGTCAGCAAAATATAAATGAGGGGCAGGTTTTCAGCTTTTTCATATCTTGCTGATTACCACACAGATTGTACATAGAAACATTCAAAACTAATTCATGTGTTAAAATCATACTAACGACTCTATCATTTCATCTTGATGTTACTAAGAGACACATTAACATGCCTTGTGCTTTGGATGATGTGAGAATGAGCAGAGGTAAAGATGAATCAGGAAAGGGCTAGCCTGAGCTCCATAGCATAGCTCTCTAGGTTCTAAGGACCACATGCAGGGATGCGAAGCAGGGGCTTCTGTAAGTCCTGTTGGAGCAGTTTGTATTCTTATAGATAAATTAGCACAAGAATGATGGCTGCTGGACCCTCTGCTGTGATATTGATTCTTCCATTTGGATTTACTTGGCTGCTGTTTCCCTAATTATTCAATTTTCAAGGGAGGAAAATCCCTTCTATTTTCTTCATAAACATCTTTGCCTTCTTACCAGCTGTAGTTTTTCTCACACAAAGCACAATGTAACTCAATATGCAAGTTTTTCTAAAACTGTGGGTAAAGGCAATATTATGAAAAATATATTAAATAGGAAGTGGGGATGGGGCTGGAGAGATGCACTTAACAGCACTTAAGAGCACTGACTGTTCTTTCAGAGATCCCAAGTTCAATTCCCAGCAACTGCATGGTGGCTCACAACCATCTGTAATGAGATCTGATGCCCTCTTCTTGTGTGTCTGAAGACAGTAAGAGTGAATTCATTATACATAAACTAAACAAATCTTTAAAAAAATATTCATGGACTTTAAAAAAAACATAGATGGAAGACCTTTAGAAATCCTCAAAAACACAAGTTATTGACTCTATATTAGCCCAATTTTCAAAAAGTAGCAATTCTTTCTGATGTTTTTATAAATTGCAGTGAAAGAAAGGAATAGACAAAGAAAGAAACATAGAAAGAAGAACTAAGGGAATTCTGTGATCCTTTAGATCTCACCAACACCTCAAATGTAGCTAAAAGCTGGCTGTAGAATGAAATCTGTCATCTTATTGGGAGGTGGAGACAACCACGTCCATTCCCCATAGTCATGCTGGCTAGCCAGGCTAGCCAATCAGCATCAGGTTCAGTGAGAAATACGTCTCAGAACATAAGGTGAGGAGAACCTAAGAACTAGACTCAATGTGGACCTCTAGTCTGAATGTACTTGCACACAAATGCATGTGAAAGCACACATGGAGACACACATGGGACACACATGCACAAGGACACACATATGTGATACACACACTTGTGCACAAGCATAAACACACACACACACTAAACACATAACCATTAAGCTATACATTGTCTTTTTTTTCCCCTAAACTTTAAATTATTACAAAGAAAATGATGTGTGGTTAGCAAAACAGGAGGTACATTCATAGATGTTGTTGCAATTCTGCTTCTCAAAAGGATTCTCCAGATATCAACAAGGATAAAAAAAAAAAAAAGATTGTCTTTTACCTACCACCTGGCAAACACATGCATATGAAATGATCACACCTGCTAGAAAAAAAAGCATGAGAAAATAACAGGTGATTGAGATTTAGATGCATATTATAGGAAGTGCAGCACAATTTACAAAACTTAGGCATTTATTTACTGAAAGTTACATGATGATGGTAAAATGGAAATTACTGAGGCTGGCTGGAGAGGTAGCTCAGTGGTTAACAGCATTTGCTACACTTTCTGAGACTTAGAATTCAGTTCCCAGCTCACAACTTCCAGCTTCTATGGACCTGCATACACACACACACACACACACACACACACACACACACACAGACAAAGACAGACAGACAGACAAACAGATAGAGACAAAGAGACAGAAAGTATGCAAATGCATACAAATGGAAATAATAATAATAATAATAATAATGATGATAATAATAATAATAATTAATATTAATAGCATAAACCTATTTTTAAAATGGGAGTAATTCCTTGCCTAATTGCTAGTTCATTGACAGAACGGTTACTTTCATGTTAGTACCTTTCCCAGGAATTCTTAGAGTGACAAAGGGACACTTGACATAGTTTCATCTACCATTGATGAGCAAAAGATTCCCCATAAAATCTAACTGCTGCGTTTTTTCTGTTAGTTCTTACTGAGGCTTAAGGAGAGAGCAAATGTGACTCCTCCTGACTTAAGGTGAAGTGCGGCAGAAACACACCAGAAAGCACGGTACAAGAACATCTGGGGCCAGCAACACAAAAGTCCCTACAATACTAACTGTGTTGCTCCAAACTGCATTTGTTTACAAGCTAAGTAGAAGAAACAAAGTGCATGGTATCAACTTGTGACAACCATTTCTGCCTCTTTGGCTTTAGTTCCTATTTTTAGCCAAAGGTGGTAGATCTTAAAACTTCACACTCATGGGTACTATTGCATTGCTCCCAACAGTTCTTTAGCCATCACACAATGGCTTCTGGACAGAGTAGGTACCAACCTCACATTCCAGCTCATGGAACCCAGTCAGTATTCACACCTCCTGTGCTGTTCACAATCTCTTAGTTTTGACTTCCTACTTCAAAGTAGCCATTAGTCATTTTGTTTTATTTTTTTTTCAGTTCATATTTGTTTGTTTATTACATTGCTGGAGACTAAACCGAGGACCTTCTTGATACTCAGCAGAGGTTGTACCAAAGAACTGCTTACACAAGCCAGTAGATTGTTTTCAAGACCCATATTAGTTTTATGATAGTCTCCTTTAGAACAAGATGCCACTAAAAGCAACTAGAAAACATGAGTAACCAGTAAGGATAAGTTACTTAACAAGCATCTGTTGCACTGAAAAGTAGCACTTGGTGAGTGTTGTTGTTATCGTTATGTTACAGTCTCCTTGCTCTCTGCTGATCTTCCTGTTTATTGTCAATCAACAAAAGACAGATATATGTGATTATATATGCTTAACTATGTTTCTTTTTTTCATGTATCCTCTTTCTTTCCTCCCTGTGTGCTTTGTGTGTGTTTGTGACCTTGACCCTACTTGTGCATAATACATCCGTCTTAGGGCTGTCTTAGAGGACATATAAACTAATATGCTGAAATTCAGCCAGTGGCAGCCATAAAAGTAGTTGATCAATAATTCACTTCCAATTTCTCAGTCTCCCATCACTGGGCCTCAAAAAAACAATAGTGAGAGTTCTCTATTGAACTCCTTCTGTTGTGTACTGAGACCTGACGGCTGCCTGTAAATAGACACTCTATTCTTCTGTGTCTTGCATTCAGCTCTAGTGATGCTTTCTCTGAGTAATTCTTTTTGCTTGGCCTTTCTGCCCTCAAAGTTCTTTGCTTATAAGAGGCATAAAATATTCCCGTCTCATCATCATCAACTGTCAACTGAAAATCTGCAACCAGGCAAAGGGTGGGATGGGTGCCCATGCCTTGTCACCAAAGCCTGCTAGATCTCTGATATCACATTAGCAAAACACACTGGCAAAGCCTGCACTCCATTAGCCATGTGGTGTGGTGATTAAGTAGTGGTTCTCTGCAGAGTCCTCTTGTAGGTGGAAAAGATACATGTGGAAAAGTATTGTTGAAGCTAAGTATAAAGTTTGAAGTAATCAAGGCTCTGGGGAAAAATAGTCAACAAACTCTGAAGGGGAGAAAACAAAGAAGTTGACTTTAAAAGGAATACTGGGGAGGTCTCTTCTTTCTTCCTATTTGTACTTAGTTAAGGAAAACAACTTTTGAAAATTTAGCCCTAAGAGACAGAGAAGCACCAATAAATACCTTGTGCCATTCTGCCTCATATTTTGAAACAGTATATAATTTATGTCATGGGGTCAGTTTAGGTCAAAAGTTTAGAAGGAAAATAGCCAACCTCATAAATTGACTATTGACCCCCAAACCGGGTCTTGGTATTTTGACACAGAAACATTTCAGGAAACCTCTTGTCATCCTCAGAGAGTGACCAAGAAGTAAGACATTAAGGATCACGTTTCACAGGAGCACTATTTACTCTTCCTGTGTGGGCATCAGCCATGAGTGTGAGGGAAGGCATGAGGGGAGAAAATTGCCTTTCTCAAGAAGTCTGTCACCTAGACACACATATTTTGATTTCTATGGCCAGAGCAACAGGACATATGAAGTCAAGTCATTTTCTGGCAGAGTATAGGCAATCAGGTTTCTTCTGATGGAGAAGCAGATGGCAGGCTATGAGCTTCCTATGTGCAGCTTTGAAAAGTTACTACATCATCAAAAGGACAGATGTAAACCTATTATGGCATAAAACACCAAATGCAGTCCCATATTGAGCTCTGATAGTGACAGATCCTCTGCTCTCTCAGAAACCATATCCACTTCAAACAAGTGCCAAATTTCTAATTTATAAAGTCCAGCCTTGACCTTGCTGGAAAAGAACCTTTCTCAGCAGAGCAGTTGGCCATTTTGGACTTCTTCTGCATAAATTCTTTCACGTTCTGAAAGAATATGGAAGATATTTGGAACCTGGGGAGGTGCTCATTCAGTAAAGTAGTTGCAAAGCTAGCAGGAAGGTATGACTTCAGTTCCCAGAAACCACATACAAAAGATAGGTATGGTGCGATGTACTTATAATTTCAGTATTGTGGCTATAGATACATACAGCTACCTGGAGTGCAGGAGCCTGCCAGCCTGACTAGTTAGTGAGCTCCATCTAGTTAGAGACCAATGGTCTAAAACACAAACAAATAAGCAAGCATAAAAGGTGGAAGACTCCTGAAAAAAACAACATCAAGATTCATTTCTGACGTCTACAGGCATACACACATGCACACACACACACACACACACACACACACACACACACACACAGGCTAGCACACACACCAAACAAATGTTTGGTCTCAGTCTCCCCTAAGCCACTAACAGAGCTAAAAATTTTTGGACTCTCCTAGAATTTGGTCCATCATGAGCCCTTATCATACCCAAGATTATGCCAAGAAGATAACTTGAAACTCAGCTCTCCAGGATTTTCCAAGAGGGACTGGTGGCCAGAAAGATGACCTGATTAAATAGTTGGGCATTTCCATCCCTGAACACTAACCTCAGGGAATATGCTGATGGGGGTGGAGAGCATCTTGAACTTGTAGATCTGATGAGCTCCTGGGTTGGGATTGACAAATGCACTGAGCAGTTTAAGATGTGACACCTGGAGAGTGTGTGGGATCTCTGTGCACCTGTAGTTGGTGGGGGAATGTCTTGTGCTCCTGGAGACCCTAGATTTAGGGGCCTTATCATCTAGAAAGGGCATCAGAACTTTTTGCACTTCTTCCCTGTGTGTCATCTTCTTCATCTCCTCTCTCTGGCTGCTTCTGAGTTAAAGCCTACTTCAGGGTAATCTGGTCACTGAAAAGTGTAATGTTGGCCTAAATATGTGAGCAATTCTAGCAAACCATCATTTCTAAAGGAGAGTCTAAGATGTGCCGTTGGCATATAAGTAGAGGCTCTCTTGTGTGACTAAGTTATTATCTTGTAGCCTCTACATGAACTCCAGGTAGAGAGTGACACAGTTAAACTAAATTATAAGGCACGCAGGCATACAGGTAGAGAATTTCTCGATTTAAAAAACAAAACAAACAAGCAAACAAATAAAAATGCACAACCAGCCTCATCTGTATTACATGAATGTAGAGGATATAGAGGGAGTATCATCAGACAAGTAAAAACTTTTAAGATGTGCATAGCTTTATAAATCTGTTTAAAATGAGAAGCTGCTCTCAAGCCAACCTTCTTGAATTGAAAATCAATACAGAGAGAAGTAACAAAGAACTCCTATTGTCAAACTCCTAAAAATATTGCTATATGCGTGTGTGTGTGTGTGTGTGTGTGTGTGTGTGTGTGTGTGTGTGTAATTTAAAGTAGAAACCTAGAAAGTGAATCCATTGAAACAGGTGTTGGGCTGGTGAGCCTAGTATTTGCCCATCTTTGCCATATTTTTACTTAACTTTCTGTTTTTTCCTTCTCTGGTTCTCTTGGCATTCATCACACAGGATAAATGTTGACCAATCCCCTTCTGGGAGGGTCCCAGAGTGTCTGATCTAGCTTAGTGAGCTATGTGGTTTCTTTCCTGATTTTGTTGGACATTCAAATTCAAATTCTCCAACTTGAAACTAAAGAATGCCCAGATTAAGAGCATAAATCTAAGTGGGATGTATAATTGGCTCAGGAGTTCAAGCACTTAGCATGAAAGGAGGAGAGTACAGAGGGGATTGGAGTTCTGATCCCTAAAACCCATGTAAATGCTAGGAGCGTGAAGCAGCCTTCCTGTGATTCCAGCCTTTGAAGGAGGAGACAGGGAATCACTGGAATGAGCTGGCTAGAGCGATTAGTTCACTTGATAGGTTGTGGGATGATTAAAAATAACACATATTAAAAAAATTAAGTAGATCTCTATGTCAGGTTGAGGCCTTATCAGGTTGAATAGGTTTTATATATATATATATATATATATATATATACAAATATATACATGTATATATATACATGTATATATATATATATATATATACAAATATACATATATCACAACAAATAATAATATAAAAGAAAGGAGCCATGGGTTTGGGAAAGAACAACGGTGTACTCAGGAGGGTTTGATGGATGGAAAGGAAAGGAAGAATGATGTAATTACAAAATAATCACAAAAAATAAAAGAAGTTTTAAAAAAGTAAAGCAGAAAAATAATGAAGGAGATAGAATATCTTGATATCAAACTCAAGCTTCCCAAACATGTACACATTGAACTATACAAAAACGTGTGCTGCCATTCATGAAAACACGCATGCGTGTGTACACACATGCATTTTACAAAAAGGAAAAAAAGAATGTAATCTGAATGAAGAACATGGAGGAAAACTTTATTTACCTATTCTAGACAAGTGATGCTTTAGGATTCTCACTTAGACAGAGGAAGAGACTAGAGAGAGAACATGATATCCTTACAATATTTCACTTCAGTCTTCTGGGATTATATGCTTAATTAGTGTTCTGCTGAGTTAGCACAGAGCTGGGTATTAAAAGGTGATGCCTCTTTTCCACTTTTAATGGGACAGGCAGGGGGTAACAGTCAAATGCATGCTGCTATTCAAACCTGCTTCATTGCCAGCCAGCCTGGCAGTAGGGTGCATTCTTCTTCCTGAAGAGTTTCTCTACTTGGCCTTGCTTTGTAGTCTCAACCTGAGAAGCAGGTAAAGGTCCATCATTTCCCTCTCAGCAATAAGCTAAAGGTGACTCAATAATTTTTAGCAAGATCCATGCCTCTAAACCACAGCACCATATTATCTTAGAAAGTCAAGGATTAAAAAAAGAAGTGTATTTTTTCTGTGCACCTTAATAGCAGTGGGTACAATCATCATTTGACTTAAATTTTACAATCAGAAAGTCATATTTCTAGATCTAAAAGAATAAAGGTTGGCATAATCATTTTGATATATTTTTCATACTAGTATGATAGAATATGATATTTAAACATTTTACCCAAATATATAGCTGCCGCTATTTCTATGGAAGTATATCTGGTCATAAGAATGTTTATCTTAGTTTACTGTAGGTTGATCAGTTGCTAAAATTGGGAGTGCACATACATCATTATGGTCACTACCTATTTCAGTAGTGAACACATTACTTGTTGTCTTTGTCCTTTGTAATTTAAGCAAGTGTTCCTATGTTAGCATTCAGTTCCTTCCTCTGTCTTCTCTTGATCATTACAGAGCAAAGAGCATTCCCAATCAGGATGGGAAGAGTGACAGAGCCAACCACAGAATTTCTTCTTTTGGAACCCTCTGCTTTATGAGTCTAAATCAAAGGATCATTGAGGCTTCTCACCTGTCATTCACCAAACCAGTTTCCCTGAATCAATCCTAAGCCTTCCACCCCTGCCCTTGCCTCATGAAGGATTCTCACTTAGACAGAAGATGAGAACTTAAAACACGGAAAGTTGCTGGTTATATGCTTGTGGTGACTTTGATGATCTCAGCTTCCCTTTCTGATATTCTCTCTGTCCCTCTTGTCCTCTGAAGCACATGATAACCTTTTGTCCTCATTTTCTGATTTTCTAGCAACAGGTGCTGAATGAGTCGTGATCTAAAACATATTGAATTATATTTCTGTGCAATATCAGACTTCCTGATGCAAGAGTCTAAACAAATTTAGTCAGTACATCTTGCATACACCAAAAGATGTTTCCCATCTATTTATTGCCGGCATGGGAAGCTAGAGTGAATGGAGAGTCACATGTCTCCAGGTCCAAAGTTCAGAATCCTAGGTAGGAGCCTGAGCATCTTGTAAAACAAAAATGGGCAAAGCATCAATACAGAAAGATGCCATTATGAAGGTTTTTAAGACTGCACCGTGCATTCAGGAGATATATTCATCAGTGTTTGTATCATACATTCTTAAAATTTTGCAGTTCCTAAAATGCTGAACTCTGGGATATGTAGTTTTATTAAATATACTTCTCCAGTATTTAAATCATGTATCATATTCAGTACAAGTAGGACAATAACTGCAACAGGCAGAGCAGTTGGCCACTAGTGATTCTGTTTGTGAAGAAAATGAAGGAGCTCTGTGATTTCTTTTGCTTTAAAGCAATAGTCTTTGATTATAAAATAAGTACTACTTTTCAACTCTAGGTGAGAAAAATAATAAGCCAAATGTTAGGACACATTAGACATATTAGAGAAAAGTTCAGTACTTATTACATTCTTCTACTATTTGTAATTATAAATCAATGACTTAGAGTTTTAAAACAGGTTTCCTTAACAATATAATGGTGTGTGTGTGTGTGTGTGTGTGTGTGTGTGTGTGTGTGCGTGCGCGCGCGTGTGTGTGTGTGTGTGTGTGTGTGTGTGTATGTATGCATGTATGTGTGTGTGTGTGTGTGCCCCTGTGTGTGTATGTTTGTATATGTGTGTATGTTTGTGTAATTTTTCCTTATTTTAGTAAGCAAACTAAAGAAAAATATCTGTATTTGTGGTTCAATTCAAATAATTATTAGTGGAAAACTGATCCCCAGATGCATAAAGAGATGTTTAAAATAGTCACAATCTGTGAACTTGTCCATAGCTCTCTACAAATTCTGGAGAACATTATCTTTAGAAATATTGCACATTAACCACTGCTGTAATTTTCTAGATAAATAATTATTCCTAAATAGAATGTGATACAAGTCACAGATAAATTTCAGCAGAGCAAACCTGGAAAGCAACAGGGTCCAGATCTATGAGAAAGGGTGAGATAAAGTAGAAAGATACCATGAAGAATGGGGCATTAAATGACAGCTTTCCACAAAGCAAGATGGCGTGCTTATAATCCAATGTGATGTTCAGATAATAGAAATGGGTAAGAGCAGTGGCCTCATAAACAGACACAGAGGAAGCCATAGTCTACAGCTCCTGGGTGTACAGGAAGGTAACACACTATGTGCCATTCTCTTTCTAGGCCTGAGTGCCCCAGAATTAGAAACACACCGATAACTAGAAATGAAAGATGAAACCAGCATCACAAATGATTAAAGAACATTAGGACACAAGCAGAAAGATCAGAAGGATAAACACCCCTAGTTTCTCTATGCTAACTAGACAAAGAATATTCATGATCACTATCTACAAGTGCCATATCACAAAGTTGTAAACACTGAGGAGGCAAAAGAATAATTCACACTGCTGAGCTATCAGGGAGTATGTGGCTAAAAGTAGACAGATTAAATTTCACTTTGAAGAATACAGTTTGAAAACTTGGAAATATGTTTTATAAAAGATACCTTTGCACTAACTGTTTTATATGCCCAGAATGTTAATTGCGTATCCCTAGGTGCTGTGGAATCTCTGCTTCTTCCAAATATTCCACATGAAATGGTGCATAGGGCTTTGGGTCTTAGACCTAGAATCTCTTTCTCCCAGACACTGATAGAGACTAATTGGCTCTCATTCTGGTAAGCCCCACACATATGATCATAGAAGGGCAACAAGAATTAGAAATCCAAGCTTTAAATTGCTAGTCAATCAAATATTCTGCCTAACCTATGTCCTCAGGCCACACAAACACTAAGCTTCTCAAGTGATGATGTATTCTGGGGTCAGCCACTTACAGTACGTGTGGTTTGCAAGTTCATATAGTAGTCTCAAAAGGAATCCCTAAATCATTCATTTTCTGTATTTTTTTATTATTTCTTGGTAGATTATATCTATGGTAAACTATGGGTATAGAAGTTTATGTAAATCATTTAAATTATATATGTATATGTTTAATATATTTAGATGCATCTAAGTTTTACTGTACAAGATGGATGACTGACAGATTAAAGAGCCCTCTCTGCTACTAGGTGGTCTCAATAGATAGGCGGTGAGACAAGTGTACTTATGTAAGCCCTTTGGAAAGTTAAGTATGTTACACAAGGTTAAGAAGGGTCCTTGTTGAATATATTTGGAGGAACAAGGTTTATTAGTATTTCCCACAGAACAAGGTTCACCTAAGAACAATCTCCCAGACCCTGAATGCATGGCAACAGACAAATAGAAAAGAAGACCACACTGAATCTTGAAAATGTGATTTTAAAGTCTAGGAAATTGCTAGTAGAAAAATGAGGAAGAAAGAAGAAAAACACCGAGATCACATTGTAGGGGGAAAAAAATAAAAATCTTTGAAATTCTGGAAAAAGATCACATTGTAGGGGGTAAAAACAAATACTTTGAAATTCTAGAGAAAGAACCAGAGAGAACACAAGTAGTAATGGTGCTTAAGAGGCTAAAGCTTGTTATGAGAGCGGGAAGCTAAAGCTCAGAAGCTTGGAACTTCCCTTTTTATTAAGGGCATTTGTTATCGAAAGAACTCTCCAGTTACCTGTATACTCAACAAAGGGTGTGTGTGTTATCACAAGAAAATCCACTGCGTTAGTTCATACAGAGACACAACTACACTTGTGTGTATTGTACTTTCTAAATTAACCAGGTGTTTGCACATTGTTATTATACAGGCTTCCGTTTCAGAGGTATGATGTTTAAAATAACAAAACATGGTTATAACAGTAAAGATCAACTATAAGTACAAGCCTTGGCGGTTTGTGGGCCGTGGCACTGGGATGTAGCTCAGCAGCTCCATAGTGAAGTGCTTATAGAGTATAGAGGGTGGAAGTCCCAGGTTCAACTCTACTACTGTACTGATTGGTTTTATATCAACCTGACACAAGCTGGAGTTATCACAGAGAAAGGAGATTCCATTGAGAAAAACGCCTCCTTGAGATCCAGCTGTAAGGCATTTTCTCAATTAAGGATCAAGAGGGAAGGACCCCTTGTGGGTAGTGCCATCCCTGAGCTGGTAGTCTTGGGTTCTGTAAGAAAGCAAACTGAGCAAGCCAGGGGAAGCCAGCCAGTAAGGAACATCCCTTCATGGCCTCTGTATCAGCTCTGACTTCCTGACCTGCTTGAGTTCCAGTCTTGACTTCCTTTGGTGATCAACAGCAATGTGGAAAGTGCAATCTGAATAAACCTTTTCCTCCCCAACTTGCTTCTTGGTCATGATGTTTGTGCAGGAATAGAAATGCTGACTAAGACAACTACCATCATAAATACCATAACATACCAATAAACATCATCAGGACTGTGCAATTAACCAGTCTAAATTCTCCATCTCTTAGAAACAAAATAAAGCCTTTGAATATTGGCAGAATAATGTTGGAACACACAGACCCTATTGCAGATGTTATTTTAAACAGCTAACTCTTGTCTCCTATCTTATAAATAAAGGCATTTTATTAAATTGGTTGAGCCAGGTATACAGTAGGGAAGATAGTGTTGGCATTTTAACCTTTTGTATAAATATGCGAATTTTATGATATAAAATATCACCTCATTGTAGAGAGAATGAAGAATGTGACAAATTTTCTATTATCCTAATTGCTAAAAATGTAGGAGGTTATCCCAGGTCCAATAAACTGATAGTTATTTGTCAAAATTGATTGCCATTACAAAGAAATAAGCCAAATTCTGACACTCAAATATTCGGTAAAATTAGGACAGAATGACTTAATTATATCTGAGATTTTTGTGGAAAATCAGAATACTTGTGACGTTTTTAAATTTTACATTTTCTTGTGCGTATGCATTCTTGTGTGAGTGTCTGTATGTGTGATCACGTGTATCTCATGGCATATACATGCAGGTCACAATATAACTTGTAGGAGTCAGGAAATTCCTCCCACATGTGGGTCCCAGGATTGAACTCAAGTAATCAGTTTTGGTATCTGATACTTTTACTGACTGAGCTATCTCACCAAACCCAGAATTCTTTTTAGTGCCAATTCTCTTTCTAACTGTTCAAAAAATGACAATACATATAACATGACCAAAACAACTAAGAAAACAAGTTTAGTTAAGGGAAATGTTTATATCTATTTTGTATATAAATTCATGAACCTAGTGGAGGTAGGGGGAGTACAAGTTCATACAGAAATCCAATTCTTATTCTTCTACTCTGTCCTAATGAGTGGATTCTTTGTATTTACATAGACAATAAGAGACCAGATTTTATGTGGGTGCTCACCTGAGAAATAACAATTCTATTTATAATTAGATAACTATTATCTTCACCTTCAGAAAGCAAAGCCCGTATTTTCTCACAGCTTTCTTATGGACCCTCACATATCATTGATTCAAAATATAGGTCACTTCTTCCCTCATGCCTCATTTTCTCTGGGTTCTTTAAGAACTTCATACAGTGCATTGGGATTATATTTACCCTCTTTCCCAACTCCTCCTAGATCCATCCATACCTATACATCCACTCTCCTCAATGTCCTTTGCCCTCATATTAAGTACTATTTTCATCACCCATGTAGTCTGGAATGTGTAGCTTTCGCTGGCTGGCAGTCTGCTAGCCAGGGGCTACACCCTTAAAGAAAACTGATTCTCCCTGTCTCCATCGCTATCAGGTGACAATAACTCTTTTGTACTCACCTCTGCTTCGTAATAAAAGTTTGTCTGCCCTGAACTTGGGAATCTTGAGCATGATATCTCAACTGACGTGAATTCATATGTGTAACTGCTCTGCTTGTCAAAAATCCTGTTTTCCTATAACCATCTATCATCTATGGCTCTTTCAGTGTTTCTTCAGCCATGATCCTTGAGCTTTGGAAGAAGGGATGATACACACATCCCATTTAGGGCTGGGAATTCTCAGTCTGCTATCCTTTGACACCTTGAAATGATGTAGGTTTTTGGGTTAAGTGACATCTACAGTAAAAAGGACTCTGATGAGTGTTTACTGATGAATTAATTTATACAAATATACAAGTCATTAGGAATCAATATAATATTATGTCTACTTAGCAGAGGACTAGAATGGCTTTCAAATTGTGGATCAGCACATAAATCTAATAAGAAAGTGGTTGGTTATTCCCATTCCACTACTGTGCCAGCAGGTCTGTCTTGTCAGGTTGGTCTTTGTTGTAGTTCAAAATGCTCACACTTATGTAAGATCGGGGATTTATTTTTTCTTCTGTTAATGTACATAGAACCTACCAGGATTATGAAAGCTATCCAGATGGAATGAAGTGATGAGGTCTGTACCAGCTTGACTTTTCCATGTTCTATGATTCGATTCAAGTGTGCGGTGTTATCAGCAGGAGGGTTTTTATTGACAAGTGCTGGCAAGTAATCAAGAACCTTGGCAATAATCTGTAACGTTTGAGAGTCTGTGAAACTTCATTGGCAAACAACTCCAAAAGATGAGACTTATTCCTTCCATTGAACCTTTTTATTATGCTCTGTTGTCCAATAGAGGCATTATGGCATAGTTATTTAAACTTTCAAAATGTATTGTGTGTGTATATATTACAGTATATACAATATATATATTATATACAATATGTATGCATATATATTATATATATATATATGTAGTGTATATATAACACACATATATTGTGTAGATATATAACATATGTATGTAATATATATTGCCATGATTGTACAATAGTAGATTTCTTTATGCTTTCTTAAAAATGTCATTAGTATAAATTATTGCCCCCATGTATATCTCCTGATTATAATACATAATTACAAAGCACAGGTTTCCAAAAGTTTATAGTCTTCTAGAATTCTATAAAAATTCAATCTAAAATAAAGCATGCTTAGAAGTCACGCTTTTCAATCTTCAAGAATATAGTTGTGAAATGCAGTAGCCCATCATTCATGGTTTCAAATCTCCTGTGTGTGGTACATGTGCATGTGGGTGTGCTCTCTGGTGTCTGTTTCACAGGAAGCCAGATGTTGAAGTTTAGTATCTTCTTCTATCACTGTACAACTTATTTTTGAGACAAGATCACTCACTGAGTGTTCTGGTTTAGAGAAGCTGGGTGGCCCTGATATCTTCTGTTCTTATTCACAGCCATAGCAATGAGGCTAAGGTGCCCCATGCTTTTTTATGAGTACTGGGGATTTGAACTCAGATCCTCGTGGTTGATAGCCAACATTGCATCTTCTTCTCTCCGGATAATTATTCATCTATTTAACTGGATATGTTTATCCAACTTAAAAATAAACACCAATTGGAAGAAGTTCCCATATTTAGATAAGTTTTTGGTGGTGTTGAGATAATGAAAGACAGCTTGAAAACTAGTAAAAATTCAAATAAGACTAATACAGATGGTTAAAATATAATTATAATGAGAATTGAGAGAGAATTTGGGAGAAGATGGAGTCCCCTTAGACTCTTTCATTAATTTTGTAGAAAGAGAACCATATTCCATGTTCCATTTAGTTGAGAAGACCACAGAGACACTCATTCTTCATCCTCTTCTGAGAATGGGATATTGAGCAAGAGAATCAGTCACAAGAAAGTAGGGTGACAAGGTAGGACCAATGAGGATCTGTTTCAGTTATACTCAGGGTACCTGATAATTGTCAGATTATTAACTTCAGTACTTTAATTGATATTACTCATACTTAATGAGGCACTGTGAAATTCTGACTTATTCAAAAAAAAAGTAAAACTATATTTCCACATTTCCTGAGGAGGCAATGAAAATCAATAGAAGAGGTGAAAGAAAAATAATACAAGTAAGAACTAGAATTTATTGATTTAATACATATGGAGTACATACATATAGGGTAACTACAACATACCAGAGACTGCAGACTAATGAGACCATGAGAAATAAAATACATGAGATTAAAGGTTGCCTGGTGGATATTTAAGTATAAATTTAAGCAACTAGAAAAATATATTCTGGTTATATATGTGCATATGTGTATATATGCATATATATTTTATGGTTTTGTATTTAGTGAATAATATTGCAAACAGATTTATAATTTTTACATAATAAACAAAATAGCACCATTGTTCCTTATAAAATGATACACTTTTATTATCCTTTGATTGCTTTTTTCAAGCGGAGCCCCACTGCATTTACTGAAAATCAGAAAAGACAAAAAGAAAAATAAACAACAACAAAAAAAACCTAACCAACCAAACAAACAAACAAACAAAAACTAAAACAAACAAATAATAGAAATGAGAGAGCTGTAGAAAATGCTTTGTGTAGTGTTTTTGGACCCTCTAATTCATTCTTTGATCTCTGAAGGTTTTCTGTGATAAGGTACACATACAGAGACTAGGCATGTTCCATTTGTAAAAACCTACAAATTCCATTATTCCGTGAAAGATCCCTGCCACACCAATGCTTGACTCTCCACTGAAAGGGGAGAGAAGAAAAAAAGCACTAGACACTTGAATTTGAAAATAACAGCTTAGCCTCTAAACTCCTGTCTTCAATTTAGAGTTGGTAGCAACACAGGTTATACCTTCTTTGAAAGAGAGCAACCTTCTCCTGGAAGCCATGCCTATGGCCTTGCCCAGAAATTTTTTCAACATGGATTTGGATTTGGAAACTAACAGGCCAAAGTACCACAGGGCCCATGTAATCAATAGGCAGGGCTTGCTTCTCCTGGTGCTACATCTGTAAACATGCTGTGAGGCTTCATTCCTGCTACTACGGAAGAGAGGCTTGTGCATCTTATGAAAATGTTTCAGAGGTACTCACAACCAGACCCTCTATTTTCCTCTTTCCTCTCTCTTCTTTCTTGAAGCTGAGAAAGTCATAGGAGAAATATATGGAATCATTCCCCTTTACAAAGAGCTCAGGTGACAAGGATTCACAGAAGAAGAAAAAAAAAAAAAAGAAGCAAAAAAAGTATCCAACAAGCGGACCATCCATACTAGACGTCAAGAGAGGATTGGGTATTTCTGAGTAGTCCTTTACATTATGTTCTATGCTTTCCATACTATGTTTGCAATATATAATTACATGTGAGGCATATTATGTAGTATATTAATCATGCCACCAATGCAGCATTCTGGTATTTCCTGCAATCAATTCTTCCTCTTCACTCAAGCTGCAAGTCACACTATTAATAATTAAAGATGAAAAACACCTGTGAGGTCAGAATGTCCCTCCCTTGGGCAGAGCAAAGAAACCCAGTGAATTACTCAGTATTTTCTCAAAGCGCTATTCTGCTTTTCCACGGTGGTGTGCACAAAGGTCTGCCCCAATATTCTTGCCTTGCTGGTTGGCTTTGCACAGAGACAGGTTTTTAAATGCACTAAAGGAAAGCAGCTTTTACTAAATGTTTTATAACGTGTCAGAAAACCTTTATCGAACATTTAATCCAAAACCTGGCTTTGAACCAGGGAGGCATACAATTCAGTAATTAATTTTTTTTTACCTTCTTTTGCTAATCGCTGATAAAAAGCTTAATTCTATTAACAACTCGACTTGACAAATTGCACCGCTCAACGGAAGCGTTTAGAAATTAATTACGCATTTTATTGCATTAGATCGGATAAACAGGGAAAGACCAGGAAGAAAAAGCAAAAAGTGGGGGCGGAAGAGGAAAAGTGGTCACATAGAAACAACCCATTGGTGTCTGACTATTTCCATTATGACTCAATGTGTCACCTAAAGATAAATCAAATAAACACAGCGGGATTTCAGATAATGTCCTATCCTCATCGGGTGCAGTTTTGCTTCTGGGCTATGTTAATAATACATTTTTCTCTTTCTCTTCTGGAAGCATACATTTCCCCCTATTAAAGCTCAAGCTGATTTGGATTCCTGGAAGGCTTCTTGTCTAATTGTCACAGAAGCTCAACCCTTCCCTTCTCTCATTCTCCAGAATCTAGTTTTGGGAACCCTAGTGCATAGCCCTTGGGGATTTAACTAAGGGAAGCAAATTGCAGAAGTGGCTGGAATATTATGTCATCGAAGTATTAAAGAACAATAATAAAAAAAAAAAGACCAAATTGGCTTCTACCTTGCTTCTTTAGTGAAAGTTAAATGCTTAAGTAGTCAGAAGACCATATGCAGATTTTATGATTCTCACCGTCTATAAATACACACATTTAAAAATGGCTATAGAGTATGTCTGGCACACATCAGACTCAAACTGTCTAGTTCATGGACTTTTGCACTGTGCCTGCTCTGAACAATACTAAATTCATGCTAAAGTATCATGACCTACTCTCTTTCGCTCATATGTTTGTATTCCTCATTGTTTTCTTAAGCTATTTGCTAAAACATAATGACATTTTTATCCTGTTTCTTTCATTGATAGTGGACTCAGTTGCTCCTTGCCTTTCCTCTTTGCTAGTTTCCATGTAAAACCATAAGCATGCTATTGAAATAAATGTCAAGGAAAGGGGGGAGGCCTTTTCTTCAAAAATCCAGAATAGAGAAATGTTATGAAATGACATAGAAATGAAAGTGCAGTCTCAAGTGCGGTGCAATGTTGTAGATGGAAGGACACTTGAAGACCAAAGACTAAAAAAGAACAGTGATTTTACTAATGTCCAAACAGCATCATTGGTCCAGTCTGAGGAAGCATAGGGGTCAGGATATATGTGTGTGTGTGTGTGTGTGTGTGTGTGTGTGTGTGTGTGTGTGTATACACACACACATATATATGTATATATATACGTATATATTATAATATATACATATATATAATTATATATACACATATATAATTAAAAATTATTTTTTTTCAAAATTCCGGGAACCTTTTTGGGAGGGAGGAATCTAATCACTAAATAAATTGTAGTCAGAGGTTTGATTAAAGCCATAGGTAGAAGCTTGCCTACCCTTTTTACTTTTGAAAGAAAATGTTAAAGACTGAACTGGCTCTGATTATGCAGGAGTGGGAAAAGCCAGTCATCAATACCATATAACCTCGAGGTGCACTTTTCTCTTTCTTTCTTTTTCATCTTCTATCCATCCTTTTCCTTCTCCTTCTCTTTCTTTTCTTCTTCGTTCCTCCTCTTCTTTCTTCCACACACTTATTCTATTCTTATTTTGGTTGCATTTTATGGTATAGTTATTAGTTGTTCCTCCAAAACTAAGTAAAGAGCAGCAAGTTCGGTATACATCCACATGTTATACAAATGAATGCACAAATTATGAACAGACCTCTGTCTTATGAATAGGCCATAGATTATAAACTAGATGCAGAAGCATTTTCGTTAGCAAAAAAACTTTTCCCTCCTCTACATTTCGTTATACAAGTATATCTAGTATACATTCTAATTCATAATGGTTCCATCTTGGGGAAATATTTCATGGATGTTCAACATATATGAAAAAACAATACTTTGAAAATTATAAGATGAAAGTTTCTTCACGATGAATGTGTAGTTGGCGTTGCTAGGCTTTACAGCATGAAGGACCATTGTAGAATTGCAATTGTAGAAATTGCATTGTAGGAAGCAATGTAAAGAAGCATGAAGTATTAGAAAGAACGTACAGAGCTGGCAAACCAAGCGCTCTTCATAGAAGTGTGTTGAAGACTGTGGGTGAGCTCGTTGGACCCTTGAAAAAGAAGAACTAACTCTGACATGGCCTCCTGAATCATGTGCACTGCTTCACAGTTTTCCAGTCATTATTCTCTACAGCTCAATTTCCTTTTCTTTGAATGTTAAAGGCTCTAACACGATTGAAGCCAAGCCAATGCTAGTTCCCAATTTGAAACACGATAATGAGAGGTTATAAGCACACAAACTGAAGTTAGGATGGCTTTCTTGCACACTAGTTTCATCTATGTAAACCCACGGGGGAAAGTTATTAAATTTCATTTATTCTTAATTATCTGGTTTTATTTTCGACTGCAGAAGCAGACTTCCTTTGGGTTGCTAAGAACCATCCTCTGCAAGAACATGTTTGAGAGATAAAAGACAAATCACAGTCATAAAACTGTGCAATACGCATCACATCTAGAAAAATGTGTTTCTCCAGAGACGTTAGCTGATGTTTACAGCCACCCCAGATTTCTTTATTTGGGGATGGGTGTTGGTAATGGGAAATTACCACCTGCCCTTTGCTGCATTTCCATGGCTGACAGCTGATTACTTCAAATCACATAGTGTCGCTGGTCCCCATATACAGATGATGACGGGTGTTTGCTTTTGTATTTATTCAACTTGAAAAATACATCGATTTCTCAGACCCCTTACGTCTGAGAGAGAGAAAAAGTGTTCAAGAGATCCCTAGTGCTCCCTTTATGTTGAAAGATTTGGGAGACCCTGGGGCATAAGCTGTGCCCCATAGCTCTGGGAGCTCTTTGAGGTTGCAATAGCTTTGTGACTGCTAGCTTGCCCTGAGGTCAGATTTATCAAAGACTTCTAGAAAGAAACAGACTGATTCAATATTTGAGGTCTTTCCCTTAAGATGGTCAGTGCATGTAGACAAAGCTGGCTTCTCTCTTTGTTGAGCCAGACCTGAGCCTCACACATACATCTTCTGGCCTGCCCCTCACTTTTTTTTTTTTTGACAATTATCTTAAAGCAGTTTGTCTAGCAGTTGATGAAAGCGGGGAACATATGCCCTAACATTAAACTCATGGTAACATTTGTAGGAATAGCTGAAAGGACACCCTAGAAATGTAGGCCTGAATGCCTATTAAGTACTGGAGAGATGGCTCAGCAGATAAGAGCACAGATTATGACTCTTCCTGAGGTTTTTAGTTCAACATTCAGTACCCACATGGTGGCTCACAGCCATCTATAATGGAATCTGATGCTCTCCTCTGGTGTGTCTGAGGACAGCTACAGTATACTCATATACATAAAATAAATCAATAAGTCTATTTTTTTTAAAAAATGCACACTTCTTGCAGTAAACTTTCCCTCAAGTTAGTCTCACCTATAGTACTTAACTGTCTTCTCTGAAAACATCATTAAAAGTGTTTTGATGCTTAGCATCAGGAGAATACACAAGAGAAGACAAATCTCGGGTGAGTTTCAAAACAAGACCTTTACCTTTGTAGTGTGTCTTTTGATTATTGTTCACTGTGGAAGGCATCACGAGAAAAATAAATGACAATAAAATCTTTGTATACTTTAAAGTCTGGATAAATATCTATCTTCCAGGTCACTGTCTATCTAAAGCAATTCCCTTAGGTCTGGATTGAAATGAGGGTTCGGAAGGTCTCTCATTGTCCACATAATTGAGTTTATAACCTTTCTTAGCATGCACTTACTGAGTCTCTTCTCTAGAAATCTGAATGGTGCCAAATGGTGCAAGTTTCCAACCTCCCAACCCCCAAGCATGTACCATTGGTGAAGTCCTCTCATTTGCCTCGTTGTACTCGTGGACTGGGTATCTATTTGTCTGCATGTAACACAGGACTAGCTGTGTATACAGAGCCCCAAAGCCCCCATGTGTTTAAGGACAATGAATGTTAATGTTACTCCTAGCCAGCAGCAAGAAGAGCAGAGACATTCCTAACAAGAGCTGACAGAAGGAGAAATACTGGCTTTTTGTCTCTCTTGTATGCTAAACAATTCATGAGGTTTGGGGTTGAGTGAGACATTTAATAAACATTGGCTGCCTACAGCTGGTGATTTGTCACTATTGGTCACATGTTGGGGAAGCAGAACAAGTTTCCCAGCTTTGAGGATTTAATGCTTAACAAGGAACACTCTTTATCACCCATTGAAATGAAAAGGTATAATACAGATGATTCAGAATTTTGGCTCGTATAAAAAAAAACAAGGTTCTGATAAGATGAAATTAAGATCATTGGAAATGTTGAAATCTTTAACTGGTGTGCTGGGATTGTTTTAAATGCTATTCAGCCTGTAGTACAAACTCTATAACACAGCCTCAGCTACAAAATATGTCATTTCCCTTTGCTGCTTAGATCATTTGCTCTGCTTCATCCTATGCCTCTGAAAGAGCCCCTCCCCCTACAAGGCTGAGCAAATAGCAGAACCTCAGTTGATCTGATCTGTGTGAGTTCAGCACCATTGACACTGTCTCAGTTATGAAGCATAAAACACTGGAAATTTAATCCCACTGTAATGCTTAGAGACAAGATAGCTTCAAGGTAATTAGGATTAAATAGTTGTCAGAGTTGAGCCATCGCTATCCAATTGAACTGCTGGTGGCTTTTTGAGAGTTAGCTATCCCCTGTCTCTTGCCTTGTGATGATGCCATGTACTCCCTCAACTGTCTCACAGTGAATATGAGTGTGTCGTCACCAAAGTGCAGGTTCTCAGTCTTGGACCTCAACAACCTCAAGCCACAAGTAAGCTATTATCCATTTTATCTATGCTCAGTTATTTTCTTACAGTGATGGAAAGGAGATTGATTCATCACCTAAAATCTTTCTTATTTACCTCTATTTGTATTTGTGACCTCTCCTTTGATAATGAATCTACTTGCTGCTTTTGGATTAACTAACCTCACAGAGAAAATAATATTCAAATATTAGCCAGATGCCTTTGGCCTCAGGACCAATTTTTGTTATAGATATTTGCTTGGTATTGACAAGGCGCTCTCCCTCTTTGTGTTAACCATAGCTACCTCAAACTATCAGAACTAATCTTTCTAGATAAATTTGCAATTCAGATGCCAGAGTGTATGAAATTTGCATGAGGATTTCATCAGAGAAAAATCATAAGTTAAATTGATGTTCAAGTCAGATGTTTCTATCTTAATTTAACAATAATTTATTCCAGTCATTTATTGTTTCAGCCAATCTGTTGTAAACAACAGGAATATGTTTTGTAAAATGGAAAACCATTGCTTGAAACTTCAGGTCGTAATAAAGGGTCAGAATGTCTGGATAAGGAAGGGACAGAAGCAATGGTAACAGGAAGACACATGCCATTCAGCTTCAGTCCATTCAGTGGATTCCCAGCCAAGAGACAAACACATCGTTCTGTGGACATTTTCTCCCACCAATTCTGGTTTTTCTCTTGTTTTGGTTTTCCACAGAGCACCAACTGCTTTTCTTTCCTTCTTTGAAAGCAGTTGAAAATTAGTTGCTCTTTCCTCCTGGCAACACATTTATACTTAATTTCTACGCAGAGAATATGTTATCTTAGGTAATTTATATAGAGGGATGAATTTAAAGTGAATGTAAATCAGGGCACAGGGTACAAATGTCTGAAAAGAGAAGTGTAACCAAATGCATAGTCAATGTTAAAGATCTTCCTTTTAGTGCAAACAAAAAGCCACATAATATGTTTGGATCCTTGGATTTGACACGGTATCTCAGGCTGCCAAGAGGTTACTCACCTTGAAAGAGTTTACAGCATGGGTTTGTTGCCTAGAATCCTGTTATTCACATCACTGAGTCTGATCCTCGATCATACAACTCAGCATTCTTCAGCAACAAAAGACGTGGCATTTATAAAACCATCTAGGTGTTTTCTGTACACTGTCACTAAACTTCTAAGTGACCCTGGGCAGGTCAGTTATTTCTCGAGATTATAGTTCCCTTGTTTATAAGTTGTCATTTATAGCTATGCCTAGTCTTAGGGTCATGATAGAATTTATTACACACACACACTCACACTCATATATATTATTATTATCAATAATCATTTTAGTGGTAAATACTCCTGAAAGTGTGATGATACTGGTGTTGTCTAGAAGATTAGCAATATGACCATCTTGTAGTATCATACCTGTCCATGATACTCATTAAGTACAATCCAAAAGCATCAATTACTGATTGCTTTACTGAGTGAAATCTGCTAGGTATATAGTACCCAGGAGCCAGAGCATGAACAGATCTTTTAGTTTCAAAGGACTACAGACTTCCAGGATTAGGTAGAAAGTGTGTCTCTTCCTGAAGATGCCAGTGTAAAAGAATACCAGACACGTGAGCACAAGTCAGTAGTTGATCCTGAAATTGGGGGTTTTATCCAGCTTATCAAGTCTATGACATAACAGTCTGAAGAACAAACAAGACCAAAACGCTTGTGGGTTTTCAGCCCTTTGTACACATACACAGGTATCTTTGGTCTTGCTTTTTGTTCGAGGAACTTAGTGGGGCATGAGTGAGCCAGGGCAAAGCTGAAGCCAACAGTGATTGGCATGCAGAAAAGGTAGGATGCGTAGTTTATAGAATTCAGCTATGTCTCTTTTGCCCAACAAAGTCAAAGTGATGTTTAGAAAATGGAGTGTATGGACTAAGAAGTTTGTTCCACCTCATAATTGTCTGAATACTATGCTGGTTGCAATGTTCCCTTGTCATTTCTTAGCAATTGACACCCAACCCATCCTTCAGGGCTATGATACCTAACATCCTATTCCCTCTATATTGAGGGAATTTATTGTGATGACTTACCGTCTGTAGTCCAACTAACCCAACAATGGACAGCTTTGGATGAGAAGTCCAAGAATCTAGTAGTTGCTCAGTCCCACAAGGCTACTTGTTTCACCTGGTCTTCTGTAGCAGTAAGTTCTAACAAATGTGCTGGCAAGTAAGTGCAAGCAGTAGAAGAGTGTATCTTCCTTCTTCTAATGTCCTTATATAGGCCTCCAGCAGAAGGCGTGGCCCAGATTAAAGATGTGTATGACCACACCTGGATCTGGGACTTGCTTTGTCCCAGACTGACCTTGAACTTAGAGATCTCCTTGCCTCAGTCTCCTGGAATTAAAGGAGTGTACTACCTTGTCTGGGACTACATTTTTCATGGCCACTATGCCTCAAGATCTCCGTTCTAAAATCCAGATCAGAAACTTGTGTCTTCCAACTTCAAGATCTGGATCACAGGTGTGTCATCCAATTCTGGATTGTAGTTCATTCTGGATATAGTCAAGTTGACAACCAGGAATAGCCATTACACAAGCTCTTAAAGTGACGTGTATCTCTTATTCATCTGAGAGGTGTCTGTTGGCCCGTGTGGGCTCAAATGTATATTCTGCATTAGGCTACTAGAATCAGAGAATGTTCCATTACAACTCAAGAGAGGGAGTATGATCTACTCCACACCCTTATATGGGTCAATGAACTCACAAAGGGTCCCTATAGCAGTTTTTTTTTAAACTATAATTTTGGTTTAACTATAAAGTTTACATGTTCTTTAAAGAGTTTGAATTTAATTAGTAAAAACTGAATGAAGGTCTCTCATTCTCAAGCCAACTTTGGCCTTGTTATTTCCCTTTTGTTTCTGCCCATAGAAATGCTTTTCCCAGAGGATGAACAAAACTTATCTTAATATTCAAACAATTTCAGTTCTAATCCATCATCTACTTTGCTTCTACAATTTTCTCAAAATGTCTGTAAACATCTTAATCTCTTTCATTGTCCCATTTGTACAATTTCCACTGTTATATCAGCAATTTCTTTCTTTATATATTAGCATTTTTAATATTTCTTTTTTATATTATTGTAATATTTTATATACAATATATAATTGTATACATAATACATAATATTATAATGGGTTATACATATTAATCAATAACCTATTTATTAATGTCTTAGGTGATGAAATGGATGCTATATAGCAATTGTTTTATTAAAAGGCTTAGACATTGTATAACAGATAAACACTGGAAATACGCAGGGCAGTCTGAAAACCAGCAAGTTCAATGTAAAGAGGGGACATAAACAGAAGCAACTTAAATATTAGGCAACAGTTACTCCCAGACATAAAATTCTCTCAATTTCATTATGTTCTCATCAATAACAGAGTTTCATGACCTCACTTTTATGTCCCACTGAAAATGGGACGAAAGCCCTGCATGAATTAGTAACACCACGCTGTTCTCTGTTACTCTTCCACATGATTTTTCTGATCATGTGCCCAACTTTTGAGCATTTGTTAATGGGCAGATGACCAGGATCAGTAAGATGAGGCTCATCATCCCTGTCTCTGTCTCATGTCTTTTCTCCCCCACAATCACTCCTACCAGGATCTTTGCAAATTATGAGAAAATATTTCTGTCCTGTGGGTTGTTTTGAGTGCTTAGAGCTGCCTTCCCATTCATCACTGGCCCAAATGTTCAAGAACTGCCTTTCTCATCCCCGCCCAGCCATATGCATCATTTTAGATGTGGCATGGGAGGGGGGCACATCCCCTCCTCTCTTGCCCCGAGGTGCTTGTGAAGCTCAGAGAATGACGTGTGGTTGGGTTGTTTATCACGGAGCTGAGAAATGAAAGGATGGCATCGCTACAGGACCAGATGGCACTGCACGCTTGGCATAATTTTCTCAGACAAACTAGGACTAGGGCTGTGAATACTGGCATTTGCCTGCTATAGTCATTCACATTAAAACGTAACAATGAAAATAAGATTGTTCTGCAAGGAAGGTATAGAGGTTTTAAATTACATGCATTTAGGTGTTGTAGGCTCCAGTTAGGTACAGGCAATACTATTGTGCTCCTCATATTTTAAATCCAGCAAAATTTTATAGATGCAGACTCCATTTTTAATATCTACTTACATCCCTCTGCCTTCTCATAAATGTTGGTCTATCATAAATGTTGATATATCAGTCAATTGCATTTAAGCATGTATAGACCATTTGAAAAAAAACGTAGAAAGAAAAATGACGATAGAAAGAATAAGAATGTCTTCTAAGTCTGAGAAAGAACAAGAATGTCAAAGAGAACTATGGTGTACTAAAGGAACACTGGCCTGTATTTATTTAGAAAACTTGAATTAAAATTCTGCTACTTATTAACTGTGTGGTTGCAGGCGAGTCATGCCTATTTAATATATGGCTTTCCTAATAAGCAAGCAAACAGGTTGGTGTGGATTACTGCTGACATTTCTTTCTAATTCTAATGTTCTTTGATTTGCTTTTTCCACGAGGACCAGTGAAGCCACAGTGCAGGCTCTCTACAATTGGCCCACTTTCACTTTCCTGTTACTCTATCCCCACTACCATTTAAAAACTGATAGGTTGGAGAGAGGAGAAATGTAATGAAAAGGCCAGAGGAGTCCCTCTGCATATCATTTTTGAAGTACATTCTATTTTCAACCTTTTCTCCAGTCTCCCTTTCCTTAAAATCAATACTCACAATTTTCATTTTCTTTGAGAAAGTGGGACAACAAATGGGAAAATAGCTACAGTCTCTCAAGTGTGTTTGAATCAGCTAATTCATTTTTCATTCATTCATTCATTCATTCATTCATTCATTCATTCAGCAAATTCTGTTTCATGGAGGTGTTAGGCTACAGAGATGCATTTATAGATAGGGCACATTCCCTTTCCTATGGGAATTGATAGTCCATTGGGAGACACAGAGCTTACACATATAAGAAATGTGATATGGTAGCATTACAATCAAACACAGGAGACAGAATCAATTTCATTAAGGAGGTACAAGAAAGGTGTCACAAATGGGCCCATTGGACTTGGTTTGAAAAGAATCTTCATAGTTTCTCCAGTGATGTAAAGGAAAACATTTTTTTTTTAAAAGATGGAATGGTGCACACTAGGAATCAATTTTATGGAAAGTTCTGGTGAGTTAAAACAAATGTGAAAACTTTTATCTGACCTGAATATATAGAATATAGAAAGAGAAGAAGGCAGAAATTAAAAACCAAGAAGAAATTAGGGATGCCATTTTGAGAGGCTTTGTATTATTGAGCCATTTTGGATTTACCTGTCGGGTGACAAGAAAACAATAGAGATTTTAATGCGTAAGACGAGGTGTATGGCCCTATGCTTTGTTTTACATGTATGAAGGTACCCGGCCAGCTATAGCCACAGTAGCATCAATTGTACCTCTTAATACAAAAGTTTCATTTCTTCTGAGTTCTGGAGAATAAATGATAAAGATAATGGCAAATCTTAGCATTGATTTCTTCTGCGGCATCTCACTCTGACTAATAGTTGTGATGTTAATATGAGAAATGCTTTATTAGGAAAGAGCTGGAGATTCAGAACATTCAGAATAATCCAGGAAGTGCATGCTAAGAGTCTCAAGCAAAAGAGAGTAAAGCCTTAGCTAAAAGAGAGATATAGGTTCATAAGATAAGGCAGTCAGCAAAACTCAGCTAGTACATTTAATATCAAAGGCAGTAAGGGGGTTACTATCTATTCATTTATCCAAAATTATTAATTAAATACTCAGTGTCTGTCAGCAGAAAATGCGGCCAAGTCCCTTTTTTCTTGAGTTTGTCTTCTAGTAGAGAGAGGTTAGAAAAATAAATGTGTGAATAATAAATGGTGGGGATGGTATTCTGTGCATCACTGACTCCTGGTGCTCGGTCACAGTCATGGTGATCAGTTTTGAATGTGTATACTTGGGCTGTTCTCACTCAGGCCAAGGAGAAAGTGATAAGAATGCAACCCCCACACCTGAATTGAGTAACCATAGGTCTCCCAACAAAAGTTGTTGGATTAAATCTGCCTTTTAAAATAAAAATAGGAGTATTAGGATGTTAATAAAAAAAAAAAAAAACCTGTTTCTATTTAATTAACCATGATGGAGCATATGACAGACGTGAAGGGAAAGCCAAGTAGAATGATCTTCTGCAGTTTTTCTAGTTTTCATTTTATTAAAAAAAAATAGATTTTTTTCTCATATATTCCTGACTATGGTTTTTCCTCCCTCTCCTCCTCCCAGTTGCTCCCTCCCTCTCCTCCTCCCAGTTGCTCCCTCCCTTCCCTCCCATCCAGATCCACTTCCCCTTTTGTTTCTTATTAGAAAACAAACAGGCTTCTAAAGGATAATAATAAAAATAAGATAAGTTCAAACAAAAACTGAACCATCAGAATTGAATAAAACAAGCAGAAAGAAAAGAGCTCAAGAGAAGGCACCGGAAACAGAGAGCCACTGTTTCACAGACACAGAGTTCCCATGGCAACACTAAACTCAAAGCCATAATACATGCTCAGTAGATGTGTAATGTAAAAAGAGAGAAGAAAGTATATAAATAACATGAAATGAAAGTAATGAGATCCAATTTTAAAAAGAGAAAAGAAAAGGAAAAGTTCTACACATTATAAGAGAAAAGACACCCTAAGATTCCACTGAGTTCATTCCCTGTTGACCATCAACTTGTGAACATGCTCCCTACACTTTAGAGTAGTTTGTTTCTCTTGGAGGAAACTAAATTTTCATTTGTAAGTGATTATCAGTTGGAGATTGCTTCTGAGCTAGGGATGGCGGCATGTGCTCATGTTTCCTTTGAACTCTCTGGCCCTACCTGGTGCACAGTTGTGCCTGCTGCCTCAGTCTCAATCTTGTTAACAGACTTAAAGTCTTATTTTCATCAGCCTACTGCCTTTCAATGTCAAGCAGCTGGCATGTGCTGGAGTTGGGCGACTCTGTCATCTCACTCAATCCAATCATGGCCCAGTTTTCCTTTGTGGCAGGAATGTGACCTTGAGAGGTTTAGATTCTTACGTTCCCTGTTCTATTGACCTGTTGCTGGACCTGGTGAAAGCAAGGCACTGTGAGTCAGTAGCAGGCTGGAAGAAGCCGCTAGAGTATACCTTCCTTCTTTCTCCTGAACTCAGAGTAGCTGCTGTGTATCTTCTCTTGCTCCAGATGCCCAGCGTAAACTTTTGAGCCTTCAGATTAGCCCCATGGATTCAAGCAATGCCTTTTCTTTGATATTTTGTATAAGAGACATAAGAGACGGGGTATGGGGACTGAGGGAATGGGGAGAGTCCAGTTGGGTTATTTCCTTTGTCTTAGCGTCACTTGATTAGTTCCATAGCTTCTTCTACTTTCTGTTTATCTCCTTTCTATATTCATCTCGTCTTATCTTGATAACTCACAGAAAATTCAGTTTTCATAACCTTCGCAAAGTCAATCAAACCAGGAGCTTTCTTCATAGTATTATAGCTCGATATTTTGATCCACATTGTAGCAGAATTCAATAGCTGTTTGGAAGAATTTTTCTACACTGCAGAATGAATGAAACTAGTAGACATGCTCCCTAGAAGCCAACCATGAGATATTTTCTTTTACCACCTTAAAATTCTAGTTAGATCAGTTGAACATGTTTGGGTTACAGAGAGCAGTAGACAAGGAAAGCATATTTATCCCAGAAAAGAAAGCACAGCCAAAAGCCTGGAGACCAAAACCAGCAAGGGAACAAAAAAATGTATTTGGAAAGAACATGGTAGAAATGGTAGAAAAGAAAAAACGAAGTGAGAGCAGGTGATCTGGAAATGAACTCAGTCTTTTGTGCAAGAAGAGACAGAAAGGCCACAAAGCATGACCACAAGAAAGCTGCCCCACTTCCTCAGGACCGCTGGGCCTGCCTACAGCATCCAGAAAGCTTTTTAATTTCAGTTCATGCCCAGTCTTTTTCTTCCTCCGCCATCAACCTGCTAATGCTTTTCTAATAATTACCATTTTTTGAAACCATTTTGGCTGTTAAAAATGTTTCTTTTTAATAAGCTGATTAAAAGAGCCTGCTTATTAGCATAAGCCTTTTGCCGTTCAGCCCTCTCCCTAATTAAAAGCACTCATCTGTGTAGACCTGGATTTCTCCCCGTCGGTCTACGATAGGTTTTTGGATATTTTTCCTTGCCGTTGTTTTTTTTTTTTTTTTTTTTTTTTTCTTTTACTCTTGTTTCTTTGGGTTGTTTGCTACTCCTGAATCCCACAGAGAGATAAACAGGCGAGTAAAATTAAACATGGCAGAATAGGGTCTGTGTATCTGAGTGAGGAATGGTGTTTACACGGAATTTAAAAGGAAGGCTCTACTTTTATAAGAGTCATATAAAGCCCCCAACATTACAACTATCAACAGTGATATGTGATGATGAAAAGCAAGGAATGCTATTCCAGGTTCTTCACTTAGTGTTATCTCCCTAACTTCCACAGATGCCCTTGAAAACAGCCCTACACTGATAGCAACATTGAGAGCAAATAGTGGAAAGCTTCTCTATGAGGGCTTCACAGAGAAGATAGACAAGGAGGGACATTGACTGAATTTAGATGCATACAAAGCCCAGAAAAGCTCCTTATTATTATGGAGGGAGAATTTGAATTAGAACCAGAACGATATCGTTTGTACCTTTATTTATGTTGATATTTGCAAGTCTTTGATATCAAGAAAGTATACACTAAAAGATGTTCTGCATAAAATAAATAAGAGCGGAATGACACTGGGAAGAAACCAGGGGGAAGGGAGGTACAAAACATGTTGAGGAATTAATTCTATGTTTGAGTATTTTCTGAACATGAGCAAGGTCTTGACTTCAACTCTTGGAATTGCAGAGGAAAGAGGGAAGGAGGAGGAGATAGAGAGAAGGAGAGAGAAAGAGGGAGGTTGCTAGGAGCAAGAGGAGGAGATAGGAGGGAAGGGAAGAAGCAAGAAATAACTAAGTATAATCCTTTATTGGTAAATGTTTGTGTTGTGAGCTCAACACCATAATTTCAACCCCAAGAAGGGCATAATTAATTAATTAATTAAAAAAGCAGGAATTGTGTTGCATGAGTATAATCTCCGGCTAGGGCAATAGAGACAAGAGGATTCGGGGTCTCCCTCACAATCTAGATGACTTGGCAAGCTCCAAGCCAGTGAGAGACATGTCAGAACACCAACATTGAAACAAAAAGGTGGCTGGCTGCAAGGAACAACACAAGAGTACTCCCCTGAATCATCCCTGCTCCTGCACACACTTGCATAGGCGCCCCTCCACACAGGTGCATACACCCGGGAGAAGGAAATGTTTATGCCTGCAGATTGTTTAAGGAACGTACATTTTCGAAAGATGACATAAGGTTTCCTGTTCATTTGGCATCGCATAATAATGCTTAACAGTATTTGCTGTATGCCCCCCCCACCTCAGAATCTGATGAAACCACTGCCTTCTGAAAAATAAATATTTGCCTAAAACCGTATTTTAATTACAATAACTTGAGTTTCACAGATGCCTTGAAGCTCAAATATTTATGGGCATGAGGCTGAGAATACACAATGTAGCACCAGTGACTGGAGCCTACTAACTGCTTGCCTTATTTTTTCCTTTTGGATTCATTATGATCTCCAGCTCGTTAAGTCAACTTCTGAGGCCAAATTTTTATTCCCTTGTGAAAAACAGAAGTGATATTGCTGCAACCAGAGCTGGTATGAATATGTTGGTATGCCTTTTTGGCATGTATTCCTACATCATCAATAATATATATATTTGTTTACCAGACCCCTGTTAGAATTTTTTATTTAACTTCCATTTTAACTTCCCATGGTCTTTAAAATTCTATCCTTATTAAACCATCTATTTCCATGGGCTTCAGTAGAGGTTGTCATGCAGGACCAGCAGGTTTATATCAGGGTTGGGATGTTAGGTCCTTTCTGGATTGACAAGATCAATTCCTTGCAATGAATGGTCCAGCTCACATAGCAGTGCAGTTTGACACAGAGTTTGACACACACACAGTCATTGAAGATGCTTGCTTTGGATATGCCTCTGACAACAGTGCCTCTACAATGTTTCCAGTGATGAACTTCTTAATGGCCTTATCCTTGGGTTCACACTGGGCACACTTAAATTGGTTGCACATGTGGGCCCCCCCTTTTTTGTTTTAGCAAAGCCTTTGTTTCTTCTTCTTCTTCTTCTTCTTCTTCTTATTATTATTATTATTATTATTATTATTATTATTATTATTATTATTATTCCTCTTCTTCCTCATCTTCCTCCTCCTCCTCTTTCTCTTCCTCCTCCTTTGGTCCTCTTGGAGACAAGACAGGAAAGAGCTCCTGTTTGACTTTTACTAAGATGGATAGCACCCTTGGTCCTTTGAATTGCTGAGGTTGTATTTTGTCTAAAGCCTATCATTTTACTCATGCCCTGGGAGATCTTATCTTTTATTTTTCCATCATACATGTAGCATGTTGGAGTTGATGTGTCACTGGGAGTGGGCTTTATGATTTCAGAAGCCCACACCTGTCCCAGAGTCGTTCTCTCCATCTCTTGCCTAGAGGTTAGTATGTAAAAGTTTCTTCTACTTCTCCAGCACCTTGACTTCCTGCCTCCTATCCCACTCCCCACCATGAGGGTAATAAACTAACTCTTTCAAATTGCAAGCAAGCCTTCAATTAAGTTCTTTCTTTTATAGTAGTTGTATATTTCGTAGTGTCTGTATACAGCAGTAGAAGAGTAACTAAGACAATATTACCACATAATTTGTTGCTTAATAGATCAGACCAAATATTCCTTATCATTTTTCATTGTTTTGTATTTAGCCAATAATTTGAGCCACCAAAAACTTTATTTCTGTACCAACAGAAAAAAAATAAGTTTAAGGACAGTAGTATTTCTAGTCTTCAGCAGATAACTTTCAAATCACTAATCTTACTTTTGTTTTCAAAAAAAAAGTTATATATCCTCCAATTTATCAGAACTCAAACTGTAGTTTCAAAATTTTGTGATCCATGAAATTGCAGTAGTTTTCTACAGTTTAGTTATACAAGCTTTATAGATACTTAGGATTCTGTTTATGAACATGGACATTCAAAACAAATACTGACTGGGACCTCAAGTTATCCACTTCACATGCCTAATTCTCTTAGTTCCTAAAAGTTAAGCTATACCCAACTGCATAGGAAAAACTATGCTAGATCCACTTATATACCTGGCAAATTATAAAAACCATGTCATACGTGTTAGAGTTATGGGATGTAGCGTAGATGATACACACGGTATGTGTTGGGGGAGGGGAACAAAAGTCCATGGCTTAGTCTTTTTCTCAGGCTATCAGACTGCAGGTAGAGAGATTTGGTAGTGCCACTTAAAAACAACAGTGGCCATTTTATCATTTCAATTTTATATTGAACATCTTCTTGCTAAGGTCTGAAAATATCAGAATATATGAAATAACTTTGAAAGCTTATATTTTATGTAAGATTAGAGAAAGGCCAAGTTATTCAAATCTCATGGGCTAATCTCATTTGGCACAGACAATAGAATTATCCAGCCAACATTGTTCATAGGTAAGAGGCTCTGCTTTCATCTCTATGACCAAGCTCTGCTTCCACCACTAAGGCTATGAGTGAGGGGAGCTACAGGGCAAGTGGTCCAGGCAGCTAACTCAGGAACTATTTTCTCTTTACTTGTGGTCCCATGTAAGTAACCTTCTGCTGGAGTCAGGGTGGATATTTTGGTACATCTCAATTATTCAGGAATACTTTAAAAGGTCACATTTTTTTAAAGAAAATTATAGCTGCTTTGTGCTTTTGTTCTAGACTCTCAACCATTTTTTCAAAACTGTCAAGCAGGATCAAAATAATGATGAAAGCTTTAATTATCTTATGGAAAGCCAAAATGTTTGGTGCCTCTTTGAAGGAGCAATCACTTGGGAGAAGAGAGTCAGGATGGTAAAAATAAGGCCTGGTGATGAAAATTAAGATTGTTTGCTGGTGCAGTCATAGCAAATGTGTAATTCCTGTATGATAAAGACTCAATATTGGGTGACTCTGCCCCTTGAAATATAATTGGAAATGTGTGTTGACATTGGTAGTTCACACACATTCTTGGAGAATGGCTAGATTTTCTCATGTGGGTACTAGAAACTCAGAGATGCCTCACATTGTATAGGAATATTCCACACAATGGAGAATTAATTATTCAGCCACAAATATTAATAGTTCCTTGCAATGTTGAATAGCACTGCTTGGGGTATGTGTTTATACCAGACTTAGAAATCTAGTCACTCTAATGCAATGCCTCTATCCTATAGGTTGATTTAGTTAGTGGGGTATTAATCTGTGTAGATTAGGGTATGAGGCTTATAGTTGTGTAACTTGGTTTTGCCTTTTAATCCACAAGATGCATGATATCAGTTCACTTACTGTCCTCTCCATCACTCAGTGTGGTTTTGTCTTTTTTTGTTTCATTTTGTTTCCTTCATTTGATATTTGTTTGTATTGAGTCCTTTGATTTGATTTGTTTTTCACATACAATAGGGCAAACACTACTTCTAAATTTTGTGGGGAAGACAAATAAATATTGACAAAAAGTAAAGTGACAGAATACAGTATCCTAGATCATATTGCCTCTGTTGATTGTTTGGTACCAAACGTTCCATTCTAGACTTTATTACCTTGTGCACATTCATAAAATTGTAGCTTAAGGAAGAAATAAGTAGAATTTATTACCTCCAGAATATAAATGACATTGTTATACATTCTAAGATATCTGGGTATGCTGGCTGTTGTTCTTGTTCATAGGTACCACATCTGGGTAGAACTACTCACTACTTTTCTCTCCTGGCTACTTACATAGCTACTTTCAGTCCTATAATGGCTAGTCTTCAGGGAGGACATTTCCATGGCAGTTTCTGCTGATTACTCTAGTACTCCATATGGAGTATATGGTGTCTTACCTTCAATTTCTGAGAGGCAACCAAAGATAGTGGCAGTAACCTTGATTATTTGTAAGGGGAGTTGGAGGAGGCTTTCTCTTGGACTTCCATGGCCAATAACTTGACAGGAGATCCCCCATGTCTGTCACAGGGAGGTGGGGAGATTGGAAGGGCTGCTCAATAGAAGGAAATTCGTGTCTGATACTGGCTGTTGAGGACTTGGAGCACAGAATAGAACCTACTAGTGTCACATCACCAAACTAGCACAATTTCTAGCTCCATTTTTAATACTTGTCTTTAAATCATCAGATAAGTTAAGTTTTTATCTCTCACCAAAGAAGCTTCCTTCTTTTTGCAGTAGACAGAGAGCATTATCAAAAGTCATACTGGTGAAAATGCAGATAACAGCTAATTGTGGGGTGCCTGGCCACAGTTGATATAATTATAATGCAAGCCTTATATCTAATGTTTAGGGAACATTACAAAACAGGAGGCTGAAGGATTGTAAGAACCAAAGGACTAGGATTTGACATCAGTTTCAATACAATGTAATATACATGAAAGGAAAGCCGTACCCAGAAAAATCTCAATAATGCGGTTGCCTAAGTGAGAAGTAAAATTCAACAACATTTATTGATGAGCCAACATGGTTTGGAGAATTCATTGTAGAAGAAAAGCTACAGGTAACCAAAAGTTGCTTAAATAGTGGGAACTGGTCATCTCAACATACTAGTCCCTGATAGTCTAGCCAATTCTAAGTTGTCAGCCCTAAAAATGTGTGGGCAATACTAAATTTTCTCATCAGGTTGCATTTATGAACAAATATAAATAAACATATATATGTATGTGTATATATATATCATACACACATGCACATATATATGACAAACAGTAACTTGTGCAGACATGTTTCATTTTTGCTTATAATTCTGGAGAAAGTGTGTGTGTATGTGTGTGTGTGTGTGTGTGTGTGTGTGTGCGTGTGTGTATGTTTGTACACACATGCAAGTCTTGTATAAGTACATGCAGAGGTCAGAGGTTGATGACAGTTCTCTCCCTCACTCTCAACATTATTTTTTCTAATGCTTGTTTACATTTGTCCTTTAACTTATAGTTTGAAAGTTTCATATATTTACACAAGCATCTTGATTGTATCCTGTCCTCTTTTTTTCCCAGAAAATTCTTATCACATCTCCCTCCCAATTTCATAAAACATTTTTTTAATTTTTATATTCTTTCATACAATACATCTTGATCATATTTATTTTCGCCTTTCCCAGCTCATCAGATACTCCTATCCATCCAAATTCATGTCTTCTTTGTCTTCTCTTTACCAAAAACAAAGAAAAGACACTCAAAACCAAACAAACAAAAACAAAGCAAGACACAGCAAAACAAACAGCCCCCAGTCAACCAAAACATAACAAAGTGCACAAAACCGTGGAGTTTGTTTTGTGTTGAACAACTCCTCCTGACTGTGTGAATTGCCCTGGAGTGTGGTTGGTATACCCTGTGTCATTCCATTGGAGAACATTGATTTTTCTCCCTTCCGCTATCCATTGCAAATAAACTTCTTAGTTAGGGGTGGGATTTTGTGACCACTTCCCTGTCACCTTGCTGGGGTTTGGCCTGGTTTGAACGAACTTGTGCTGGTCTTGTGCCTGATGTTCTAAAGCTTTCATTTTGTTCCTTTAATCATATCCACTGTCTTGAGCTTGAGCCTGAGGTTTACATTTTAAATGTAAATCTAGGTAGCACATGAGTGACAGTCAAGGTGAAAGGCATGGGCATGCTGAACCCATGAAATTCTTTTCTTCCCAGTTTCTGTATCCTTGCCTTTTATTTACAGTGTGCATTGAAAAAGACTGAAACTGAAAAGAAGGTAGTTTAGTGTTTATACTGTACATTACTGGAGTAGAAATAAATCCCTTACCTTACCTTCTGACAAGTGTAAATTGGGTCTTTTTGGGTTTATGCAATTTAAGGACAACACACAGTTTGTTTAAAATAATAAATATTTTCAAACATGAAGTTTTGAATAAGATATGCCATTAGAAATATAAAAACAGAATAATTAAAAGTGTCTCACAAAAAAAAGCAATTTATTCTTTATTTTTTCAAGTTAGCAGTTCGAGAAGCTCCCTGCACTGAATGGTGGCTGTTGCTTTGAGATGGCAACAAAGATAGAGTAAGGAAATACTTACAGTGTGTAGACACACTACCTATCTTAGTAAAGTAAGCCACAACAGCACTGACTGAGCACACTCTTGGATTTTTCATGTGTGTATGAACAATATGTGTATGAAAAGGATGAGTTTAGAAATAAGGTCTAGATTCTGAGGCTCCTGTTAGTCTAATCTCCTATATGGGTTAAGATATCCACACAAGGCTCACCCTCCAGTCTTTATTTAAGTCAGACTCTAACAATAGAATACAGAAGTTATAGAAATGATGCTGGAAACCTGTTTTTGTTGTTGTTGGTATTGTTGTTTTGTTTTTTAAATTTATTTTTTATACAGTACATCTATAGAAGGGCTTGCTTTGATCTATTAACTGTAATTGTGATGGAAACTTTATGAAATACCACGTAATTCACTGAAAAGAATCAAGTGACATGTAGAGTGTATCTTACAGACATCTTTTAATGTATTTGGTGCTGATTTCATTGAGAAGCAAAGATTCCTCACTCTCTCTCACCCTTCCTTGCTCTCCTCATCCCTTCCTTCCCTCACTTTTCCTTCTCTCCTCCCAATTATTCTTTTCTGTGCTTGTATGATTTATTTTATTATAGTTGTCTGGTTTTACTAATAATCGAGACAACAAATTTTATTATGGTGCATCCATACTGTTTGTGTTGATCTCGCTCACACTCCTCTGCACTTCTTCCCTGTTACCTCCCCATCCTGCAGCCCTGTTACCTCCCCATCCTGCAGCCCTGTTACCTCCCCATCCTGCAGCCCTGTTACCTCCCCATCCTGCAGCCCTGTTACCTCCCCATCCTGCAGCCCGCTACCTCTAATAATGCCAGTTTCTTCTTGTATTCCTCTATTATCCTCTCTCCTCTTCTTCCTCTAAACCTCTTTTTTTCCCCTCGTGGTCTCATTGGAGGTATATCTAGGATTTGCATATGAGACAAAACATGACAGGAGTTGTCTTTCTGAGTTTGAGGCATCTCTGCATAATTATTTCCTGATCTACTCACATCACTACAGATTTCATAGTTTTATTTTTTCTTACAGCTGAATAAATGTCAATGTGTATGTCTACCACATTTTTGTTATCCATTTCTCTGTTGATGGACATAAGCTTCATGGGTAGTATGGACACAATTCAACAAAAAGCGCAGGAATTTGAAAGTTGGCCTACTTGAGGGTCATTCAATTATTCTGTATAATAGATAGACTTGTCTCAATTTGTATCTCAGAATATCTGTTGTGCTAATACATTAGTCTATTTTTAAAATTATTTGTTTGCAACACAGTTTGGTGGTGGATTCTAATGTAATACTTGCTATCCCCCAGGATCCTCAGCATCATTATTGCCCTTTATATATAGTCTATAAATTCCCTCAATGTATATTATCGTTACAGCATTATGTTTTTTATTTACCCAGAAATTTAAAAAACTGTGAATCATAATTTTGAAACAAACATTGCACTTCAGAATTGAAAATAATGGAGAAGTTCTGGGGGGTGGAGGAAGAAATAACAAGAAATAGAACTTCTTCTGCAATATCAATATCATGAGATCAGGTCCTTGTATTTTTGTTAAGTGTCAGAGAACTACAACTCAAAGGATAAAGAAATGCTAACTTTTATGACTTGGAGAGTCCTTGATTTTAAGCTCAGTTAAGGATGTCTGAGATTTTATTCTCTTCCAGTTAGAAATCACAAAAGTATTCTAATGCCGTCAAGTGTGATGCTTGCTTTACGATTGAATTGAAGCACCGTTTTTCCAATTTTTTCTTACTTAACTAAATAAATAAGGAGGTAAACAAGTGAAGAAATGAAGACTCCAGGCTGCTCCTCTTGTCCCAGGCTGCTGCCTGCATCCCAGGCTAGCCCTCACGTCCTTCCACACAGTGCTGCTTTGCCAAGTTCTTCCTTCTTATCTTATAGGTAGCATTTGGTCACTTCATGAATTATTCTCTCTGTATGTTCTTTCTTTCTTTTTTCTTGCTACTAACATTCATATCCCAAGAGAAGTTAAAATGAAAAATGAATGAGTCTGTAGTCTCCAGTCCTTAGAATCTTTGAACAGACTTATAAAGGCACCAGAAAAGCTTCTATTCAACATCGACAACAGAAAAGAACTGAACTATGGTTAGACGCAGGGCTTGTGCAGATGCAGTATATCTTGGAGGGGCAGCTCCAAGGTGTTTGCTACTATGTTTGTTTCTAACAGCCAGGCCCAGTGTGTGAGCCAGGAGCTGTGCAGGTGCCAGAGGCCAGTCAGCACTTCCTTGCCTGCGACAGATTGTAAGCCCAGTCCTTTAAGGGGAGAGTCTTTGAGCCAGTCAGTGGGAGTATTTTTTGCTGTTCACAGAACACGGTGTTCTGCCTTCTGGAGCGAAGAGGGCAGGAGCACATAAACCATGCATCCGTTAACATTGTTCTGCAATGTGGAATTCATAGAGGTCACAGGATATCTGCTAGTCACCTGCACCTGGTAATTTACTGTCACTCCTATTCTGGTTCGTTTTTCTCCACACTATTCATTACTTCAGGAGGGCTTTTTTTTTTATGTGATAAGTATAATCTTGTCCATCATTTCTTAATTAAAATATAGCTGCACAGTTCACTACAAGTTCCTAGATGTTTGTTAATGACAGCTTCCTTTGCTGTAAGTTTCTAAGAAATGATTAAAGGCAACAGGAGAAAGAATCGACTGGGTACTTTAGCATTGCCAGTACTATACAAAGCACGTCAGTCTGTGAGCATTACAGCAAGAAATTAGGTATATATGTTGGGGACAGTTTAACAATTTCCTTTTCTTGCTGATTTCTCACTAAAGTAGCTAAGAACATTCCAGTCGAGAGAGGCTTCTCTCTAGTTTTGAGTTCAGCAACCATTCACAAGCACATCAGACATCCATCAAAACCCAGCTAGGTTCATTTAACCCAATTGTTTAAAGACCAATGCTCATCTGATACGATGCCCTTCCTTGCCTCTGGCAGCAAATCTACTCCACTACTTTAAAAAGAGAAGAAGAAGAACAAATGTTTCCCAAACTCTCCTCTTCGGAACCAGCAGAAACTAGGATTGATTTTCCTGGCTTGATAATGACAGGTACTGCACAGACAAACCAAGATCTTTGTAAGCTATGTAGGCAGCTCTATAAAGCTGGACTGACGGCCATAAACCTTTCATCTGGATGGGGTATGGAACATGTGGTGATTTGTGTCTGTATATGTTCGGTGAGAGGAATGTTGCAAATTGCCCTAGCAAAAGAACAACATGGTCTCCTTACTCAGAGAGGGTATCACAGGTGCCTGAATCCTCGTGTTTACCCAATGCTAGTTGTACTATTGGGTTTCCTCCTATCCATTCCTATAGCAACGTAATAACAACATTAGAACTTTAATGACATAGTGTAATAAGCGATAGTTGAATGCTACTGTATCAAAATTTCTCATACTATGATGGCAGGAGATGATATAGTGCCCCCGAGAGATGCTGTGGGGTGGAGAATGCAGGCACTATGATGCAGCATTAAAGTACTATGTAAGGATGACCTCACAATGCTATACCAGTCAGCCTGATAAGTGTGGGGACTCCCACATGATTATTGAGTGAGGGATGTTTGTGACCTGGATATACTATGGTTGACCACTTGAAACAGAAACTGAAGGAAGTAAAGCCACAGATAAGAGGGAACTGCTGTACAGATGGCTTTACTAAAAAAATGCCAATGTAGTTGTTAAATCTAGGGAATCTAATTTTGCGATCTGTGGGATTTAGAACAGAAGGAGAAGAAAGCATCATATGGTCACACTCACTACTGGCTTCTTGGAAAACTGCTACCCAGTGATGCTAGTGAAATGGCCTCCCAAATATGGACTAGCCGTGGAATGTAAAAGAGTAATTTTAGCTTCTCAGAGATCATTTGAACATCTCCCCTCTCTCTTCTACTACAATCAAAATCAAGATGGAAAACTTCTTTTATAGATTTTGTTAAGATATTGTTACGATACAAGAGTGATGGAGTTTCCATCTCCATGACCAGTAGCCAAGTTATATAAAGATTATATATTCTAAAAGTAGTGAAAATTCTTTTGTCTTTCCCTGCGTCCTTTTCCCTGTCCTGCCCCTTTTGATTCATTTGTCTTATGAAGCCATTTCTGACTTCTTCATTTCTACAATGAAATCCCCTATAGACTTCTTCTGTCTTTTAGAGTTAGTCTCTAAATGTTCACTTCCAAGTGTTTCTATGTGATGTAGCATTTGCTTTTCTGTGCATGTATCATCTATCTGAGAGACAATGGGCTTTCTGTTATTTCTTTGGCCTTTAAAATCACATGAATCCTAGGCTGCATACTAGGAGTCTGATCCACATATTGATTGACTGCTGTTTCTTTTTGAAAAGTACGATGTCATCATTGTGCATTAATTTAAAAAGGCAGTGACCTTCAGTAGAAACTGGAGCCTAACTTTAGGAAAATCAGTGTGCAGCACAACAAACTCATATCTTATAGCATCTGCTTTAGACTAGAAGGATCAGAGTCCAAATGTCTCACTCAAGTTGTCATCAGTGATGGGACTTTTCAAGACCTTGTAGAGAATCGGGCTATCAAAAAAAAATGTTGGTCGATTTAATTAATAATAATATAAAAGCCAATTTCACAGCTCATTACCTCAAGCAGACTAGAACATGGAAGTTGAAGGGAGGCTTATCCACACATAGGCGTTGCTGCTTTTAGTCTTGATGGTGACCTATAGCCAAATGGATGAGAAGTGTCCCTTTGCTATGTGTCTTCAGTAACTGCTTACTTGTGTCTACATTAATCCAACTCAATAACACAAAACAGAGAAAGAAGAAACAGGAGCCCCACCCCCGTAGTTTACCTCATTAATAAGGCCACAGACTCTTCAGGTGCCTCCTCCCTCTCCCCTCCCTTTCACTTTCTGTTTCCTTTAACTGAAGGCAATTCATCTCATTTTAATTAATTTTTACTTGCAGCATTATCACCCTGAGTATAAAGACAAAAGTTTTTTTTTTTTAATTACAAAGCTCACGGCATTAATTACTAGTACAGTAAATGCATCAAGGCACAAAGCTATGTGCCTTCCAAGGAGCTGAAGCAGCAACTGGTGAACATTCCAACAGCTGGAAAAGACTTATTCACAAAGGAGAAACCTCTCTGTAGTTTCAGTAGGAAGGCTGTCCCTGTATCGACTGAGCCACTGCTTAATTGAAGGTGACATGGCTGGTGTACTAGAGACAAGAATATTGCATTAGAGAGGAAAGGTTATTCATAGAGTCACTCTGGACTTCCTGCTGTCAGGAACCAAAAAAAAAAAAAAAAATCTAACAAGTTTTGAAATATATAAAAAACAGCTGCAATTGTTTACTATTATTTTATATCTAAAGTGTCAAATGTCCTTCTTTTTACTGTTTTTTTTTTTCTGTACTAAATTAAAGAAAAAAAGGGCTCTGGATTCAAAGCTAAAAACAAACCCATGGCAGGAGCTATTCATGTGAACTCACGTTTTTAGAGGGTACATGATGGCTGAAAGTACGTACAGATGTGGCTCTGGATTGGTAAGATTATTGACAATGACTTGTTCACTATATGACCATGGACTAGGAACAGAAGATGGGACGTGAAACAGGGCTCAGTTATAACTCTCAGCCACCTACTTTCTGTGACACATGACCTGTTATTGGCCAGCATTGAGTGTCTTCAGAATCAGGATACCCATTACTCAGGCATTGACACACATACTTTACACAAGAACTTGAGACATCCCAACAGAAGCTCTACGGCCCAAGCCCATGTCTGTGTTTATCTTTGACTGTAGTTTATGTTTGACCACAAAAAAGCCTCAAGGAAATATCCCTACCACATTACAATAGAAAGATGAGAACTAGCCGACTCCCATTTCTGTCCTAACATGTCTATATTCTTTTGCCAAATGATCTTAAACAATTCTATACCTTTGTCTTTCAGTAACTTCTCCATGACTCTCTTGTATGTCTAAACATTTTCATAAGCTCACTCTTAATCTTCCTTCCTCCAACACTTACCTCACTGTCTGCAATTGAGTTATCCTCTCTGTCACACTTTTGAGTCAGTAAATGGTCTTTCATTGTGGTGTTTTAATACAATCTTGCGAATATAATGGTACCATATATAAACCTGAAGTTACTTAGGGGAGAAAGGAAATTGAGTTGTAATTTCTGGAATCTTTGTTATGCACAGCTTTCCTCAGAAACTCCACTACAGCCACACATCCCTGATCGTTTCAGGTTTTCCACAGGATCCCCTAGCATAGGAAACACAGATAAAACATAATGCTCTTTATTTCACTTCACTATTTTATTTTATTACTGAGTATGTACTGATTTTTCAAAACTCCTCATGTTAGTTACCTTTCTCATTGATATGACTGTATACCTGACAGAGTAACTTAAAGAAGGAACTATTCATGTGGGTACCATTATGGCTGAAAGTGCATAGAGATGTGGCTCTGGGTTGGTAAGACAATGGCTTGTTCATCATATGACCATGGACCAGGACCCAAAAATGGAACCTACAGGACTCAGTTATAACTCTCAGCAGCCAACCTTCAGTGACACACACCCTAATTGATACATCCCATACCATCTAAAAACATCAGTACCAGTGTGGACTTAATGTTATATCCATGGGCCTTAGTGATACATTTCTCATTCAAAGTATAATACCAACTATATTCTTAATAGTGCTAATATTTCTTAAAAGTCCAAACCCATCAAGATGTGATAGTATAGTGTAATCAATTTCTTTCCAAAGGGAAGAGTGGAAAAATAACAAAGCAGGGCTGCATTAAACAATACTGCAACACAGGCAGACAAACATGAAATTCTAGAGTTCCACACCTTATATCTAGAGTATTTGGTGGTGTGATATGACATCTAAAGGAGGATTGTAGGAATTATGCACCTACAGCTTTGTAACGTATAGCTCACATGGACGCTCTCTTGAGCTAGTTTCTCTCATGCCCACAGCTCTGTGGGCTCTCTATCTTCCTGGTATCTCCACTGCAGCTTTAGCCTCATATATCATTCAGGACATGCCTGCAGGGATCTTGACTCTAGGTCCTTCTTTTAAGCCTGGGAAGAAGTTTCCACTTCCGCACACTTACATTTACCACTACTGCCAAAAACTGTATCAGGTGCAGGACACTAAAGTTGGGCAACAGTTCAAGAATTATATACAACCCCAAAGACCATGGCTAATGCGATGTTTGATTGCTTGGGTATCTAAGAATGGTATGAAGTTGTTTCCTGGGCACAATTGGCAAAAGGGCTACTCCAAAGCTTTCTTCTCATACACAAGTCTTTCAAATAAATTTACTTCTTTATAACAGATGGGTGAAACAGTGGGCAATTGCCCAGATGTCCTGTGTGATGTTTCCTGTTATTTCAAATCTAAGAACTTGCCTTCTTTTTAATGGAACTGATCTCTTGAGGAAGCACATTATTATGTGGTTCAACACATTTTCTAGTAAAACTGGATATCTGTGGGGTTTGTTCCTAATTCTCTCTATAAACCTAACCAAAAGGAACTAATCACAGAAATGTCACACATGAATGTTACACTGCACTGAATTTTTTTCTGCCAGATTAATTTCTCTGCCACATTTACAGCTTCGCACAAAGTCTTAGGGTATAGACAAACTGTAGACAAGTTCTTCACCAGATATTCAAAAGGTGTCATCCACCCATAGATTCCATTTGAAGCTTCATGAGCACAGTCTCTACTATTTATATCTTGTCGTGATTCCTGTCTTTTAACTAAATAGCAAAATTGCCTGTTACTCCGATAAACTTTTAGATGTATTCTTAGTTTTCCATTTTATGATACTTGCTAAAATTATATCCAAAGTTTCTGAAGCACACATCTCATTATTCACTGTAGTAGTGTTGTTGTCATTGTCGTCATCATCGTTGTCCGTGTGTGTGTGTGTGTGTGTGTGTGTGTGTGTGTGTGTGTGTGTTTTGAGTTTGTTACTGTGAAAAATATCAGAGAACATAACTTGAAAATATTTTGGCTCATAGTTTCAGAATTCAGTGGTAACTTGGTTTCATCACTACTGATCCTATACCTAGAAAGGCAACCTATCCTAATACTATCCATAGGGAGGCAAAACATCCCAATGGGGAACTTGTGGGAAGCAAAATTATTTAATTTCTTTAAATGAGTCAGAGTGAGAGAACAAGGGGCCAAGCATAAGATATGGCCTTTAAGAACATCTGCCTATTTATTTGCTTTTTCCAACTGTGCTTTACCTTGGAAAATATCTTCTGTCTTTCAACAATGGCACAAATTTGTGAATCTGCCAGTAAATAAACAAACATATTGTTGATGGTAGATAGTTCATGATTTTACCCAAAATCAAGTTCTGAATTCGTTGGCAACCAGGTCTTGCACATGTGAATTATCTTTTGAAAGGGAGACTTTAATATACAAATAAGAGCACTCTTGTAGATATAAAATATGCCAAAGAGATTTTATCTAACAGAAATGATTGTGTTCTGACCAATTAACTAGAAATTATAAAAATACTCTTCAGAAAAATGTATTATCAATTCCAAGTGTCATACCATATATAAAGTTTGGAAATTATGTTTTATAATTGGCAATTGCTTGTAGGCATTTCTCTTTGGGGGTTCAACTTAGTGATATCCACTAGTCAAAATATCTCCAGCCTTAAATGTATTAAATCAGCAGGAATTTTCAGCTATTAGCTGTGTGTTTTTTTACAATGATCTGAATTTGAATATTTTTCCAGAGTACATTTATGACTTCTAGACTCCCTCTATTTTCTCTAAACAAGCAAATTTATCTTACATTCCTGTTTCAGGGATTTGAAAGAAAGGCAAGGGCTTCTTCTCATTGTTCTTTTGAATATCTTAATTTGGTAGAATAAGACTACAACACTCCCCAAAGCAACACTTGCATGAGAAGTCCTGATGTCTTTTGTTTTGTAAAATTCCCATAAATAAAAGCTCACAAACATAATGAGAAGCAATCAGAGAAAATTAATTGCTGAATTTATTTAAATTTTTATGAAATATGATAATTATTTAGAATAGAATTTGTCTAATGCTATTACACTGGGTTTTTTTTCCATATCTATATGAGCTCACTGATTCCCCAGGGGAAAATGGGAAAGTACATGTTTCCCAACAGGTTCTTCAAGTTATCGTTTGAGAGTGCCTGGGGGAAAGGATAGATGAACTATTGAATATGCCACCTACTTTCTCTAATGCCTCTAGCTTACTTCATGAGTCAATAGAGAATTAATACTGATCTGTCTTTCAAAGTTCAAACTAGTTTTTTTAGATTACTCGCATTCTATTTATTTGATATGTTTTCCACATAATATTTAGAAATGGCTTAGTTCTGTCGCTAAATCAGTTTCACATTTGATAAGAACATCACCATCACTACCATAAAGTCAACAGCCTAGCAATACTGGCTAAGATTATAGAAATAACAGTTATCATTTATTTAGCACCTATTTACTTACTTAATTAGGTGGATCAAGGTTGAAGCTCATTTAACCTTATTAGACACATGTTATTATTATCATTTTGCATATAAGGGAAAAGGTACAAAGAATTGAGTGCTTGTCTAAAGAGGCATGGCTCTTTAGAAGTGATGAAGTCTGAACATAATTCTGGTCTTTCAATTTCCAGAGCCTGCACTGTATTGATTCTAATGATACCAGGGATGACACTGTACATTTTCAGTTACCTCCTGCACTGACACACCCTTGAAAATGAATCAGTGAATTGACTACCTTTGACATTATTGACTTATCATAAAGTAACGTTTCAGTCAGTAACATTCCATAAGGGCATGCATGCCTTTTGCACCTCTTCAAGAAAAGTTTAGTTGAATTTAAGAAAAACAATCAAGTGTATGTAATAATGAGAATTCTTGTTTTAATTAGTTTAAAGAAACAGAACTAAGTATTTTTTCTACTATATCTCCCCTTTCAAGTAGCACAGTTTTTCAGATGCATTATTTTGGGCTTATCTTATACTATCTTTTAAAAACAAAAAGGAAATAAGCCTGTACTTACTACGTATAAACAGATAATAAGTAATATGTCAAAATAGTCCAATATATGGCTGATATATGCAGTCAAACACATGTTGTTTATTGACGCCAAATAGAGATATCTCTCCTATATTTTAGCTGTCATCCATGAAGGTAATTGATATAGCAGTTGAGGAGAGAAATATGTGAAGAAAGCATAAGATAATAGGTATTCTGAGAAATATGAGATTATAAAGCAAGAGAAGGATGAGAGGAAAAATAGGCTGGGCTGAAAATAATGATAAGAAATCCTTTGAGAAAGAATTCTAGATTTCAGATTTATCCTGTTTGTTTAGTTATTTAATATTTCTTAACCACCTGAAATGGTTCTGATACTGTCTACTGGGTAAATAGAAATGAAAATAATGGTCAGTAAATTTGGGTTCATAGATGAGAAAATATACATCCATATTAAGGTAAAAATGTAGTTGGAAGATGTTTCTGATGTTGGGAGGCTTGCTAAAATGTCTCTAAGAACTGGTAATCAAGATGAGGAGACATTCTCTAAATAAGCAACTTTATAGGAGAGTTGGTATGTACAATTTATAAGCCCCAGCCTTGGCTATACTTGAAAATATTGATAACATATCTCTTATCCCATAAATCCTAAGCAAGTAACCCTGGTTATTTCATCATAATGGCGGTTGCTTTCGGAAGAACTTGGATTAGTTAGGCAAAACCAAGAGCCACCTTCTAGAGACCCTTCATTTCCTCATGTGACGATGATGATAGAATAGAAACAGAAAAACTTTTGGCTGCATAACTCTGCAAAAACAAAATATCTGACTTTCAGTGTGTTAAAGCAGAGGGAGAAGGTTTTGTGTATTGATAAGGTGAATCTGGAGGGCCTGATTATTTTCAATCCAGGAGAGACTGGAAAACAGAGTCCTCCCAAAATAGCAGTGTTATTCACGGTCCCTTTTTAACACCATCTGTGGCATGTCCTCACACATCGAAAGATAAGTGGTAATTCTCGGAGACATTAAAATAATGCCTAGTTTTGCAAGTATATGGGTCATATAAAAATAAAGAAAAATTAATAACAACAGCCATTGACCTTAGAGAGGTGAGTTTCCATATTCCTCTGGACTGCACTGATCCACTAGTGATAGGTAGGTTTCACAGGATGGAGAGGTAGAATTATAGAGCTACATTGTGAGAAAATCTCCTTTTACTGTTATTGAACAAATGGATGGTTCTGTTATTAGTGGAAACAAAGGGAACCAAGAAGTATCTGAAAGAAATATCATTTGTTGGCATTGTTTTCTATTTGAAAAAGTGATGTATGCTAATTCATCAGGCATTAATCTCAGCTGGCAATTTTGGAGCTGATGAAACAAAACTGTCACCTGAAGTCTTGAGCATGAAGCATAAGAATGATACAACCACACATCTAATTCCAGGACCACAAAAGTAGAGTGAGGTTTGAAGTGAAGACTGCATGGCTGCCACTCTGTACAGCAGATCACCCAGTTTGGTGAGAATTAGAGCCCAAATTACTGAGAAGCCTATTGATTAGTCCCAGTATAAATCAATGATTTTACTCGAGATGAAGAGAGATTTGAGGAGGCACAGAGAAGAGCTTTGAAATGAATTTTGAGAACCAAACAGAGAGAGCCACGGCAAGTTCTTGTGACAAGATTATTAAACCAGACACTAGACATATGGGGCAAATCATAAAGGGCAGACCATTTCCTTTGAACACTGAAAGGTGGTGTGTACAATTAAGTATCCACTTGGAGAATTAACTGTTGTTTTAGTGAAAGGATCAAACATCAAAATTTATGAAAATTAAGGGAAACACTTATTTCTAAAATTTATTTTGCCTTAACGTTTAGTACAGAATATTATATGTGTCAAAATATCCAATTTTTAGGTTTAACAGTTGTTATCATTTTGCAATAAAATTTCTAATTTTGATGATACATTATAAGCAAATTGAAGACAATTTTTGAAAAGCCACACATATTTTCAATATCATTCTCACATTGAGCACAAATAGGACTAATTCTAGTATTCCTAGGTGCTATCTACTGTTAGGTCTGTAATGGTTTCCCAAAGCCCTCATGAAAACTTACCACATAAAAGACTTTAAGCAACAGTCTCAGAGGCACCAATGAAAAATCAAGGCATACCAAGCTCCATGTTTCTCAGTAGGCTGTAGAGAAAAATGCTCACTTTTTCTTCCACCTCCTTGTGCCTCAAAGTTCCTTCACTTCAAAGCATGTATTCTTCATCCCAGCCTTCGCCTTGCATTGGCTTTGCTGGTTAATGCTTGCTTTGAAGTCACTGTCTTCCGGATACCAACCACTGGATTTAGACATCACTTTAAACCCAGGGTATCCTCATGTAGACAGTCTTAAATATTTTTGCCAACATCTTTCTTCCAAATAGTTTGTATTTACAGGTGTGAGGAATTAAGCTTTCTTTGCACCACTACCTAATCAACTATTTGGACCATGTTCCAGTTTCTCTCAAATATTGTCCCCAAATACTCTGTGAGCTAGTTTTTCTCAAGAACCATTTACTAAGTGCACAGTTCAAGTTCTAGTCTGAGAAACTTTTGTTCTGATTACTCAATTTAAATAGTATTTATTCAAATTATATTTATGCTAAACATTTATTATATGTAAGATAGACTACTAAAGATCCTAGGAATGCAAGCTAGGTAAAATAATCACTGGAAAGGACTGGCAAATTGGCTCAGTGGGTAAAATGCATGCTGGAAAAGCGTAAGAACCTGAGGTTGTATCAACAGCACCCACATAAAAACCTAGATATAGCAGCACCTACCTGTAATCTTCACAGAGAGGTGAAAACAGATAGGTCCCAAGAACTCACTGACTGGCAGACTCAAGGGACCCAAGTTCAATGAGAGAAAGCTGACTCAGAGCATAGAGTAGAGATCAATAGAGAAAGACATGCATGCATATACACACTTACACATACATGCATGCATACACACACACATACACACACATACACAGGTACATGCACGTACGCATGTATGCATGTGTGCACACACATACATACACACAAACACACCAAACATACACATGTGCACACACACATGCACACACACACACACATCACTGGAAGAGTAATTATAAATCTGGAGATGCTATTGCAACCTGGCCTCCCAAGGGCCACTGCAAACCCCATGAGCCTAAGGATATGTGGCACAGGTATAAGAAGTGTGCCTGTCCCTTTTGGCTTATATAAGAGTTAAGAAACTATTTTCTCTGATCTCATTTTTTTTACATATTCCTTCATGGGTTTTATGTTCATAGGTATGTGAAATCTCAAAATGGTAAAACATAAGCTAGAAAGTAGCTGACTACACATGATTGTAGTCCCTAGAAACTTCAGAAACTTCCAAAGTAAGAACACTTTCACCCATTTAAAGCTATGCCCCTTCGTATGTTTTCCTTTATTGGTATCTGTGGAATGTCTACTGTGTTACCTAGCCTTGAATTCCCCTGCTAGATTCTACTGGATCCTGCTAATAAGATGCGAAGCTGTTAGAAGACCAAGCACTGAGGACTACTCTATGCCGACACTGAAAGACAAGTCCTCAGAAGCATGACTTTTCATATTGCTCCCATGTTTCTCGGGTGCAAATGCCCGAGGGAAGAACTTTGGTAAAATACTTGTGGATCCTTGGGTGACCGGTCTAATTAAGTGAACATTACTGTTCTTATTATTTCCTAGGCATGGTGTAACGTAATTATGACTGGATAACATGAATAGTTGTCCCTGAAAAGCACTTCTTCTGCAGCCTACTAGGGAGGTTATGATCTTGGACTTGTAAGCCCAGTTGAGTCATTAAGTAACAGAAAGCACAATCTAATTAAATTTGACATACTCGCATGGGGAATCATACCCACAGGTATTTCTACGGCATGAAATTTCAGGAAGGATTTCTTTCCTCTCTCTCTCTTTTTTTTTCTTCCCCAGAAGAAAGTTCATTAGGAAGAGACTGAGGGCAAAGTTTGAAAATGAAAATTTATGAAACCAAAAAAGGAACTACTTTAAAATATTCCCCTAGAGGAAGAATTAGAGCTGTGAAATACCCAGAATTTCTGAAAGGTTATACAATCTTCTCTCCAGTTTATATGCACAAAAGGCCAGGCTGCAGGCTTCACCATTGTGGGACTGAAGTCAGTAGCAATCTTAAGAGGAAACTTCTGTCCTCGAAGATTCTCACATTCAAACAAGGGGCCATAAAGAACTTGGATCTTTTAGTGTCAAAATTATACACTACAATGTCAAATTGAGTATTGTCTTATGGAGAACCATCCATGGATTTAAGATTTTAATGAAAATGATATATTTTTCATGTCTATCAAATCCTGGTTTACATAAATGTACATTTTCACATATTTGCAATAGGAAGACATACGGTGCTGTCTGTTTTTATACATAAAATGGCAATCTAAATATTTTCAACACTTTTCCCATGGTTTTTGCTATTTTGATTTTAAATGAATTCATAGTTTGTGAATGATTTCATAAGCCATGTCAGATGAATCACCTATTTTTAGATATTTAGATTGGATCTAAATTCGATTACAGTAGATAATGTGAAATTACACTTGGATTGTTTTCCACAGATCCTCCTACAATGCTCACTAAGTATGTGGTGTGGAAACAGATGCTACTCCATCCTTACATGGCCAGGAGAGAGAGGAATAATATTTTGATTTGGGGATTTCTACCACTGTAGCCAAAAGGGTCTATACTTTCACAGCATCATCTCACCAGCGGAGCTGTTACACTGGATTATTTGCAAAACATTTAGAATGACCTCTAGCTGATTCTTTCTCTAGTTGGTTCACTCTTGGTTGTGCCTGCTATCCCAAATTAAGAATATTTTACCCTTTGTGTGGTTGATGTGTTTGAAAAAGAGGATTTTTATGGAAAACCCACAGATGTTGAAGAACTATTTTAATATTGGAGATAAATAGGGAGAAAAAAAAAGCATCTGAGGTAAAAGAGATGTTCAGCTCCTCTGCCGAGCCCAGTCCTGTGTCCATCTTCTGCGGAGTGATGTTCTGTTCTTCCCTTTCCATGCCCTGCTACGTTTCCTCTTCACTGGACTAAATTACCGAGCACAGCTTTTATTACATGTGTCACACCCAGACCAAAAGTGCAACCAACAAAATTAGGGTGGAAAATTATGTTTAAGCTCTTCCACCACATCGCATTTAAATAGCTAGATATAGAAATGCATGTATGCCTTGAAGGCAAAACTTAAGATTTTATAACGAGCACCATATAAGTAGTTATTAAAAAGCAATTTCATCCATGGCAGGTGACTATCAGCCCATAGGAAGTCAACACTGTGAAAATATAAGAATACCTAATTGTTTTTCTTATTTAAAGTTGTAACATAGAAGTAACATCACAGAATGTCAAAGCTGAAAGAAGACTCAAGGATTGCTCTCATTTGACAAGTGGGGAAGCAAGACCAGAGAGGAAATGTACGTCCTGACATCACACAGTCTGTTAAGATTCATGTCAAGACAAGGATGCAGGGAAATGGGTTTGCAGCATCATCTTTAGATTCTTGGAAACAGCAGCATATCCTATGTGACTTAAAGGAGGTCATCTTAGTGTGTGGAGCCTGTCCTTACAGACCAGGTAGTGAGTAAATTTTAATTTGAATGAGCTTCCACATTGTGGAACTATGACAAAGAAGTCTCTTAGGAGGGTCACTGGAAGAAAAGCAGCATTTGCCATCATTTATCTGCACAAAACATCCACATTCACTTAAGCACACATATACACATACACACACATGTATGACATTTTAGACTTTAGAGTACACACACAAGATGGCTTTCAAACTGTTCTCTGCAAAGTCAAGTATTCCTTGGAGCACGCATATATGCAGACATAGTTGGAAATTTGTGATGTAAACAGGCTAGTCTATCTTGTATACAAACATAGCAATTCAGGCAGGTATATCCTTGAGTCATCTATACAGCTGATAAGGATGTGAGGTGGGAGAATGGGGAAGCTTGTAATTTAGAATGCCTCAGGTTTTGTCTAAAAACCTGCTCTCATCAGTTTATATCTGTTGACGAGGGAAGGGCTTACTTAGAGAGTCTCCACTTTCTTGCTTATAAAATAGGGTTGAATACATTTTTGTATACAGAAATGTTGTGGTCAAATAAAGCAGTACAGTGAACCAGGTAACCCATGTGTTGAAAGTAAGTTATTTGGATTATTTTCATCCCTCCCCACACCTCCGTCCTTTCTTAGTCTCACATCCAGGACTGAAGCCATGCTTCTCAAATCCCATTTAATGCTGTTTTGACCACAGAATGGCTGCTTATTCTGACTATGTCAGAATTGTTTTTCCATCCATCCCGCTTGATTACAGCAGTAGATAAGTGGCCCCCAAATCCCTTATCTCATTCCTCGGTTCCAGTTTGATAAATACAAATCCTGAAACTCCTAAAGGTATGGTGCTTGGAAATCTGTAATGGCTGCTCCATAATACAACAAATCTGGACAGCTGAGAGGAATGAGAAATAGCGTCTCACACTGCCTACCTCCTCAATGCTTGGCAACGCAAAATGCGCCCGAGTCCCAGTACTCTCTTTTCCAATGGCTGATGAATGGTCCTCCATTTGCTTCTCTTAGCTTCTGTTTCAGTCTTGGCACTCTCACCTACTTGCTATTCCTTTGGGCTTTGTTTCTGTGAGAAGTATCATTCCTCTGTGTGAATATGCATGCAATCCATATACAACATACTACCACATAGTATATAAATATGCATGCACTATTCTGCATGCTTAAACATGCATTTATATATGTAAACATATCTATAAACAAGCAGATGATGGGGCAAAATGAAAAGCACTTCCTTAAAATGAATGTCCTTCTCATCTCCTCACGTCCCCATGGCTACTTGCTGCCTGTACATGTACATGGTCACATGAAGCTCAGAGATAACCTCATCACAGTCAGATTTACATTTCTGTGGTGACTAGTGGTCCTTAGAAAATCTCATCCTCATTGGCTATCATTAACTCTTCTGTGGACAACAAATATTGGACAGAGGTTGAGGATCCCTAGGGAAAAATTAAGGGAAAGATTGAAAGCCCTCAAGGAGATGGCAACAGCCAAAGAAGACCAACAGTGTCAACTGACCTGTACTCCTGGGAGCTCCCAGAGACTGAGCATACAGGGGCTGGATGCAGACCCCGTGGCAGCTCATATGTAAGAGAGGGCTGCTGTGTCTGTCCTCAATGGGAGAGAATGTGATCAACCCCCAGAGACTTGATATACCAGGGAGGGTAGGATTTGGGAGGTGGGGAGCTGCTCTCTCAGGGGTGAAGGGAAGGGAATGGAGGAGGAACTCTGTGAAGAGGGGTTAGGGGTAGCATTTGAGATATAAATAAATAAAATAATAAATGAATAAGTCTTCTGTGGAGAAATTACTATTTTAATTTTCAGGCCATTTTAAAAACCAGGGAATTATGGTTTTGTTTCAAATTGTTTGTTCCTTCCGTACTTTTGAGATTAACCCTCCGTCGGGTATGGCACCTGCAAGCATTTCCTCTTGTTCCATAGGCAAGTTTTGATTTTGGTGAGTGTTTCTCTTGCCGGGCATAAGGTGCTTAATTTGATATAGTTTTCCTTGTTAAGTTTTGACTTGTTACTTGAACAGTTTATATACTGTGAGTAGGAAGAAAGATGTCATGGCAACAATAGAAATCAATATAAAAGATTTCTCAAATATTCAAAACTTCTTATTATATGATCCAGGTAGGGTATTTCTGCATAATATATAAAATAATTAACATCTATATAAAAAGAGATTTCTGTATTTCTGTATTTATTTAAGCATTAATCATAGTACTAAGATGTTGGAGTATACTAACTGCTCACCCATAGAGAAATAAATAATGAATAAATGAATATATAAAATAGAATATTATACAACCATAAAAATGAATAAACATAAAACAACATAAATGGACCTTGAGAGCATTATGCTCTAAGAAATAGACAGTTACAGAAAGGGATACAATAGATGAAATACAAAGTATCTAAAATAGTCAAACCATAGGATGAGAATGCATCTGTGGTCGGAGAACATGTTCAAGAGGCTTCCTACTCACTGAGCATGGGATTTCAGTTAAACAAACTGAGAAAACTTAGAAAGAGCTCTTTCAGCAGCCTGTACAGACAACTGCCAACCATGGACGGGAGAGCGAGAATTTATCAAAGGATATGTTACCTGCTCTAACAGCAGCTTAATGTTCGAAAATGGTGGTAGTTTCTGTTTTGTCTTGTTTGAACACAGAGGTCAAAAGCAGAAGCATGAATTTTTGTTATCAGAAAATGGTAAAGCCGCAAAATGAGTCAAAAAGCAGTAGATGGGTTACATAGCATGCAAAATGAGGTGAAAAGGGACAACATATACTTAGGAGAGAAGAACCTGACCAGAGAGAGTCTCAGTGGAATCCACAGACCCCAGTTTTGCCAAGTCTCCATCATAATCCACTGAGAAGATAGGCAAAGGATAAGAAAGTTACAACAGGAGTGAGATGTATTTTAATATATGGCAAAATTTTACATTAATTTTTGATAACAAATGATCAGGAGAAAACTACTTGGAGTATCTTTTCAAATGGCTCATCAGATAAAGCCTGCTACTCTCTCTCTCTCTCTCTGTATATATATATATATATATATATATATATATATATATATATATATATATATGCAGTCCATTGACATTTGACATTTGTTAGCTACTTCGAGAGTTGGTTCCATTTTTGGTTATAAATATTATATCCAGGATCTGTTTATTTTCTCAGTGTCTATGGACCCTCCCACTCTTAGAAAGGAACCATATAGAAAAAAAGAACCCTGTTCCATCTCCTTTACTTTTCTGTCCATACAAGGACATCCCATTTGAAAAGACTTAAAAATAGACAAAGCACTGTCCATTCTCTGACCCAGAGTTGAATGAAGTAGGAACTTTTTCAAAACCTGTGAAGAACCCTTAGGCTGCAGCCTGAGGTAGGTGCACTGTTCATGTCCTTCGTCGCCTCTATCCCAGAAATTCTTCAGGTGGAGACTGTGTGGTATAGAAGCTGGGAACAAGAGTTCCAGGATTGAAATGCAAAGTTTCAAATAATCTGGACTTTTAATCAATAGTAGTTATAGCTGACAATGTCCATAACTTCATAATCCTTACATATGGAGTAAGTAATCAAATACAGCATGAAATGTTTGCCATGATGCTTGCTACCTGGGAGCCTTTCAAGAGAAAGCAAAACTATATTCTACATCTCCCTAGACTGTAAACTGCCAGATTCAAATCAGAGCTTCAGGTCTGCAAAAGAGTAGACATTGAAGTAAACCACAAGAGTGTATGGTTGCTTTGTTGTTGTTGTTGTTGTTCTTGTTAGTGTTTTGAGTATCTGTGTCTATCTGTGTGTCTGTGTGTTTGTGTACAAATCTAAGTGGAGCTCAAAACCTAAAAATTGAGCCTAAGTCATCCATGTATGCTAGAATTTGAGGCCAGATCTATTTTATTAAACATGGCAACTCAATCTTTTATAATGTGAACAATTTGGTTGCTTTATTTTGCAAAAAGTTAGTTCTTGCTTCGTCAAGCACGATTCTTTTCGCTCTATAGACTTGCTGAGGAAAACAATCGTAAGTCTGTGGGACTTGATATTAAAGTGTTTTGGCTCAATTACTTGCATGAATTTATCTGTTTGGTGAAGGTGCAGGGTTTATACCACAACAGCCACCAGCAGTGAGAATTAATCTCCCGAGTCTTAATTAAAACAGTCTTTGGAGACTACAAGTGCCTCAGGAAGTGCCAGAAAAATCTCATTTGAAAGCTTCCTGATTGTGATATTTCCAATGTCATATTGCAGATTCAAGAAACTTGGGTGTTTGGAATAAGCCTTGCATGAGAACAGCCTCACGTTAAGTGCTTATCTTAACCACCGAACCATCTGTTCTTCTTCCATCATGGCTGTGAACAGTACATAAGAACTAGCATCCTTCTTCCTGTCCCGCTTCGCATCTAAGCACGATCTATTTCCAAAGTCATTTTTCTCCTTTTCCCATCAAGCAAAGCAGGAACTAGCTGGGAATATTTCAACAGAAATGAAATAGTTTTCACCCTTTCTAATACCTCGTCTCCCACACGGCTGAAATTTCCTGTTTTAAACACAGAGTTATTTTAGTCAAGTGTTTTTCCCTTTACTGTTCACATCCAATTCCTTGCCTTGCTTGCTAATTTTTCTAAACAGCTTCTTATATTTCTACCTTCCTCTTCACTTCACATGTAATATTATGCCATTTCAAAAATTTGCTTTATTTTCATTTCTGAATTCTGCGTGTTTTTATCACCCCCTATAAGATCTATGGATTCTTTATGCTTAAGCAGAACATAATCATAAATGAGCTAATTTTGTTCCTGTTTTATTCTCAATGCATATTGCTAAAAAAAAAGGTACGCAATGTCACTTTCGTTATGTGACCTCTTCAGAACAGACCAAGAGTAGCAGGTACAGTAACACTAAAGGAGCTACAGCACAGAGTGCTCATGACAGAGATGAGCCTGGAAGTCACAGGAGGTGAGGGTAAAGTGACCCTGAGGTTGTTTATTTGAAAACTGAAAGGGTTAAAGGAAGGATGGTAAACATAAATGTAAAAGATGGAACACTGTAGGAGGGTGCATCTTATTTCTCTGCTGTTTGCTTGAATAAACCTTGAAAAACTGGGGAGAGCCAATGGATGTGAATTTCCAATTCATCTCAGGAAAGATCTTCACATACTTAAGACTGACAGAGAAAGTACTATGTGCCTTGTGGGGATGTGGCTCTCCTGTTTAGGAACTGCTCTCTGGTTACTTCTTCTAAAGCATGTAAGTGATATACACATAGAGAGAAGAAAGTCAAGCCCCAAAGACCACTGGAATCCTTAACAATTCTAAGTAACTATGAGCTTTGGTCTTCACTGCTTTCTTAGTAATCCCTGCTATGGTTTGGATAAAAAGTATCCTCAAACGTGCACATATTGATAGCAGGGTCCTAGTTACTTGATTCAATTACTAAGTGATTAAATCATGAGAACTGTAACTTAATAAGTGGGTTAATCAATTATTGACTTCATAATATACTGACATTTAACAGATAGTGGGAACATGAAGGTGAACCTGGCTAGAGGAAGTAAGACACTGGTAGTATGTGTTTGAAGAGAATATGTTGTCCCTGGAGCCAGCTGTAGAGAAACAACTAAAACAATGAGAAAATGAGTATCCACTTTCTTCCCTTTAGTTATTTATCTTGGGAACCTTGTGATGGCAGTGGAAATAAAAGCAAGCCATTTTTTTTTTTGCAATAATCAGTTATCCCTACAGCCATTATTTATCATGATGACTGCAAATTCCTGGCTATTCTGGGTAGTTCCTGTTCAGCATCCTTCCCAAAGTCCACTCCAAAAAACACCTCTTGGCACACAGGACTAGAATTACCAGAATTAGAATTCAGGATAAAAGCCACTAACAATATACTTTGGATGCGGAATCAAAACAAAGTATCAAAGAAGCTGAAGTGCACTAGTACTTCATCCATTTGTCTCCCTGATGATGTTCAAAAATAGACGGTCTTCATCAAAGTGTGTTTGATCTTTGGTCAATGGCTTCCGTCTCTGGATAACAGTGATCCTTTCCCTTCTCTCTACTCTAGAGTGACCAGCTCTGAGAAAGGCAGCAGGACAACAGGCACACAGTATTTTATGGAGGCAGCTTGGGCCAGTAACCATCACTTGCTTTCATTTAGACAGCAAATGGCTGGGAAATAATATTCTTCAAGAGGCCAGTGGCTAACTAACACTTGTTACAAATCTAGGGAAGAGAAAATATTAGAGAATATCTCCAGTTTAGCAGAGTGAACCCTCAGCACTTTGTCCATTAGTTATTTTAGTATTCATTTTTTTCTTACTGAATTTTATAATCTTCCTGAAGACAAAATAATCTAGTAGTTTTGATCAAACTTCTTTGAATATTCTATAAATCCTTTTATTTGACAAGTTTTTTTTTTAAAAAAAAAGTCACTGAATGAAGAAATGAACAAATAAATAAAGATGACCCAGAGAATCATTTTATTCAGAGATTCTATTCTTTTAAGACTTAATAGAGAATTTGGTTATTTTACTACTGTAACTCTTTTAAAACTTTAAATTTATTTCTTCACATTCTGTTAGATTCAGTATTTTTTGTCTTTTCAATACTCATTGTCTACACAGGAATGTTTCTGTGGGGATTTTTCCCTGCTGGCTCCTTCATATTTTCTAAACACATATCCTTATTCTTTAAAGGAGAGCATGCATTCTAAGTAAAACACCCAGGGCTTTGTCTTACAACTTGTAGCTGGACTCCTGGTTTTTCAGCCTAGGCAAAGGCTCTCATACAGGGATCAATGATCCTCTTTCCCTGAGACTGGAGTTGAGTTATTGTTCTATTTTGAATTGTTATCAGCTGTTTGTAAAGGATCTGGCATACAGGGAAACCTAAGCTAACTGATAAATGATGGTTTCTAGCGAAGAGTTTGATTTTATAATTTCCCACTAAATTTTACAGGAAGCTAAGGGTTGGATTCATATGCTCATGATCTTTGTCCTTCACTCTCAGTCATTTTTTTTTAATCCTCCCTTTTCCAGTATGAACTCTATGGCTTTCAATGTCCCAGAATCTTACTTTTTAAAAAATTATTTTATTGTGGTAATCACACAATCTTGTGGGCAACTTTATATATGTAAGTTTCATTAGTCTAAGTAACGGATAATGCAGCAGATAAGTAGAGCTTATTCATCTTGCTTAAAGTGCAATTGTATGCCACTTGGTCAGTAACTCGACGTACCACCATACTGCCAGCTAATACACGATTGTCCATCTCTTTGATGTCATGAATTTGATTGTTTTTATTTGTTCACATTTACATTTCTCACATGAAGACAATCATGTGGGTTTTTTTTTTGCATTTCATGACTGGGGTTTTAACTTATCAAAATATCCTCTAATTCAATTCATGTTGCCACATACTTTAGAATCTCTTTCTTCAAACTTAGTAAGGGAGCTGAATAGATGGCTCAGCAATGAAAACCACATTCTGTTCAAGGAACCTGAGGTAAGTACCAGTATCCACGTGCAATAGCTCCCAACACTGAAACTCATACTCAGGTGATCTGATACTTGTCTTCAGTTTTCTATGGATACATACAATAAGTAAACACATGAGTAAATAAGTAAATCCTTTAAATGCTGATATTCCAGCATAATTATCCCATTTTGTTGTCCTTTGGTGAGTATTCTATTTAGTTCTACATCTTGGCTATTATAGATTATCTGCTATGAAAAACAGCATTAAGTTTTCACACACACAAACACATACACATGCACATGCACATACACATACACATACACACATACACATACACACACACACATACACGCACACGCACACACACACACACACACACACACACACACACCCCTGAATACAGAACAACCATCAGATCTGGCCATTGCATTTCCAGGTATTTACAGAAGTCTTATACAAGGAGAATTTCCAGCAGACACTGGGGATTTAGAATCTGTGATTAGAATCATATGGTCCACAAAGTTCAAAACTCTTTGCCATGTAGCTGGTACTTCTTTACTGAGAAGACCAACAGCATGTGCATTCTGTATGCAAGTTGGACTTTTACTACAGTAACAGATCTCAGTGAAGTAGTAAAAGAGGTAAAGGCTTTCTACTGTGCCCTGTACCTACCACCCTGACCTTTGCAGATATCTTTACACTTATCCCATGGACTGAAGAATCCTGCAAGGAACAAGCACTGACATAAGATTGCAACTGGAACACCTGTATTTCTGTTTCTTTTTAATAACTTGAAACATTAGTTAGATGGTCATTAAATGCTTAAATATATATTTGCAGTAGCTGATCAACCCAGAAGGGTCTCTTTCAAGCTCATCTTACTTCTGTTGTTTCTTTGAAACATTATTGTAGCTCTAAACAACATTCTGTAAATTAAATCTCTGTCTTAATAGTGTAAATGGTGCAAGTGAAATTGCAAATTGAATGCTCTCAGAAGAATGTCAGTTTGCATATATCCTTTCTCTGTTAATTTCTACTCTGTTTTGTTTAGAATTGGAGTTTTCCTTTTATTTTGATGACTATCAATGAATATTATAGTATTTCCACAAATGAAAACAAACAAACACCCTCTACCCGTAACATCTTTACAGTGTGTCCAGAAGGTAACTCTCATCACTCCTGACTTATTTTTGCACTTAGGACTGAACTCTGTGCCTTTTTCCAATTGGCTGATCATAAGCATTCTCTCAATTCCAACTCCATTTATTTGATATCACAGCACACATGGTTCATTATTTTCCAGAAGTACTAGACTGTGAATTGCCTCATGGCTGCTCAACAAACTGTGTCAAGCAATAAAACCCTGTGTCACTGGATTGGGGAAAAGCCTCTTCCTTTAGGATTCTTTTCAGAGTCTTTATCACCACGAGAAGCTGATTGTAACCTAACTTCTCTCTTCTATTACATGTATGGAAGCACAATCAGAATACTGATAAGTTTAGCCTATGCCATCCATGTCTCCTGCTATCATTGTGCTGTGCCTCATGCTTCCCATTTTATTTATATCAGAAAATAAGGACAAGAAGGTGGCATAGCTATTTTAAAAGTGATATGAGTTCTGACCGCATAATACTTTTCTTCAATGTGTATGAAATAATTACCCAGATTTGTGGGATACTATGTGATAATTATACAGGGGTTACAGATATATACAAAGTATCATGATCAAATTAAGATATTAGCATTTTCCTCTTCTTAAATATGTAGCGATCTTTATGTTAGAAAGCTTTGAATTCTTTTCCAGTTCTTTACAAAATAAGTATCTCTGTGTTTCACACCATTGTTATCTTACTGTGCTATAAAACATGAAATCATATTCCCCCCACGTGACTCTATTTTGGAGATTTACCAGCTTATTTCTATTGTGGACTTCTACTACATTTCCCAGACTTATGGTGATCTCTATTTTACTCTTTCTTTAAAATGATAGAAAAATAAACAAACAAACGAAAGACTGTATATAACTAAGAATATGAGATACTGATGTTTTATGCTTGACTTAGTTCCCCTTAAAGCTGACTGGTGTTCGATCATGTAGATATAACATCTTTTACACAACTCCATTCTTTTAGTGATGGGCACTTACGTTTAATGGTATATTTTGACTCTCATGATTAACATGGCAATGGAAGTACAAGTTTGCCCATCTTTTGGACAAACTGATTTGAGTTGAGTTATGATTAACCATAAATCATCCCGATCTACACAGAAAGTTCCAGGACAGTCATGGCTACATAGTGAGACCCAGGCTCAAAACAGGAAAACAAAACAAAAAAAAAATTGTAAACTGTGTATGTTCAACACTGACATGGCAGACAAAGGAAAAAATTCTATTAAGCTTGCCTGGTTTCAGTTCATTAGTCTCTACTGTAACCTGATCTTCATTCTTCAGAATCAAAGCCTCTCCTGCTTGTCCTACGCATGAACAACATATACTGAAGTCATGGTGTGCTTAGCAAACAATAGTCTTACCAGCTTAAGTAATCATCCACATTCAAAATGATTATAAATGATTTGTGAAGCACAGCAGAAATTCAAAATTAGTACACACTTTAAAAATGAAAAAAATTGGGAAGGTTTTTACATAAAATAATCGAGACACTTGACACAATGTTGTATCTTTTTATTATTTTAAAATGTCATTTTTGTAAATCAAAATTAAATGGAATTTTCTTACCTTGTAAAAGAAAATCTTGAAAAAAAATGTAACAAAACAATGATGTGTGCCTTTCATTGAGCAATGAGACAAAAACACACCAGGTCTCAGCATCTCACTGAAAGCCCTGCCTGAGGGCTGGGAAGTGGGAACGAGGAAGAGTTGGAAGAGTATAAGGCAAGACGTAAGGCTTTCTTACTTTTAGAAAGCATGATGCTCAACATAAAATCACAAGATTCATCGAGCATTAGGACCTATATAATATTTTCGGAAAGCACAAAAATCATGCACAAACATCAACTGTGTTTGTGTATATCAGCAACAATCAAAACATGTGTCATTGTCGTCTGTCTGCTTGACTAAATTATGTACTTATCCCAGACTGTTGGCTCAGAGACTCCTGGGAGGAAAAAGTCACAAGAAGGAAGAGCAGTGCAGGAAAGACTTTCTGAAATAGCCATGTCTTCCATGAGTATTGAATATATACAGGGATGAGCAAACAGAAAAGCCTGATACGGGGGACAAGAGTATGGCTAAACTGATAGAAGATGCAGAGCTGGGTTCCAAGTAAGCACAGAACTGCAAGTGTCCTGGGGGAAACAGTTAATTTGGTGGCTTGCCAATGTACACCACCAAAGAGAATTGTGGGTGTTTTCTAAATGTTGAACAGAAAGTATCCTTACTATTTATGCTAATCAATGGCCAAAGCCAGCACTCAGGATAGGCTTTGGCACCTACTGGGTTAAAGAAAGTTGCACTTTCATTGGCCTCAGAAGTCTTCATATAGGAAAGGGTAGGTTTAGGTGTTCGGAGAAAAGGTACACAGATGTTATCAGTTTTCCTAGCTAAGATGGGAGACATCAATTTCTTGGAGGGATCGACTCACGGGGTTCACTACTCTCTCTTAGATGAGTGCTTTAGCAAAATGGATTCCATTTTATAAAAATAGATCCCCTTTAAGGAAGCTATTAATGCAGTGGTTCTCAATCTTTTTAATATTGCAATCCTTCAGTACAATGTTTCGTGTTGTGGTGATCCTCAACCATAAAATTATTTCATTGCTACTCCATAACTGTAATTTTGCTACTGTTATGAATTGTAATGTAAATAACTGATACACAACCCCCAGAAGGGTAGAGACCCACAGGCTGAGAACCACGGTATTACAATGTAGAGACCAGCAGCCACTAATATGCTGCAAGAGACTGGCCTGGCACACTTCAGTTTGGGTGCCTTGAAACCCTCTGGCAGCCAAGAAGAGGAAAGTCCTGAAGGGAAATCACAGGAAAGAAGGAGGTGGCTATCCATGACTCTTCCAAAGAGAAATTAATTTGGTTTTCAGAAAAGACACTAAAAACACAAAGACGAGCAAGACAGCTCCCCGCCTTCCAGAGAAGCACTAACATCCTGAATGTTTGGATGCATTCTGTGGAAAAAGCCAAGGCTGTTTTTAAATCTCTACTGGCTGGTGCTGCCTGAACTGTACCAGGGCCCCAGAAGGAGGCTGTGCTAGGAATTGCAATTAGTAGTCAGGGCACAGGCAGGAGCCAATGCATGCAAATAAAAAACAAACAAACCTGAAGGTGGGATGGAGAGAGGGAGGGGAGGGAGGAGGGCCTGAGAGTAGATGAAACAGGGAACCCACCCATCCGATGAATTTTTCTCTGCTCTCATTTTCAAACTGCACAGGGCTGGCTGAGCTTGCGCCTCACTTGTTAATCTCTCTTTTGCATCCCTGTTTTTGTGGCTGTCAGAACTCCATATTATGCAAATTGGGATTAAGCAATTAAGGCAATAATGTTTTCCTTGAAGAGTTTGACAAGGTGGTGGGAGTTTGGGCTACATTTCCCAGACAGGGGCTTGGATGCTTATTTACCTACAAATAGAAGTGAACAAGAAACGAGAGAAGACATAGTTGGATTTGGCTTGCCTGAGCTGGGCTGCAGCTTTCTCTGTTCCTCTGATACCACAAAGAACAAGGGGTCACCCAGCGGCATTAGCAGGTGGTAAATTTAGAATAAGCGAACACTTTCCACAAGATGTAGCTTTAACCTGTTGAATTCACACCTGCAGAAGGCCACCAAATCAATTCCTCTGACTGGATTTTAAAGGGGACTGGGTGACTTTGTGAGGAATAACATTTGAAGCCGCTAGGGCTGTGTGTTTTCTGTTTGGGGTCAGGAACTGATTGTCTTCGAGCTAGAGAGAAGCAAGGCCAGGAAGTCAGGCTCTGTCTGTGATAAGACTGAATTGCACAGTGCATGAGAATATCACAGCTACTTTCCTCTAAAACATCCCCTGTCATCAAGAAACCCAACAGGATGCACTTGGCTCTGAGATTGGTAGTAAATGCTGTCTTCTCTCCTGCCTTGGCATTTAGTATGTGGAAGGACTAAGAACAACAGGTATTTAGTGTTTATCATTCAGTCCCTCATTAGTTGAACATGTGATGAGGAAAGACTTGTCGTGCCTATAGAATGTAGCATATAGCATGTAGCATGTGTGCACAATATTGTATATGATAGCAAGTCGGGTGGAGAACAAGTCTAACCAGGGATAAGTGTAGCCTGATTCTGAATTATCTATCACCATAGCCTTTGCTTTTGGCTCCTTCCACAAACTTTGTCATTTCGCTGGCAAGCAAGTCCTTAAGTCAAGCCCAAATCTCCCCTCTTTCAAATCACTCAGTGTGCATCCTGCCTAGCTTAATTTTCCAGATTTCCTAAATATTGCCAGTGGTCCTTTAAACCTTGTGTCCTATTCTGTAAATCCAACCAAGGGACCCCAATCTGGTCCACATCCTCTGAAATGATTTTCTTCAAAAATACCTCCAGTTTAATATGTCATATCTAAAACACTCCTTCTTTTGATCTGACTCAAGTAGAACATACCATTTCACACTGTTCATCTTCTTCTCAGTTAATCTTTCTTCCAATATGCTTTGGCCCACTAAAGAAGATGTACATTAAACTTCCACTCTGTGAAAACAACTGTAATTTTTATTTTCTAGGCTAGAAACTCCCTGTAGGTAGTCCAGGCTACTTTCCCATCTCCTGCTTTTTCATCCTCCTGCTTCACCCTTCTAAGTACTAGAACTAGCAGTGTGTATTGCCATGCCCATCACTTCAATGTATTTTGAGCATACCACTATCTTTAATAAATAAGATACAGTTCATCTTTTAAAGATGCTTTATTTCTATGTGGATAAGATGAATTCAAATGAATTGACATACCATCACAGGTAAGTAAAATATTGCTGTAAGAGGACTATAACTAAATAAGAGTGGGGATGTTGGCAGAATTGAGGTTCAGGGAGAACACCAGAAAGAAGTGACAATTGAGCTGTCTCAAAGTTTGAAAAAAAATTAACTGTGTAGAATTTAAAGATAGGCATGGCCTCAACTTTCTTTCTTCCTTCCTTTCTTCCTTTCTTCCTTTCTTTCTTCCTTTCTTCCTTCCTTTCTTTCTTTCTTTCTTTCTTTCTTTCTTTCTTTCTTTCTTTCTTTCTTT
>JANHMN010000011.1:26329818-26340680 GCA_030674055.1 Rhabdomys pumilio
TTTCTTTCTTTCTTTCTTTCTTTCTTTCTTTCTTTCTTTCTTTCTTTTGGTTGTTTTCAAGACAGGGTTTCTCTGTGTAATCCTGGCTGTCCTGGAACTCACTCTGTAGACCAGGCTGGCCTCGAAGTCAAAAATCCGCCTGCCTCTGCCTCCCAAGTGCTGGGATTAAAGGCATGCGCCACCACCGCCCGGCGGCCTCAACTTTCTTGTCAACTTCCTTCCTAGTCAGCTCCACATTTGCTGGATAGATTTATAACCATGGACTGATCATTCACAATCAAATATTCCAATGTTTTTAGGGTCCTATTTTTTCTACTAGAATCTTCTAGCAAGATGTCTAACATGCTAGCACAAAACTCTCTTGGTTTTCTTCTCTAACCAAACACCTAAAAGATACCACTACTGAAACATCATTTGTGTCCAGCTTCTCAGACTCGGTTAGTAGTAAACTCTCTTGTTTGTTTACTAATGCTGAAGTCTCGAATCATCCAAGGTTCTCATTACCTTCCACACTAGTCACCACCTTCTATAGAGTCTCAAGCCACTATCTCCCAAGGAATCAATGTCTATTTTACTTTTCCTTATGTCTCCACAGACACAAAGGAGTGTTAGCACTTTCTATCTGTAGTCTCTGGACTTTGTCTCACTGAAATGCTTGCATAGGAGATCTGGACATTGTTATCATCATATTTCTATCTTATCACAAGCTTCAGCAGCCCTCAATTCCTTGATTTCTACCCTATACTTCATCTACCCTGATGGCTCCTGCTTTCCTGAACAGAGCATGTTTTTTTTTTGTGTCACCATGACATTTCTAAATGTTTCTTCTTGTGCAATCCTCTCCTCTTTTTGGAATGCAGGGAGTAAATTCATCCTTCATGCCTCTGTTTAATTGCCATGAAAGTCTGTATTTCAATACGTATATGGAAATGTCTTGTCCCATCTTATGATGTAGTTTGCTTTGGACTTGCTCTTTAGAATGAGTACCTGGCCATGAATGATGCACATTTGGAGACTGCTCATATCGACATCCTGGCTCTCAGTTTCCCAATGTTCTTTCAAAGAAAAAAGCCCTCACGATTGCAATTTCTTTTTGGAAAAGGTGGTCTGACATTAAAATAAATGAATTCAGATTATAAGCAATGACAAAGAGAAATTCAAATGATCGGGATACAAAAGCCAGCTGTCCTGCTCAGAGAGTGTAATTGGGAAGACGGTTTAGAGCTGGCACCGGCACAGAGCTCTCAGCAATCCCTAACTTAATATGCTGAGTCTGCTGACTTGTATCTGATCCAGCTGAGTAAGGTGAGTTTGTATACTTCAAACTAGTTTGTAAGCTATGATTGCCTGGCACTGGAGTTTTAGAAAAATGATGTTGTCTGCATCTTGAAACAGCTGGCTCTGTTTGAGTTTTGGAGGTGAGAAGTGTCGAAGGAGAAGTGACAAGGACAGTTATAAATTCCATGCCTAGTCTGCATGTACGATGTTCCTTAGCTACCCTCCCAAGGCCATCGATAGAAGACAGAGGGCAGATAAAGGGTAACAACAGGGAGTGGGTGATAGGACCTGAATAAAGTGTTGCGTGTGTGGTAGGACATGGAATGGGGGTTGGGGCAGGGAGGTGACTTTGTTTTAGGATTGGTATTTGACTCTAGTTTATCAGAAATGGCTATCTAACAGTACCCGGTATTTAGAAGAAACACTTAGGCTGGCCTTTAGCTTCCCCTTTCCTTTAACAGACCACTTGGAAAGTGCACATGGAATGGCCCCAAGGCGAGGACAACAGAGTGTGAGTCAGTGCAATGCAATGGATGCTTTCGGAAATTAAAAGATGAAGCTTATAAATCTGTCCAGACAAAGTTTACATGTTCCAAAGAGGATAAGAGATGTTGAATTGCCTAAGAGTGGATTGTAGAAGGAAAAATATTTATAAAAGGAACAAGAACTAAAGGGGAAACAAGGTTAGACCAACCTTTTCCAGAATCAGCACAAGCTTTGCCCATTGGTAACACATACTAAGACAGATCCCTAAACAGAAAACAGATTCCGACTAATTTTTTTTTCTGAGTTTTGCTCCTTTGTCCTCCTCCCTAAATAGTTTTCATTTAAGAAATAGTTTTTTTTGAGCTTCAAATAGCTCAAATAAAAATCCCCTGAAACAAACATTATAGTCTAATATTTTATTGGAAATAAATAAAATCAATATGTTCCTTATCGTGATCCACTTGAAACAGGGTACTCAAATGTTTCCATCTGATTGCTGGTAAATTTGCATGAAATGATGGGTTTAGCAGAATTCTCATCAAGTCAATTGTCAATAAATATATATTAGGCCCTCTGTTAGATTCTGCATATAAAAAGATGATAGGATAATTAATACTATTTGCAGAGGACTCACTAGAGGCTAGTTTCTAGACAGTGAAGCTTAAAGCTCATATTATCAATATAAGCATTGAAATTGCTCCCCTTAAGCAACTTTTAGTGATCTCAGTCAAAATTGTAACAAAAATTTTGGCTAAATTCTGGACTCCTTTTTCCTCCACCCTTCTCCATTCCTTTACATCTTCCCTTTCAACTCCATAACACCAGGTAGAAAAGAAAAAGAACAGGAAAGGGGCAACAACTCATTAGACTACTTCTCACTGATTAGGGGTGTGGTAAGTTCCTTGAGGCAAATTTGATCTTTGATTTCAGGATATCTGATTTCTTTTTTGTCTCTTTACACACAATTACTTGACAAACTGCAACCAGTCAATCAGCACCTTCTATCAGGGTTCTAGCATGTATAGATCATCTGAAAAGTCCCACAATTCCAAAGGTTACACAACTGGAGAAACTATCTATAGCAGGCAAAATCATGCCTCTGCTAGAGCACAGGGCAAATCATACTCAGCCCCTGTGTACAATATGAAGCAGCCCTGTATCCCACATCTGGGATGAAAATAAAAACACCTTCTTATAACAGTTCTTTGTTTTTAAAGAAACCAAAATTCTTACTACAAAAACCTTATCAAAATTTAGCCAAGGATCTTTGGATATGAAAAAAAAAACATAACTGAAGATTCCCAGCAGTCTGATGTTTATGGTTCTATTGTATTCTAAATCGTAAACAGTTCTTGGCTCCACTATTCATAATGACCGGTATTATTTTATATTCCTATTTAGTACAGTGGCCCTCAAAACTTAATGCGCATAAAATAATAGAGTGCGTTTAGAAAATAAACTCTTCACAGGAACATCCCGGAGATTCTAATTAAGAAAGTCTAGATTAGGGGTGAGCATCAGGCTGACAGACTGCCTGAGTGATTCTGACACAATTAATCTATAATACTACTTTGAGAAACATTACTTTACAGAAGGAGTTCTCCTTAAAACGGACAAGTTTTCTCTCTTAAAAACATAATTTATTTTGATTGTATTTTCCTGTCCCTCAATTCATCCTTAAAACTGCCTCTCATCCAATTCTATGTTCTTTCTCAAAACAATAAGGAAATAAATAAACAGAATAAACCCAACTATTTTTCTAAAATGTCTTGCTTCTAGAGTATTTTTCAAAGCTTGTTGATTTATTTTGGAGGTTCCATCTTCTCTGAGAGATAAATAGGCGCCATAAGATGGTGCATTATTTCAACTAGTTTCCTGTGTATTTTTTTAGCTACTTGTTCATATTCCAGATGGGAGTTATTTTGGTAAATTATATGCAGATGTTGTTGTATTGTCACATTGATTTTGGAAGAAATTTAATAAAACTATTTAGAGACAGTAGATTGTATGTACTGGCTACTTAATCTAATTATATTTGTGGTATATTGATTAATATTAATGTAATAAATGTTTAACCACAAATACTAAAGTAGATTTAAATACTAAAAACCCTAGCTAAAAAAAGAGAGAGAGAGAGAGAGAAAACTCAGATATTTTCAGTATATGGAATTAAACAGAAACAATTTATTAAACAGGCTATTTTACAAAGTCAGTCCGATCACAGTGCATGGAGCCAAACAGTAACGAGCTTTAGCTGGAGAGACCATGAGTGGGGCCAGGATGGGTGGAGCATGGTAACAGTTTGTCTAATATATCATGTGCTTATGACAGAGAGAGTGATCATCTGAGAAAAAGTCAGATCAATACACTAACCTGTTGTTGACTATCCTCTAATTTTAAGGAAGTGCTTCTCCTTGAATGGATAAGCCGGGAGAGAAACCTATTCCAGTCTGTTTTGTTAGGATGTGGAAGGGAATCCAAAGAAGGCATGGCCTTAGAGCAATGGATCAAGAACCTGAAGTACATATCCTCTCAGATCTATTTAAGATTTTCCTACGTTAATTTACTACTGAGAACTGTTGTCTGGTAATCTTATCAACATTTTCATCACCCCAAACCTTTATTTTTAAGAATTATAGCAATATATTTGAAGGCTAGAGTGAGTGCTTGGGAGGATGAGACCACTTAAGAAACTCCTTCCTTAGTGATAGCTCTTCTCTGTCTCTTCCACAGTCCACAATTGTTCGAGGCTTTTCTCTGCATTTTCTTCTAGGTCTCATGTCTAGCCAGCAATATTGGGAGTATTGCTATTTCTCAGTTCATGCAGAATGATCTTCTATTTGGTCTCAATGAGTATTACTTTCTTATCTCTGACATCTCTTCCTTCTACCACTTGTACCTAATGTGCTATGCTTTACCTAACTTTTCTTTGTCCTTTTGTTTTAACCTCTTAAGTTTTAGAAAAATCTGTTCCAATTAATCCTATTTCTGGGCAAAAAACACTAGCTTCTGTCTGAAACTGTGTGTTTTAGCAAGCATTAAATAGGACTGGGATTGAAAAGGGCAAGGAAGAGAACAGGGTACGAGTACCATAAAAGTACCATAAAGCCAGTGGGGCCATAGCACTTCATTTGTTTTCTAGGTAAATTCACCTTATTACTGTGTTTGCTTAGATGGTATGTGACAAGCAGTGGGGAAGACTGTGTATCTTTTCCTACATTCTAGGGACAAGCTTTCTAGTTTTTGCCAGCTTCTGTTTTTACTATTAACTTGAATGATTCCTAAACCTCAATTGAGTCAAATTTTTATCTAGTACAGTAGCAGACTTACAGTGGACACTGTATTTTGCTTGTTTGTAAATATAGCTTTGTTTCAAAATTCATCAAGTCTTTAGATTGGCAGCATCTAATTTGAACCTAAGAACTTAAAAAACAACAACAAAAAGAAACCTACTGCCATATTATTTTCTGAAATAAATGATCTAATAAGCATGACCACCCAGAATGAAGGCAGAGTTTTGTGTATTATGTCTGCTTTGCCAAGTGATTCCACAGACAGGAGCTTTGAAGAAGAGCCTCCCAAAGTTTAAATTATCTGGCTACCTATGAAACAAAGAAGAGATTGAGGCAATCAAGGACTATTTCATGTTTTTTTTTCTTTAATTTGAGACACAGAAGACTATCTCACTGTCTCTGTTTAACCTTGAACAAAACTAATAATTGCAAATTCAAGACTCTTTTTGAAAAATTCGAGAGATGTGCTTATTTACCTTACACTTTTAGGGAGGACTTAATAAGTTCATGTGTGCAAAACCACTTCTCAAGCAATGAAACACTATAGGAACCGAGAGCATTGCCACCCTAGCCTTCATTTTTAATTGCATAACAAACTCTTCATCTGTCATATGATTGCTCTATCACACTGCAGTGGTTAGCATATCACAGAAAAGTTATCTAATTAAACGGGAGCTGAAACACCTCTGGTACCAGTGTAATCCAATTACACTTACCAAGTAAAAGAAATTAGCCTGGAAATTTACTCTTCAGCCTGGACAGTTCCCTGTTCCTCAACCAGTCTTGCAGAGCTGACAAGGTCTTCAGAGATCATTTCTTCCAATACCCTGATTGGTTTATAGGAAAAATCACTGAAAGCCAGGAGAGAGTGGAGTACCACTAACAAGGAAGACACATCAGAAAGGATTCAGAGAACTGCACATACTATCAATTTGCCTACATTAGCAGACTCATCTCCCTCAGTTCTTTCTTCAATTTTCTGTCCTAGCTGTCAGTGTCATTTAATAAAAATATTTTCATAGTACTTCACTTCTTTCAACTTACTCTTGTTAATCTTATTCCTCCGACCCTATGAGAGACAACAGGGGCAGGAGTTGGGTGAGAAATGAAAAAATAAATACTTGAGAAATGAGAAAGGAAAGAAAGGAAAGGGTGGCTTGCTGAACGATCGGGTAGAGAGATGCAGGGACTAAAGCGATGGAATGCTGGGGTGTAGAGCTGATGGTTTCTGATAAATCTGCCTGTGTTCAGCTTCTGTCCAAGTCTTTTACTCTGGTGTCACTTGTACAGTATGAAGTGGTCCTCAAGCCACCTCTTAGGAAGAGGAACAAGACTACAAGTACACTCCTGTTTGCTTCCTGAATCACTGGATTCATTTTTAACACAATGACATATGCTCACATAGATTTAACAATCAGCAGGACATGCTAATGTTTTATTTACAAAATTAGTATATTGCTATTAATAGAAAAAATTTAAGCACATTGAAGATTTGCTGGTGTCTTGTTGTCTCAATTCTCCTGCTTATAGTTCTGAAATTTGGGCAAATATTTTTCTCCTTTAAAAAAAAAGAATGGAGAAAATGAAGCCTTTGTCTATACGTAATTGACTGGTAATCATACATCAGATTAATAATGTCCATGGAAGTGATACAGAAATTGAGATTAGTCCTTGACCCCAGTAATATGGACATGAACAGAAAAGTACTAGGATATAATTTCTATAGAGTTAATATTCATTATTCAATCACCACAAAAAATTAAAATTCAGAAAGCATAGAGACTCAGAAAACTTATTTTAATGTTATTTTTGTTAACATGCACTAAATGTGAGTATTAATGTGTTTCAGGGTGGTATCCTTGAATTTGCATGCAACATGGAATGATCAAACTAGTCTACCATCATAAAAGCCATCCCTTACCTCTAGTAAGCAATGTTTTTATTTAGGTCAACATTTCTTTTAACCTTCAGGTAGGAGAGATAACATGTGATTTCCATCATGCTGGTCTGTCTTACATCACATAAAAAATGTCCTCAGGTTCCATGTATTTTACTGATGACAGGATTTCTACTTTTTCTACCTGGATTATATTCATTGTGTATATGTGACTCCTTCTTCTTACTAATTTGTTAATATACACTCCAGTGTGTTGATTGTACTTGACAATCATGACTAATGTTACAGTGAGCATGTATGTGCTGCTATGTCTTTTCTTTGCTTATTTTTGTCTTTTCATTATAAACTCAAAGGTGGCATTCCCCAGTAAGATTCTAGATCTACTGAGCTTTTGAGAAGCCCGTTTCTTTGTTATGGTTGTAGTAGAGGTCTCGTTAAGGTCTTAACGTAAGTCATTGGTTAATTGCAAAAAGAAAAGGAAAAAAAAACAGATTAAAGTTAAAGAATACATGCCAGGAGATCAACGAATTTGATTTGTATTTCCCAGGCTACATTGCTAAATTGATACAAATGCTGTGAGACAAAAGGATGCGTAGTGTCTCTCCATTTCAACTAAGAATCCCAAGAAGGATATTCAATCCTAGCAACTACCAACTTATGTAAGAAATACTTCATTCAATATCAGGAATTCACCAACTTCCTAACCTTCTTCTGTAGGTCCCTTATACTGTTTCTCAATGGCTACCCCTTAACTCACATCATCAGAAACTCCCAGGCTGCTTGCAAATTCATTTTCCAAAAAGTTTCTTGCTTATTTATTATTTATTTCTGTGTATGCATACTTGTATCTGCACATGCTAAGATTGGCAGCTGGAGGTCAGAGGAAAATTTGAGAGATTCTTCTTCTTCCATATGAGTCCTCAGATTGAATTTAGGTTACTAGGCACAGTGGCAAGTTATACTTGATTTGCCTTAAACAAGGGGAAAGTCTTTATATATGGATGCTTTGAACTTACATTTTAAATAAATAATATAGCTAATTTTACATGAACTAGCATTTTACGTTTTGTTTGTTTTGTTGTTTTTAATTTTTCAAAAAAAAAAGTTGCCCTAGGTAGGAGAACATGAAATGTATACGTCTCCAAAGGTATATAAGGTTGCTACATTTTAAAGCATCATTTGAAAGAATATTTTGAGCTTCTAAGAAGTCTTGTTAACAAGATACTATAATCCCATTATTGCGAATCTTCACCCAGAGGAGTAGAGAATGTCACTTTTCCTGTAGTTGTTGGCTGCTCATGATGCCCACCATTTTCTCTGTATCCCACTGGTTAGAAAAGCAGGAAACCAGTGCGGTAAAGAGCGAATGAGTCAGTCCTGTTTATTTCCATTGAAAAGCAGCTACACACAGTTTGTTTATCTCCCTCTGGGAACAAGCTGGGAAACATGTGTTTGAGAAAATAAAATAAAAATGTCTTAAGTGTTGATGTTACATTTCCAGGGCTTGATAAGCCCTTCAGAGAATAACATTCCATCACTCCACTTAGCAGGGTATAATTACTAATAACTTGAAAGCTTTATCTCAGGACTATCTCAAAAAAAAATAACAGGAAGGAAAGGAAGATAAATCTGTCTTTCCCGGGATGTATAGATTCATAATTAAGTATCACATATACTGGTCAAGTCTCTCGTCTGCCAATTGTATTATTCCAGAATTTGGAGTTGAGAAAAAAAGATCATCAGCGGATTTATAAGGAACTATCACTACAGGAATTTGGTTTGTATCTGTGTGTGTTTTATCAGTACTTGCCTAGGCTCATCTGGATGTCTGTTCTTTGTCTTAGCTTTTTTTTTAATATTACCTTTAAATATCAACAGATAAAACTATACATGTTTGATATAAAACATATATATATGTAGAACATATGTATTCAACAAACACACACATATATATGTTGGGTTAAGATATATATATGTATGTACATATATATATATATATGTGTGTGTGTGTATTATATATATACATATCTTATCATATATATATGTGTGTGTATTATATATATCTTATCATATATATATATGTGTGTGTATTATATATATATCTATCTTATCATATATATATATATGTATATATATATATATATATATATATATATATATATCTTCAATTAGAATACACAAGCAAAATATCAATAAGACAAAAAATGTGCAAACAAGCCAATATAATATAAGGTAAAATGTCTACAAAAGCACTGAGTATGTTTTGAATTGGTCATTTACTGAAGGGCGTGGGGCCTACCCTTCAGTGTGTTTAAAATACCCAGTGAGACTCTATTAAAAAAAACTCATTTTTTTCTTTCTAAACTGATAATATTTGGAGATAGCTTCTTGGCTTTGTATGGGAGCTTGTGTACAATTCACCTCTTAATGCTTGAATACTTATGTCTGTCTCTTGCTCACCCCCCCCCCACACACTAATTTCTCTTTCTCTTCATCTCCCTCTCCCTCCTTCACACACTCTCTCTCTCTCTCTCTCTTTCTCTCTCTCTCTCTCTCTCTATATATATATATATGTGTGTGTGTGTGTGTGTGTGTGTGTGTGTGTGTGTGTTTCTTGTGCTTTTCTTTCTTTTTTTTTTTTTTTTGCTTGCTTGGTTTTTTTTTAAATTTCGCTGTTTTTATTTTTATTTATTTTTATTTTATTTATTTATTTTGCAAAAGAGAGAAATAAGCTATAGAGAAGTGGGTGGGTGGTGAGTTGGGAGAATCTGGGAAGAGTTGTGGGGAGGGGACACCATGATCACAATACATTATATAGTGTACTAAAATACTTTATTTAAAAATATTCCTGAGTCTTTTTCACCTATATCTGTATTTCCTCAAACTGTCTGGTGTCTCTTTGTTATCTGTCTGTATTTGCCAGTCTCTTTTTACTTAGCATTTACACACAGTACATGCAGCAGAACAACTAGCAAAGGGAAGCTAGAGTCGCACTTGATTAGACAATAGGGTCCCAACTCTTTAATGATAATTTACAGCATTAAAATCGTTGTAATGAAATATATTTTCTCTATGTGTGCTGCCTACTCTGGACCCACCCAGCTTCTAAAGTTCCTGGGCTCTGTAGTCACCCAGCTAAGGCTCTGTGTGGCTGTCTATTTTCTACTTTTGTGGACAACCTTCTCTGGAACTAAGCTATCTGGCTTTTAGAAGCCTCTGGGATATGTAGTGTTGTGGCAGTATTTCCTGAATGTCACCCAGATCCAAGAAAGAAGCCATTGCTTATACTGTTTGCCAATTTCTATGGTGTAAATGCTCCTACTGTGTCTAATTGATAGGCTTCGCTATGTCTACATAGCAGATCCTCCAAATGACAACATATTTCTCATGTCAGAAATGTTGCCTCTGCTCCTCCATATGCTGTGAACACTCTTCATTTGGGCTAACTTTGAGCTCTCTTACCTTACTTTATTTAGGCTTTTATTGAAATGCCACCTTCTCAGAAACACCTGCCCTGGCTACACGTTTTCTTCTTCTATTTTCGTTCATAGTGCTTACCATAATTTCTAAGTATGCTTGTCTGCTCATTATCTATTTCCAAACTAGAACAGAAGCCAAAGGATTTTCTAGTAGGTATTTCATATATCCAGCATCTAACATAAAATTGACACATGGTAGGCGTAGGAGCTCAGAAACAGTTATTGAGTTAATGAATAAAATATACAATCAATGACCTTGAAAAGGAGAATTTTAAAATCTGTTATGTATCTCTGAGGAGAAAATTGAACTTTAAATATTAGAAGAATTTCAGTCCTCTATATCTTTTGCCTCTGCCCTCACTGTTCTCTACCATAGTATCTGTTGATATATATATATATATATATATATATATATATATATATATATAT
>JANHMN010000011.1:26348439-26359678 GCA_030674055.1 Rhabdomys pumilio
AGATAGATAGATAGATAGATAGATAGATAGATAGATAGATAGATAGAATACTGGATAGATGATAGAAGAAATATTTTCCTCAGTCTTATATTCTTGAACAATTATTCTACCCCTTCTCTACACACATATACTCAATACCCTACCAAAATCAGATCTCCTCCATTAGTGCTTCCCTAACATCCCAGCATATTATTTATGACACTATTTCATGAAGGCTAGTCTCTTTCTGTTTTATTTAGTATTTGATTCTTTGTGTCTGCATTACACAGAGTCCAAAATCTTTAATAGAGTAGAATGTTCTAATAACCAAATAATGAAATACTTAATTTCTAGAATTACTCACCTATATAGAATATTTTATGAGAAGAGCCTGGACAGTAGCCAAGGCAGGACTACACAACATTGGCATTTGCTGCACTGTTTGTTAATTGGGTTTCATGGATGTTCTTAGACTCAAAGTTATTTCCATGGAAGGATGATTTCCAGTTCCATTACTTTAAAATAACTTTTCAAAATGTAACACTTTGGGGGCCTACCTGTGCAAATCAAGCTAGTAATCCCCAGTGAAGCTGAAACACAACATGTTCTATTCATTTTTAATAAAACACATATCTTTTCATCTCTAAATTTGCTTTCAGGACTGCTCCACAACAGTAGTTCCTAAATGCAATCATCTGTATATTGAAACACAATCCCCTGGAGGAACTTACAAAAAGCACCGATTCCCAGATCCCAAAGAAGAAGATATATGAGACAGATTTTTATACAAAAAAATGTCTGTGGTAGGATCATAAATCTAAATTTTAAACCTCTTTCTCAGGAAACCAGATACACATCTGTCAGTTGAGAAGTGACTGTCTAGGACTAGAGTAGTTAAGACAGAGGAAGTCAAGTGTTCGCGTGTGAATGACAGTTTTTCTCCAGTGTATAATAAAATTGATAAAAAGAATACAATGTGTTAGTCCATTATGAAAACATAAGAGCCAGTAGATGTTGAGTGTGTTGGGTCTTCATCCTTTTACACTTTCACATCAGTATGACTGATGTGTGTCAGCCATACCAATATGTGCAAAGATTTCTGATGCTCAAATGAAGGGCATACTTGGGTGAACTCAAGTGTCCTTTGGAATCATAACTCATCAGAGAAATAATTTTTCATGAAGATGAAAAAGCATACTTTTAAGTAATAGTTATAGACTCCATAGCTTGAGAGGATTCTTGATTGCCTTTCTTCCCTACTTTGTAAACTTGCATGAAGCCTTCCAGTGTCATGGAAGTTAGTCCCCAGGGTAAAATATTCAGGTCAGTTCCAGCTCAGGGGTCTCCAGGATCTGCTTCTGAGGGGCATGGTATCTTCAGCTATAAGGACTTACTTTCCACCTCTCAGGGTCCACCAGACCACGGCACATACCAAGGACAACTGCAATAGGCTGTATATTTGGGGAATCTTTTGGACATCATTGGCTAACAATACAAAGGAGGAGGACTACTTATACCTGTTTTAGAGTTTTTGTCTGGTAGTATTGGGCTTTGAGGACAATGCTGTCAGTGAAGATGAGAAAAGTTCATTAAAGCTATATATGTATCTTTATACACAGAATTACATGTATTGTATGATTGGGTATTTTGATTTTTTTATGTGTTAAAAGAAGAGTAGCAGCATCCATCTGGTGCTAAGAACTAGGAGTTCCATACTGAATATCATTCCAGCATGGAAATCTGTATTTGTTACTGCATTATAAAAATTAAGGCAAAGGAATGTTTAAATGTTGTGAGTCAAGCCAGGGCATTTGAACTATTATCACGTGCTCTATATTGATGAGCTATAACTGGACAAAGCAGAATAACTAGAAAATTTCTACGCAAATAGGCAGCATGAAAAACAAGAGGAAGAAAGTTGGGGAGAAAAATGGGGAACAATATAGAGGGAGAGAGAAATAACTCAAGGTATATTTGATAATGCCATATGGAATCATATTATGTTTATTTATAATTGCATGTGTGTATATGTACACACACACACACACACACACACACACACACACATAAAGTTATAGTACTTATGATGACAATAGTTGAATTGTTGTTGGTCAGAGGCATCTAAAAATAAAGCCTAATCAACTGCCATGACCCTTGGTGGTGCTTCAGAAATTGAAGTTAAGACCCTACTACTGAAAATACCACCCACATTGGACAAAAGACTTGGAAGAATCAAGTTGAAATTCCCTAGAAGACTACTCCCTGAGGATGAGTTTTCATAGGACCAGGAGTTATGCAAGCTACCAGGAGTGTAGCAATCAATGGTCATAACCAACTTCAACCAAAAAAATGGTCAAAAAGGCAAAATATTCCAAGAAATACAATAATGATACTGATATCTTATAGGTAATCACAACTATCTAATTGGAATTAAGGCCCTCTCAAAAGGAATAAATTTAAGACTGAAAAGCTAAATCTACTTTATTACTATGGCTGATGAGGCCAATAATTCTAGAAAGGAAACTACTACTGTCATTGCCCTAATTAGTATCATCTTAAACTTCATTCAGAACACTTATCTCTATGCCTACTTTAAGTGTAACTTTCTTCCTTCATCCTAGGAGTTTCTTGTAGGAGACAGAGACCATTACAGAAAGGCACAGCTGGTCAAAAATGCAGAGAATTGCTGACAGAGGGCTAACCATCCTTAGGTGATGTATTTATATACAATGTTCTAAAAGGATCAAGGAACATTGAAGAAGAGACAATAGAAAACTTAGAAGAGCCAGAGGAGCAGGATATTTTCTGGAAGACTGTATTTCCTATATGTGATGAGAAAGCTACACTCTTGAAATCCCACTAGTATGTTTGTCTCAACAGTAGACAAGACCTGAAAATGGCAACATCAACCGATATAACAACATTGATGGTAAATCCCACAAAGTCCTATACATAGACAAGGAGCTACACAAGTAATTAATGGTTGTTGAGAGAAGTAATAGCAATCTATTCCAAGAATCAGCCTGCTGACAAGGAATTGAGTGTCAAGTTCAGCTTCACACACAAACACACACACACACACACACACACACACACACACACACACACAGACACCACTAAATTGACCCAGAGAATTATTTTCATATTTAAACATATACAAAATGTATAAACATATATATTTGTCTAGAAAACAATAATAATAATTAAAGCATATGAGGCCTTTGAGAAGGAGTAACAGAGGGCACAGGAGAGAATTGCAAGGAAGCAAGGCAGGGTGAATGATGTAAATACAGTGCTCGTATGTGGATTGTCAAAGGCTGAATAAAATAATTAAAATTTCAAAATAATAAAAATTCTAATTATTACAGGAATTACTTATAGGACAAAACTGTGAATAGCAAAATTTAGTAGCTGTACTGTGTAAAATACTATAAACAGCCCTTAAGTCACACTGACACTATCCCTGTTTTCAAATCTTTAGAGAAATTTTATAATAACAGTTACAAAACCATATCTTTAATTATGCTAGTTGTTTGCCCTATTTATACTCTGAAAGTATGAATCAGAAAACTATAGTTTTTATTTATACAAAAATAATTATCCCATAAAACTATTGATTGCCATGTGTGCTCCTATCTCTACCATGATGATAAGGAACTTATATTGTTAAATGATAGCTGTAACTTTTATTTCTTTCTTTATTGTGTTCACTAGGACTTAATTATTTTTTGTTTTGGGAGCTAGCAGATAAATACTATATATTTTCATGGGTACAACATTTCTGGTAAAGATATACATGTAGAGTGGCTAAATCTAGCTTATTAAATACCTCACATATTTGTCATTTATAAAAGCATTTAGTAACCCTTCCTTTAAATATTCTTTTCAGGATAAAATAAATCATCCCTAGCTGTAGTTATTATGCTATGGAGCAGAACTCTTGAATTTATTCATCCTAAATATAATTTGGCATTCAGCAGCAGCCAACTCCCCATCCATTTTCCCGAGATTCCACATCCTTTTGTACCTACCATCTTACTGTTTGCTTCTGTAGAACAAATCTTTGGGATTTCATAGATCAACAGTACCATATGATAATACTCCTTGTGTTTCTGACTTGTTCACTTAAAACAATGTCCCCTGGGCTCATTGATGTTGTCAAAAGTGACAAGAATTCATTCTTATTCATGGATGAACAGTATCCCTTAACTATTTATACCACATTTTCGTATCCATCTCTCCATTTATACACAGTCAGGTTGATTTCATTTAACTTTGATGAACAGTGAGGAGGTTAAACTAGTATTACAAATCTTTTTAACATGCAGATTTTAATTGTAAAATTATTTGGATTATATTTCCTTATCTCAAGAATTACATACATCTATTCAATAAAATATGTTCATATGCACAGACTCATTAGGACTGTCCGTGTTTTTGGTATGCCCAGTAACATGTCTTTTTACCAACTACATGACTTTCCGTTCCCATTCTTTTTTTTATTAACCTGAAAACAATAACAAATTTTACTGAATGTTTATGTGGCTGGCCATTCACAGGTATATGGAAAACCTTGCAGTTATAACACTCTCAAAACAGAACAATCGTCCTTTCCCCCCACAGGTATTAGCTGCCAATATTTCTTCCATAAGAAGCAGGGCCTGGAAAACACCTTCCACATCTATGCTAAATTTTAAGCTTGCTGGATTTTTGGGCAGGTAACTAAAGGGGCTGTGAAATCACAAGTTCAAATGGCATGTCACCTGCAGATAACAACAGCCCACATGATTTCTTTCCGTTCTTCAGCTCTTCAAGTTTTTCTACCAACTCTTCTGAGATGTTCTCTATACTTAGAAAGTGGGAAGATTGGAAAGACATGATATTCAGCCTGGATGCTTGGTCTCTTATCCTCATCTGTTTGACTGATTATATGCCTCTGAATTGACCACTGTCCACTGTAAAAGGAACCCTTTCTGACCAAGCCTAAGAGCATCCCAATCTATATGTCTAAACAAACATTTAAAAGGTGATTTGACAGCATGACCATTGACCAAAATAGCAACAGCATCTTCTCTCCTAGGGCCTATGACCTCCATAGCCATGGGCTTTTGAGAAGGATTACAGTTCTACAAACAAAATTCATACCTGCTAAGCAGGCCTGAAATTCGATCAGAAAATAGGTCCTCCATAGCAGTTGTGCCATCATTGCACCTGTAGGCGCATCTTGCCTGACAGGTTGGTATTGTAGTATGTGAGGTTCAGCCCTGAGTAAAAGTATTGATGGTTTCTTTCTACCTCAAAAGCCGAAAGGGCACTTTTCAGCACAATGAAAGCTGAGCAACAGGGAGGATATTTCTAGGTCAATTTGAAATCAGTTTCTCCAGTTTTATTGCATTTGCTATAATGCATCCTGGATCATAAGGTAGTTAAACTTCTTAAAGAATCTTTTGCAGTTTTTGATAATCTGTGTATTAATTTATGTTTCCACCAACAGTGTGCAAAATCTTCCTCTTCCTCCATGTTCTCTAATATTTGTGCCTTTGGTAGTACAGATGATTCCACTTTTACATAAGTGATGTGACAGCCCTCAATGGTCTTGATTTGCATTGCCTTGATGATTTCTGATGTTTGAAACTTTCCATATGGACTTTAGTCATGTCGAAGCCTTCTTGTGATAATGCATATTCATGACCTTTGCTTCGTTTTGTTCAATTGTTTGCATTATTGCTACCGAGTTGTTTGACTTCCAAGCATATTTTGGATATCAATCTTTTTCAGATATCTTCTTTTATCTATAGGTTGTCTGTTTTTATGACTATTCCCTTTGTAGTGCAGAAGTATTTTAAGTTGATAGCATCTTATTTCCGTCTTTGCCTATATTTTCAAGGTCAAATTAAAAAAAAAATCTTCCTTTTCTCGCCAAGAGAAACTTAAAATTTCTTGCCCTATTCTTTACCTTTCCTGAAATATTTTGTATGGAGGAGCTCTTTTCTTGACTGTAATATGTTTTTAAATTATTCAACATATTTTCTACACTCAAGAGGAAAAATGATCATATACATATATTCGAGAAGAAATTGAAACCTTTAGATTTTTATACTCAATATCTGAAAATATACCTTCGCTGATCTTGTACTTTGCCTGTCTTTGTTTTATGTGTGTAATCATTTGTTCATTTGACCTGTCATTTGATGACTATTCTACAAGTAACCTCCTATTTTCCTAAGGGCAGGGCCACATCCACCTAGTGGTTCACAAAACGTACCACCTTATACATCATCACGGGGCACACCTCCTCAGATGTCTTGAAGACTGAAGGTATTCCTTTGATCATAAGACTTTGAAAATAAAATTGACTGACATTTTAACAGGCAGCTCCTGATCAAATCGTTGCAATGATATTACAAATTTGCACTATTTTCCTGATACAGATTTTGCTTCTTTGCCCAAGAACAAGTGTTTGGCTTATGATATTTGTTTGTTATGCAGGGAATCATTTGGGGGAAGTGGTGGTTGAGAACATTTCCTAGGAGTGTCAGCAAAGGTTGTCAGCTCTGTGGTGACGAAAACAAGAGCAAGGCTTCCTCTGGGAACCCATCTTTTCACCCTCTTTGATTGACCTTCTGAGTGTGTTTAAACTGAGACATGATCTGGAATCATTCAGCAAGATAGAAGAAGACCCTGCTATCTGTCGTCAGCATGACTTAAGTAATAAAAGTTGTGTCACAAAGCCTCTTGTAGAGAGGTGCGTGGAAGGAACATCTCATAGCATAGTGGGAGGTTAAAGACTTCTTTGGTAAAAATCCTACAGACTGAGACTTGTGAAGGAGAGAAACAGTGGAAACACAAATATGAGAAGAGAAGACATTCAAGGGAGCTCTGGATAAGAGCCACAGGCTTGTCAAATGTCATCTATAGTTTTGTCTTGAAGAAAACTTCTCCGAATACTTGAGGTTTTATCTTAGGTTTTTTGTTTGTTTGGTTGGTTTTGTTTGTGTTTTACTTGTTTGTGGGTTTTTATTGTTGTTGCTGTGCTTGTTTTGTTTTGATTTTTGGCACTATGGGCCTCAAATCCAGGGCCTTACATTCGCCAGCAAGTGCTCTACCATTGACCCTGTGACTTTTATATTTTTTACTTATTTTTAATTAAATTATTTTATTTTTTTATATTCTACATGTTGCCTCTCTTTCCAGTCTCCCTTCTCAGAGCTCTTCACCCCATTCCCCTTTGCCTTCTCCACTCACCCAAAGTTTTGCTGGGTTTCCCACGCTAGCCTGGAACCCTCCATGTACCAAAATCAGGCTTTCAAATGATGGGTCTTGGGCCTCAAAATTCTGAATAATTGTAGGTGTAGGTTAAATCATCAAGCCTTGCAGTTTATTTAAAATATTTATTTTTCATATCCATTTTGAAACTTACGATAGAGAATCTGATAAGAAAAAGATTTGCTTGCCTTGTGTTCCCAAGTGAGAAGGTATTTGTTTTCCATTGATAGACATCAAGAGAGTCAAGTATACTATGGTTATTTGAATGAGACGACCCCCACAAAGGCATATATACTTGAATAGTTGTTTCCCAGGAGATGGACTTCTTAGAAAGAAGTAAGAGGTGTGATCTTGTTGGACAAGTCATATTACTAAGCTTGTGAGTGATACTCTCTTCCTGCAACCTGCAGAGCAGATGTGAGGTCTCAGCTTTTGCTTCAGCACCATGCCTGCCGGCCTACCACCACTGTCCACACTTAAATAGTCATGGACTAACCCTCTGAACCTGTGAGCAAGACATCATCAAATGCTTTCTTCTAAAGGTTGCATTAGTCATGGTATATCTTCACAGTAACTGAACAGTAACAAAGACACATCCACCACCTACCTGTCACATGTGTCATTCCTACTTTCTCATCCATAGTTCCTACCACATCTTTTTTATTCTTTCTAATACTTCCCTGGTTTAGAAGATTTGTCCAAAATTATGTTGCCCATCCAATATTCCTTTTTAAAAATTGCTTTCTTTTATGCATTCATTCGCATATTTGTAGGCATATATGATCAAAAATGTTCATACTTATACATACTCTAATACATTTGTATACACATACATGTTTTATACACATACACACGCACATCCAAAGGACCATAAAAACGATTGCCATGAAAGAGAGATCATGCACTTATTTTGAATTCAGTATTTCCTCAGTTTCTCATTTAGATGCTAAACTTTTCTTCCAGCATTCAAGATTGCCATTGGTTTAACTATAGCCTCTCTGGTTGAACTCAACACCATCTGCCATAGAACTCAAAGGTAGTAAGTTATAAAAGTGTATTCATCCCACATTATTTACTACCTTCACAAGCTAGAACCAGTATTTTACTGAATAATTACGGCACCATCAATAATATAGTAGTTACTAATTAAGGACTTGCTAACTAAATTAGATTTTTCAATATTTTAACAGCAATCTTATCTAGACCATGAGAAAAAAATCTAGTTTTAAAAAAAAAATGTCTTTCTATTATTCCTCATAAAACAATGTTGGGGGAAAAAAAAGGACTTCCAGAAGACTTAGTATACTTCTTCTCCCTGGAAACTTCTTTGGGATCTGGTTTTATTTTGTTTTATAATTTTACTCTCTTGTGTCTCATTCATACCATGATACTAAACATTTTAAAATTCAGGAAAACTCCCTGTTGGTTTCAATGGAGAAAGACCAGACATATTTTTTACTAAGACTCAAGAAGCCTGAAAGACATCTGGGAGATGTCTCAGGTGGAGAATTCAGAACTTATCTCCTCTATTTTTATGGAGGGAATTCTCTTCCTCTATAGAAACTTATCTCTCCCTTGGTTTGGGGTTTCTTCCTATCCCTTGTACTGTATGGGATTCAAACATCTGTTATTATTCTAAATCATTTCTATAAACCTTAAATGTACTCCTTTGGAATTATTGTTTTTTTCCTAGCAAGTGTTTTAAACAAAGTCTCAACACAAAAATCCAAAAAGCATACCCTGCACACTGCACCTGAGAACTGTAACGCTTACTGACTCTCTTGGGACAGTGATTTTTAAGTCATGACTCAAGAGCTGTAGGGTTTTATTCATAAACTGTTTTCTGTCAGAAATTTTGCAACTTTAGTCAACTTTTCTGTTTTCCCTTTTATAAAACTAATGTTCCACATAAGATTTTAAATGTGGAAATACAACAGCAAAACTTTTTAAGGATTTCTTTTGTAGTAAAGTCATCTAGATTAGAGTTTAAATGTAAACACATGGAAATCTTGTACCAGCCTTAAATTATCAAAGGGATATTGACTTTTTTTTAACTTATTTTTCATCTTCTTAGTGCCTATATTATTTTAAAGCACAAATGGACAGAAAATGGTGTCTTTCTGTTCATAGGGGCATAAGTATACTGACTTCTCCTGGGAAAATAGTAAGAATAATAAAAGAAAAAGAGGCTGTCATTTTGAGAGTGGGGAGATATGATGGGTGGAGTAGAAGACATGGGTCCTGGGAAGGGCTGGAGAGTGGAAAGAGAAGGGGAAATGTAATGTTGTTCTATTTTAATTTAAATAGAACAAAAGGGGAAAGTAGGTAAGGACTTAATCTTCCTGAGTCCCTCTAAATGCTAGATTGATATTTTGCATTAAAATCTTATTTAAAAAGCAGGCCTGATCCCAGCAAGAATGTAGCTTACTTTGTGGCAGACATTATTAATTGATACATTTTTGATAAAAACTGATGAATCGTTTGGTAGTCTGGCTGACTGATCCATCATTTGCTTCTGTATTATCATTTCAAGACTAAAGAAAAGCGTAATAAGTATTGAATCTGAGCAAGACCGAAAATATTGGGAATTGTTTTTTGATATGCAATATTTTTTGTTAATTGTGTGTTAATTCTTGTTTTTAAGTGGGATGATCATTATAGTACTGTGGTTAGTATTTCTTCTTACATTTTTTCTCTTGTAATTTTTTCTAGAAACTAGTCCGTACTATTTATTTTGAGGACATGGTTTATTTATTATCCATCAACAAATTGCACTTTTCCTATGGCTGACAGTGCAATCATGCACATATAGTGTGTTCAATAAAGTGTCTAGACATGCTAGTTTTTACATGTCTGTGTTTGGACTCTATGGTAAGGGTGACAACTCAATTATCTCAGGTATGTTTGGGCCTCTTACAGAGCACTATCTCCAGAGAACACTGTGTTTATCAGGAATAAGGTGTCAGGAATGTTTACGTTGAGGAATTAGTTAAATTGAGTGACCTTCAATCCTCTTAATTGATATAATTCTGTGTTGTCACAACATTTTAAAACAGAATCACAAGTTTTCGCATCCTTCAGTGGGAGTTTCATTGGACTTAGAGTAATCATTAGTACAATATTCTCTGTGTTTCACTGTACTGGACAAGGGATCCTGGTTTTGCTTCTCAGAAAACAAAAGCCTCTGTTCAGAGTTATCCTGCAGATACATCTACTCAAATCAATGTGCTGCTTATCTCGAACCATCACTTCTTTGAATTCAGAGAATCCCTCTAAGGTGGGTGTGTTTCTGTGTGAATCTGTACTATGTGCTGCAGAGCATGTTCCTTGAACACACAGCAGTCCTTTGTCATTTGATCAGTGCCCTATTGACTGTCCCTTAAGGCCTCCCAAAATTGCTTTAGATACTTTGATACTTTAAGGCAAGTGTAGTTATGTCCCGGGCTTAAGAAAATAGCCCAATAAGGGAAAACAAACATAACCTTAGCTATTTGAGGTCTAGTATAATATAGTCTGAATAAAGCTGGTCCATGAAGGAGAAATGATATACCCAGTGGAAAATGATTTTCTTAAGAACACATTTTTGGAGTCAATATATTTTCTGTTATATTAATGGAGTGACAATTTGAGATTATGGCTTATGGAGAGTTTTTCATGCCTAGCAAGAATTTATCTTTTAAGTTTAAACTCCCAGGCTGGTTATCACAGATGTTGTATTAATCATAGAGGTTAAGGACTAGAACCACCATATCTGTCCATCAACAGTGGAGTGAATAAAGAAATAGACACATCTATAAAGAAATTTTGTGAATTTACAGAGTAAAATAAACTCTTGAAATTTTTAGGAAAGGAATGGATCTGAAAGTTATTATGCTAAGTGAAATACATCAGATTCAAAAAGATATACACTCATATTTTCTCTCATATGCTGGTCTCTCTCCCTCTCCATATATATATATATATATATATATATATATATATATATATATATATA
>JANHMN010000011.1:26359688-26454380 GCA_030674055.1 Rhabdomys pumilio
TATATATATATATATATATATATATATATATATATATATATATATATGGACATACATTATATATAATATAATAATATATTTATATGTAGTATATGTATGTGCATTCACAAATTATAGCTTATCTTTGGCTACTTTGTGGGTTTTTCTTTACTTCACCCTTCTCCCTCCTTTTCTTCCATCCTTTCAATAGATAAGAGAGAAATAGGGGCAGAGAGAAAAGGAGAGAGATTCTTGAATAAAGACAAGGGTCATAAAGGATCAAAGATATCCTTAGACTACTTTCTGCTGATTAGAGGCATAAAGTTTCTTGGGACAAGTTTGGTCTTCACTGTCAGGATATCTAACTACTTCTTTTTTCTTTGCACATGACTGCTTAACAAACCACGAGCAACAGCAACCAACAACCCACCCTGCCTCTCAGAGCCCTAGTATTTACATACTCTCTGAAAACTCCTCAGAATTCCCAATGTCACACAGTTTCAGAAACTATCTGTAGCTGGCAAACTACACCTCTGATAGAGCATGAGGCAAATCATAGTAAGCTGCAAAGCAGCTGCATATACCCAGATCTAGGAATATATATATATATATATATATATATATATATATATATATATATATATTTCATTCTTATAATATTTATGTGTGTTTTTTAAAGTAACCAAAATTCCAAATTTGTAACAGCATCTACATAAAAAGCTTGTAGCTGTGGGTTATAGAACTTAAGGAGGTATATTGAAAGAGGTAGAAAAGGTCTTAGGTGGGGATGGAATGACAATAAATGTACAAGAAATTTTCAACCTGAGAACAGAAGATGGTCTGTGGATAGGAGGGAGGAAGGAAAATGGTGGGCAAGGACAAGGGAGAGCATCATCAGAAGACAAGTAAGAAGAAAGTATGTGTAAAGTAGCATAATGAAACCTGTCATATTGTGTGTTAATTAAAACATCTAGTAATAATTTTAAAAGAATAAGGCCAGATTATGGAGAGTATCCCATAGAGTCAACTTCAAAACAAAGAATAGAAATTAGTGGTAGATGAATAAGATCATAAAGTAGGGATTTTGAAAAGACATTAGCCTTATTGTTTATGATTTGACAACCACTACTTATGACATAGATTGAGTTAAGTACTGCTTTAAGCTATACATAAGAAACTATAGATCAGGAATAGAGTCAAGTGTCTTAAAGACTTTACATTATAACATCTTACTCATTATGGTAATTGTAGCCATTTAATAGGGAGGGAACATATGGCATATGACTGAACTTGATATCTTATAGTTGTACAGACTGATTGATTCTTTGGGTGGTTTGTAGTAAATTTGCTGTGTTTTCTGTGCTGAATAATGCATATGGTCCATGAAAAGGGGGGGTGGGGGTGGGGAATGAGCTCAATGAAATCAAAATGAATATAATTACTACTATTATAAAGTCTCTCTTGAGATTTGGAGAATAATGTGACTTTAGTGGCATTTGTGGGGACAGAATTATATTAAATAATAATTACTCTTTACTTCTAGGTTGAAATGACATATAAGGGTATGGCTTGTAGAGTATTTGGGCTCACATCAATAAAAGATACCATATGAAAGCAATGTGTCGTAACAGATAGTCCTAATAGTGTTGTTTGTTATTGTCTTGTGTTATTTAGAAACATCAGCTGTAGTAGTTCATACATTTGAGCCCTAATATTAAAAACCTTTCAATTATTCAAAGCTATAGAGTCTTTAGAAGTAAATGAGGCTCCTTTGATTATCACCTGTGGCAATGCACAAATCTGGCATTTTTTGATTTGAAAAATTCTGAGTCTGAATCTTTAACTGTTGGAGTTGAAAAGTATAGGAACACGAGGAGCAAAGTATTTAATCAAAGTCCCAGAGAGTATTTTTTTTTCAAAAGGCATAGAAAAATAGGTGATCTAATAACAGTGTAACCGTATGAAATGCATCTTCTGAAGGAGGAGAGCTGAAAAAAGAGGAATAGGAGTGGGAGAACAGGAGGTTGTCTGCCCAGTTGAAATCTAGGGAAAAGGAAGACATCTCTCTTGATTTCATCCACTATAATATGTATAACTCCCACAGGTATTCTGTGTCTTTACTTTCTATAGAAGGACTTACCTTGAAATCCTTCTATAAGCCAGAGATCCAGCTTTCTAATGTTTCCAAACCCTGTATTCCAAAATATACATCAAAATCATCTGGTATGCATTGGTGAGTTTGTATCAGTGGGTTTTCAGTCCTTGAGTTTAAACAGCCCTGTCCCTGATGCCATAAACAGCGCTAGCAAAATGCTAACAAAAAAATACACACCTTTGACTTTCTGAATTTTAGTGGATATCTGGCACTGGACTATCAATTTTAGCTGTTATTGTTTTTCTAATAAATCTTTGTGATCCACAGAATCACCGGAGAAAGTTGACACACTGAAGCAGGCCATGACTGTATTGTGCTATTCTAAAGTTTGAGATGAACAATTAGCATACAGATCTGAAGATTTTTTTCTAATTTCCCTCTGTTGTTAGAGATCCAAGCTTGTGTCACAAATGGCCAAACTAGATCTCACTTTGTTTTGTCTGTTTAGAAAGACAGAAGTCTTTCTTGTGTTTTTCCAGTATTTACTCATATACTTTTCTTTACCCAACTGTTTGTTTTTTTTTCTAGGACTACATACTATGATACTGTTAACCTGTCATGTTTTGTCACATAAAGAACTCTGGCCTGGAAAGTTGAGGCTACATAAGGTTCATGCACACTGGAATAAGGAATCTCAAGACTTGTGAGCAGTGTGTGGGCAATAATCTTTACCCTTTGTTTACTCAGTTTTATTTGAGGTATCTTCTGTCCTTGCAACCACCTTTTCACTGTTTCTGAGTGGACACTGTGGATGTGGAAACTTTGTTCTGTGTCCTGTCTAGAAGAGAGAAAGAAACACTTTACATGGCAGTGCCAATAAAAGTAAATGGATCCTAGTTCTATTCAGGCTATTAAACAAGGCTTGAATTATGACACAGGTCATGGATAACACTAGTGACTCTGGATGGAAGTCTTCTTACCAGGATCATTGAGAATGACCAGGTGCTTGCATTTCTGTCCCAGAACCTTTCAACAATATTGCTAGCATCTTCATGGGAAGCTTTCAAATACTCCTAATCCTAGACATGAAACTGCCTTTATCCTTACTGCATGTTCTATCTCTGTCTCAAGTTAAACAAAAAGAAAAAAAAACAGTTGCTTGGGAAGTCACAGTAAATAGTTTTAGATAATTAGTTCCGATGTACACTCTTACATCTAGGAGACTTCAGAGACATTGGTGATTAACAAAAATTTCAAAGAAGCAAATATACTTCTAACTATAAAACAGAATAGAAATGGAAATCTTTTAAGTAGTAAAAAGTTACTAAACATCAATTTCACTTTTAGCAATTTTCCTGCATATATATTTTTAAACTTTTTTCTGTCAAATTATGGAAGATTGTGAACTTACTGACATTCTTCTTTAATGACTACACTGACTGTAAGACACATTTTAAGCCACAATCCTGTACCTAAGCATGCGCCCCATAATTCACGTGTGTTGCATCTCAAGTGATGCTTATTGAATGAGGTCAAGGAGAGTTGTGACAAAATAATTCATCTGCACTGCATTGTTGGCTACATGACTATGCATAAGTCAAACCTAATTGTATTGCATAGTAAAATAGTTAATTTTATTTTTATTAATTTTTTATGCATTTCCACTCCATCATTTATTCATCAATCAATCTTTAAAGAAGTAGAATGTATTATATTAAACTCTAGAAAGACAGTGATGAAACCATTATATACAGAGGGTTTTTTTCCCTCTAACTGTTTCATATAGTCTCATCTACCATAGTGCCATCTCCCTCATTAGATACCCATGGGAAATTATATAAAAGATGGAGGATAGAAGAGCCCAGGGGTGGTATGTCTTAGGGGTCAGAGTAGATGATGAAAGATAATGAAAGTACTAATTTATTGACATCAAAGGATAAAAGTAGATAGGCAATAGTAACAGTAGTATTAGTACTTGCTGACAAAAATATTTTTTATTCAAACTCATAAATAAAAAATACAAGCATCAGGCAAGGCTCATCTACTGTTCAGTCAATTGATATTTATCTGTGTGGAGAGCAATGAGGTGTTGTTACTAACATAAGAGAAATAATATTGGACTGTGGTAATCAGATTCACATATCTTTTTAATCTAACAGTTTTCTTATAAATGTATAGTTTTTCTCTCTGTTCAATTAAACACTGTTCCTACATCTGGTTGATATCAGACAATTAATAGCTAACATTTTGACTTTTCTACTCCATTTTTTTTTGCATTTATACCGACTGGATAAAGTTCTAAATTGAATCTTAGTTATACCTATATGTACATACACAGATCGTTCTGTTGTAGCGTCTTACTAATTCTTAGTGTTCTCAACCTCTTAATACTAGGACAAAGTGCACATATACAAGTGATTTAAAAATCTCCAAGAGAGCTATCCTCATGATTTTGATTTCTCATGGATGAGATTTAATCACCATATCAGGAACTGTTGGGTGGGCTTTACTAAAAAATTGTCAGTGTTCATAGCCCAAGACAAGAGACACAAATCTGCCTTATATTCATATACATTTGTTTTGAAACTTTCTTGAATGGTTGGTATTAAAAAGTAGATAAGTGCAGTTTCATGGAAACTACTGTCAGTAATCAATGGCTTTCACAGGGGAAAAATACATTAGATTTTAAAATCTTTTCAGCTGGAAACTTCAGTGATCCTACTAGCCCTTCAGAGAATAAAACAGCTTTAAGAAAATGTTTAGGGGGCATGAGAAAGCTATTTAAAAAAAAACAAAATAAAAAGTTTAAGTTTTGGAAGGCCTTCCTTGTAAACATCAATGGCATTCCTCTTCAGGATTGAGGATTGCTGTTTTTTTGGCATTATGAAACACATGTTTCCTGGGCATAGTCTTAAGAGTTGAGGAATTTCATTGACCGATCATGCTAGGAGCTAGGGCAGAGGGATGTGAAAAGAAAGGGGAATATTCTTTTCAACACTTATTTTTAACTTAGCACATAGTTCAGCCCTTACCTAAGCTTATCCCTCCTCTCTTGTTTTCTGGCCAGGATATAAACTACAAAATAAATAGATAGATAGATAGATAGATAGATAGATAGATAGATAGATAGATAAGTAGATAAATAAATAAATAAATAAATAAATAAATAAAACATGTCTTTAAGAATAAAAGTTTCATGGTGACATTCATTAAAGGCAGTTTAGGGAAAAGATGGATTTAGATTTTGTGCTTCTTCTCTTTTTTCTGCTTATTCCAAATCTTATACTCAGTAAGTATGAGAAATAAAGCTATTCTGTCAGAGAATTAGATTAAAGGTTCTCTCCCAGAGCTCTCAAATAATGCCTATTTTAATAAAGTATAACTATTAGATTGTACAGTTGCACTTAGTATGTAAAACTTCTTAATGGATCATTGTCTTCTTTGGGGTAATTAAATTGAGAAACTCTCCGTACTAATTCCTTATGTAATCAACAGTGGGCCCTTTTATCTCCCCTAAGTATTAATCACTAATGGTGGAATCATAGGAATCAGTGAGGGAGATGTCCAGGTCATTGAATCTCTCCTGCCTCTATCAACACACACCATAGAGTAAGCACATGGTGCAAAGCCCAGGGGTTTTCCTATTAATCTGTGCCAGAACTCAGTAAGTTAAATGCTCAGGGATCAGATGTGTGCAGAGAACAGCAGAAGGAAATGTTTTTCTGCACAAGACTTTTTTTTGAGATGGGGGACATTCTTAGAGGTTGTAAACATCAAAACAATCTCATTAAAATTTTACATCTTATCTCTGCAATGAATTTCTATCAAAGGACATCTTGGCAGTGGTGGTGAGGGGGTGGATTGATTGGAACATAGCTGACAATGAAATGATGGTGTGGGTTTTTTTTCCTCTCGTTTCAAATGTAAATGAAGGTTCTTTGATTCTCAGGAAATGCAGCCCCAGTTCTGCCTCCTGCCATGGCACTGGGAGATGAGCCTCTGGGGATATTTGTCTCATGCCTGGCAGACTCATGGGCCAATAATGAAAGGAAAGCTTTCGGGGAGTCTCCCCTAAACCAAACATGGTAGGGATGAGTTAGTAGATGAGTTCTTTGTAGTTCTTTGAAGAAAGAGCCATCAGAACAGCTTATGTCAGAGAATGAGTGTGAAATACATTTTCAAAGCACTTGACGGTGATAGTCCTTCATCTCCTAGGAATGCAGACTCAGCATGCTATGCTGACTGAGGAGATGTTGTTACTCTTTAGACTTTTACCTTCTCAGGTACCATGTTTCCATCTGCTGCTTTATATTTTGCTTCCTCTCACTGTTCCTTGCCTTGAGGAGTGTGTCTATTCTACTCTGTTTTGAACTTTTACATTTACACATAGAGTTCTCTCTTCCAAGTGGCCTTGTCTAAGAATGTCATATGGAGGGGATGCATGCTAGTGAATGAACATTCTAGGCTAATCTCCATAAGGTCTGTGAACAGGATCTTCCTGGGTCAGTGACTATATCCTGTACTTATTTTACTTGAACAGTGTTAGGTCCAAAGCAGGCTTTCAGCGGATGATTAAATACGGAGATGAAAATATGAACAAAAGTACAGAAACCATGCATACTTCTTAAGATCCAGGATTCTTTCTCATTTTTATTTGCCTTCATACATTCACATAGGCACACAAGGTTTTCTCTACTCCTTTTTAGTAGAAGAGTTAATTAATTATTTTAGTCCAATAAGGTTATGAATAACAATGTCACAAGCAATAGCGTTGCATAAACTGCTAAGTCCTGGAACTGTCGAGATGGCTTAGCAGTTAAGATCATTTGCTGCTCTTGCAAATGATATATTTGGGCCCATATTTGGTTCACAGCACCCACACGGATCACAACCCTCTGTAAATCCAGTTTGAGGAGATTAAAATCCCTCTTCTGGCATGCACATGTGTAGACAGACACATGAAATAAAAAAATAAAGGAATCTTTTTTAAAAAAGTTGCCAAGCTCCACATGATAGATCCAGTGCAACTTTAGGGTATAACACTCTGATGTTTGTTTGTTTCTGCCATTTCTTTGAGCCCTGGGTCCAGTGCAATTACAAACAATTCATTTGTACACTTTCACACACACAAACACACATATACACATACACACACACACACACACACACACACACACACACACAGGGGGTAGGGTTTGTGATATCCTATTTTTGCTGAATATTTTCAGCGGCTTATGACAATCTTACAAATTGTGTCCCTATAGCCTGTTTGCTTAGAGCAAGATTGGCAACTCCAAAATCTAGTTCTACATTTTTAATTTTGTACACATAGACAAGTCACTCAGTCTTAATATGATGGTTCTTCATCTTAATATTATGGATATTGACAGGGCTTGCTTCTTAAATCTTTGAAGAGTTCAAGTATGTCAGTATGCAAACACTGAGAAAAGGTCTTTGCAGATAGCAAGTGTTAGATGTAGCACAGCAAGTCCTATGTAGAGGGCAGCTGAGACAACATAAATCGGGATGCTTTTTCCAACAGCACAGGCTGCCGAACATTTATTTGTTTGTCTGTGCCTGAGGGTTTAGTACCAGCTCCATACAGCATTCATTCATTTACCCATTTAACAAGCCATTAAGTAACAGTATGTGCTAGTCTATGGGGCTAGACACAGTCGAAAGATGATTTTCTGCCTTCACCAAACTTTCTTTCAAGAAGAAAACCTAAGTCACAAACAATAAAATGTATATGTATACATGCCACACATACAGATACATACAAAATGACTTAAGGGCAATAACAAAAATTAAGATTAAATGACAGAGCTAATGGATGAGGAGAACCTGGTTGGATCAAAAAGGTAGCTGAACACTCAAAAATGAAAAAAAAAATCCAGTTATGATCAGGGCATGAAAAAGACACTCCATAGATTAGCACTCCAGGCTCTTAGTGACAAAAATGTTGGGATCTTTCATAAAAGAGCAAGAGGAGGAGTGACAGCTGATGAGACTCCTGGGGTAGAATAGAGTCAGCCCACTAAGACCAGCCTATAACATTCATATTCCCATTAAAATTACACACACTTATCTAAACTACTCATAATTTGCTAAGTACATGTAAAGACCCCCCTTTTTCAATTATCTCTTTCATAGTCTATTTCTGGAAGAATAACACGTGTATATAAAAAGCACCTGCCTCTTTTTTTTTTAAGTTGAGGTTCTGATTAATCCAGTTTTAATCCATCTATCTAATTCTGCCTTGCTATTTTCTTTCTTTATCCTTCAATTGCTCCACTGGGTGGGGGGGTCTAGAGGGCAAACACATTCATTATGTTGCCAGAAAACAAGATAGGAATTGCACTGCAGGGGACAAAATTAAATTTACAGCTTTCCCTTGTACATGTCATAAACTATTGATTTAACACAAGGAGGGCAGGCTGTAATGATGGGGCACAACTGTAATGCTGAGCTGAGCTCTAGCTGGGGAGAGGCCGGGAGTGAATGCAGATGAACCTGGCCAGCCTCAGAGAGACTAGCACCTGACCCAGCCAAAGGAAGGAGGCTAGACAGGGCTTCCATACTGTGTGCAGAGTTTCCAACATGGACAATCACCTGCTGTGACATGTATACTTTGTGCCTAAAGGACGTATCAGGTGATCGGTGTATGGAATAAAAGGTGGATTCAATGAGAGTTTGCATGTGGTGATCTAAAGACTGTAAATGTAAGTGGGATCTTTTCCAGGGTGACAAGTGAGAAATCAGGCTGGAGAGACAGATAGGCTGATAGAGGTAAAGGGTGAGTTCTTACAGGGAGCTCGCTGTTATCTCATGTGGAGGCTGCATGGTCCTCCTACGCACTATGTACTTTTTTTTTGTTTTTGTTTTTTGTTATTGCTGTCACTAACACAGACTTTCCTTGAAAACATGAAATTCTTAAGGTTCACTCAAGTTTCTGAAGTGACAAGGAAAAAGATGTGATACAAAGAGATAATTTGTGTTATGTTTGATGAATAAATGACCCCTGATCAATTTTTTTAAAAAGATGAGATTACTTGCAGAAATATCTCCTCCACCCTCACGTCTTCATCTTCAAGTATGTTATTGGTTATCAATAATAGAGTCATTCTTTACTGTTGGGTTTGTTTTGTTTGTTTTTGTTCTTTTGTTTTTTGAGACAGGGTTTCTCTTTGTGTAGCTCTGGCTGTCCTAGAACTCACTCTGTAGACCAGGCTGGCCTCAAACTCAGAGTCACCTGCCTCTGCCTCCTGGGTGTTGGAATTAAAGGTATGAGCCACCATCACCTGGCTAGTAGCTTCAATCTTTTGCAAGAATAAATGAAAAGGAATGAAGGAATCAATAATCAAAGAAAAGGAGAATGAACTAGAACTTTGAAATCAGGGAGAACACTCTGTTCTATCCATGATGATAGAGCATTGGTGAGTGTTACGTAATCTGACTCTGGAAACCAGATGCTACTCATTAACCACTTCCAGTGAGTAAACATTGTAGTTATTTAAGAGCGCTGTTGCATAGTTGGGTTACAAACACTATGACTTAAGTTTCATGTGAATATTGGCACATCCTATTGGCACATCCATTACTCAAAATTTGCAGCTAAAAATGGACAGTTTAGCAAACACAGTTTTAAAATATGAAACAAAACTTTTAACCCCTTCCTAAGAAACTTTGACTACAGCTATAAATCTGTCTACCTCTCAGAGAAGCCTGTGATTCATGGATGAGTCTCTCCAAACATATGTGTCTAAAGGAGTTTAGGCTTTGCTTTTACATTCTTTCTAGGCTTCTTCTCAAAAATCCACCTGTTTTCCTTGTTATGTTTTTTTTTCTTTCAGAGATACAGTAATTTCTAGTCATCCATTGGTTGTAAAAAGTCCAGAGAATCCAGGGTTAGGAAAAAATATGCAGTGGCAATCGGTCCACAGAAGTCCGAGTGGATCCTTGTCGGAAAGCACCAGCAAGTAACTATGCTGTGAATTTCTATTAAAATCAGAGGTCATATGGCTTTACCAAAGGTGGCACATCCCGTAAAATTACAGCCTTGGGATGATAGATATGCCCTCATGAGTGCACAGGCAGAGGCAGAAGGATAAAACTGTATGTGTGAAAGTAGCCACAGAACTCAGAAGATGCCAATCATTTTATTTCTTTTGAATTAAGTTGGCAAATCCCTCTTAAGAAATCCTCCAGAAACATGGCATTAAGATTTTGAGTAGTGTGGTATTGTCAAGTGTGACTGTGATTAGGCATTAGAAAAGCCTGAATTTTTATCCCAAATATCTCACTGATGTCTTATAAGACCATGTATACCAGCTCCGTTTTCTTTTAATCAAGGAAATTGTGTCAATTTAAAAATTGGAGCTTACAAAGGTTTATAAACTGAGGTATGTTTCCTTTATGGAAGAACTAAATAAAGAATGTTTTCTCAACTCTGATTACAAAGTAAGTTTTACAGAAAAATGTTATGAGCCAACTGAGCCAGTTTTATTCCCTAACATCATCAGGGAAAAATTTATAGTTGTTGGCTACAGAATCCTTCCTTCAAACCCCATCCTGTTGTTTCCTAGCCTGGGCCAGTGTTTCAGGGAGGTTCTCCCAGGACACAGGCCACTCCAAGTTGAATAGGTCATGGAGCATCGTCAGGAGCAACCCGTGCATAGGACATGTGCACAGTCAATCACAGAACGTCGAAAACAATTCTCTGAGACCACTTATTACCAGCTACATGAGGTTGTCTAAGATGTTAGTTAGGAGAGCTGTAATCTATTGTAGACTGCACTTGAATTCATTTTCATATGCCAAAATGCTAATGTGAACGTGCAGAGAGAACCTTTGTCTCTGCAGGCAAAGGAAGCAGCAGATCCATTAACGTTCTTTCTTTTCTGCCCTACTTCCCCTTCATTTTCCTTTCTGTCATGGTTCTGCACTCTCACTCCTCTCTCCAAATCTACAATTTCCAACCTTCAACTGCCAATCCCCATCTATTTAGTCTGCCTGTGTGTGTGTGTGTGTGTGTGTGTGTGTGTGTGTGTGTGTGTGTGTATTTGACATCGAAATGCTTCTCAAAACAGATCCAATAGAAACAAACCTGTTCACTCTGACCATGGGACTCCTACGACATTCTAAAAAGGATCTGCCAATGGCATGTCTTTTTGATGAATGGACACTCCATGTCTCCGTGCTTTGCCCACTTTTGTTTTGGTCACTAACTCTGAAAGAATTTGGAAACTCATTTTCTTCTGTTGTGAGTTTCTTGGCAGTCAGCATTTGTTTATTAAATGGAAACATTCTTCAGGAAATGGTTCCTGCTATTCTGATTGAGATTTGTACAATCACCTTTCTTCATTATAATGGTGCAGTCCAAAAGCAAATCTTGGCTTTCTCCTTCACAACCCACCCCACCCACCACAAAGTATATATATATATATTTTTTTTACTGAATATTCTAATATGATAGCCATTAGGCCCATGTGTAAGTTCAGAGTTAAAAGAATTTAAATGAAGTAATGCGGCTAACCCAATTCCCCATTTGAATGTATTCCTTCTCAAGAATACAATCAGAGGTGGCTTGTGGCTATCATATTAAGTAGAACTATGCACAGCATTTCCATTGGTACAGAACACGCTGCTGTAGAGAACAGTGAAGATACTTTTCTCAGTATAATTGTAGATCTCTGGTCCTTCTTATTAAGTATACAGATTTCTGGCTTCATCTGAGACCTACTCGATCAGAATCTCTGGGGTGTGGCCTTCAAATATGCACGATAACAAATCTCTCAAATGTTCTTTTTGTGCAACGAAGCTTAAGGGAATCTCATGGAGGGCTTCTTTATATCTGTTACTCATTCAAACATCAATCACCAAAATGTGGCCAAATGTATTTTACCTAAAACAGTTCTTCCCTTGTTCAGGTCTCTGTTATTATTATTTCTTCCTTTTTAACCATTTCAGACGTTTTGAGAATTAATTGATTTGATTATTATTTAACAACTATGTGGTTAGTTTGAGGCAATGAGGAAGAACTCTTATCTCTCCTTGTTCAGCAGCAGTGGCAGACCCCAGGGAACATAGCCGCTAACCCAGGGGCACCTGAGGAAATAGGTTTCACTGCTAGTTGTATGTATCAATAAAATTTCCAATAAAAATCTCATAAATCATGAAGCCCTTCAAATCTTCAGTGAAGCCCTTTGGGTCTTTGACTGTAACTGTCACTCCAAGTTATAAAGAAAGGTAGCCCTGTGCTTTCAGGGATGATGGAGAGACTTGGTACCCAACGTCACCTTCCTGTACATATTTGCCCTGTACCACAGCATGATTATTTTGCACTATACTCCTACACCTTGCCTGATCACAGAATCAGCGTGGCTCTTGTGTCCAGGCATAGTTGCAAAGCCTTCCAAGTGATTCTGGTAAACCAAAAGACTCAGAAAGCTCTAATCTGAGCGTGATTGAGAGCCTTCAGTGGTTGGCATTGTCCCTCATTCTCCTCAGAGAATGAAGCTGCCTGCCCAATCATCAGAGACCGAGTCCCTTCTCTCTGAAGTATCTATCTATGTATGCAGAGATCACAGCACTGCTCCTAAAGACTCCTTTGTATGCTTCAATCCAATACCTGCTGGTCTCTCACATAGTACATTTGTCTGCTTGAAACAAATGAATTCTTCCAGTACCTTCTTTTTCCTAGGTTACATCCTTATTATGGTTTACGGTGGGGATAATCACTATGTTTTTTTTTTAAATCATACTAATCATGATAGTCTTTAATTAAAAATGTCCACTTTACTTATATCACTTTGAATTGACCACCATGAGTGATTTGTTTTAGACCTGAAAATCCTGACTTAATTCATACTCTTTGCTATCAATATTGCTACCAAGCAATACTGCATCCTGGCCCCATCACCCCAGCGTCCTCTTATGTGCACTGCTGAGCACTATGACATCCTTCCTTGATCCCAAATGTACTTTGTACAATTTCACTACTGATTGTTTGTATCAGCCAGTTTCAAAGAGGGAATCTCAGCATCCCTTCCTCCAATCCCATCTCAAACTCAAAGTGTTTAATGTTAGTTCCTACATTCTTTTATTCAGCTCCCAAGATTTCAGCAATGACAGCTGTTCCTTTCTGTGACAAGTACTACACATTGAGCTGATCGGCTTGAATACAACTCAGTTGTGAAAGTCTCTTTTCCCTTCTTAAATGTTCTTTCCTGCCGTGTGGGATTACAGCCTTGCCATCCCCTGCCATGGGACTCTGAATGAGACCTAAAGAGAACTAGAATTTTCACCAGTGTCCTAAATCACCATTATTAAGTCCAAAGAGCACATCCTGTACTGGAAAATTGCAGCAACATATGGGCAACCCTCTGTACTTCATATGGTATCCATCACATTACAGAGTCCTGCCACATGTTCCTGAAGCGACCAGGGAAGAACTTGGCTCAATGCTTGCTGAGTAGGGTCTCTTAATCTGTTTTACAGCAAACAGTTTTGCAATTACTTTGGGCATTATAAGCCCAGCTGATGCTTCAGCACTGTCCTGACAAGTCTGTAGCACATAGACAGCTGATGCAAAGATAGTTGACAGTCAATGGAAAAGACGCTTGAAAAAATGGAGAGTTTATTGGAAGGAAATGCAGGTCTCCCTTTAGAAATGTTTTAGTTGATGCGCGCGCGCACACGCGGTGTGTGTGTGTGTGTGTGTGTGTGTGTGTGTGTGTGTGTGTGTGATGTACAAATATATGTTTCAAAAGATTAGCCATACACATATACACTTCTGGAGTAATCAAATATTTATCAAGAATGTATTATAAGTTAGGCAGCTTATTAGACATTATGAGGGAAAGTATGATAAAAATAGAATTTCAATGACTGTCCTCATGAGAGTCAAGTGATCGTGAATATGTCAATCAAAAGGCTTCAGGAATAAATGTGGAATTATAACTTCCATAATGCTTCACAGAATGGTATGGTATTCTCAGGGTCAACAGTGTGCCTTTTTCTTCATCTGATTGATAAAGGAAGATGTTTATAAAGAAGTGACAGCCAAGCTGAGATTGGAGGTAGTCGGCTGCAAACATTTCTGTATAACAGACTCTAACCATGCTTATATTGGTTGTATATACTCATACTAAAGAAAATTTCAATATTTTTAAAGCATGATTTACTTTGAAGTTTAGATAAAGTAAGTAGAAATCAAAGCCATGTTCTTCTTTTTCTCCCTTTACATTCCTTAAAGACTGTCTTGCATTTCTGATAGAAGTGTACTTTGGTACTTTGAAGAATGTGTTGAGGATATGGATAGCTAAGCAAAAAATACAGTGAGGGAGAAAGACATATGCCAATGCCTTGTGCAGGAGGCAATAAAGTATGTTTTAAAAATGAGTGGAATCTATCGGGTCTAAGTATGGTTAAGAGTAAGATCAAGCTAATAAAAAAGAAAACGTAGGGCCAAACAGTCGGTATATTTTGGATCTTGGTACATTCAATAACCTGAAGCAGTAGGATATGATGAGAAGTTGAAATGGTGAGAATCTTCTTCCTGAGTTGGGGTAGGATACTTTTAAGTGTCATTGTTGGAGAACAGGTGTTGAGAATATATAGCAAAAATCAGGCAAGTGATTTTGACAATGAATACTTTGCTTAGAATGAAAACTGCGAAAATACTTGTTATATTCCAGTCATTGTTATTAATACACATTCCTTGTTTTGCTTTTTAAATAAGTTTCTGTTTGTTTTCTTCGAGACAGGGTTTCTCTGTGTAGCCCTGGCTGTCCTGGAACTCACTCTGTAGACTAGACTGGCCTCAAACTCAGAAATCGGCCTGCCTCTGCCTCCCAAGTGCTGGGGTTAAGGGCATGCACTACCACTGCCCAGCATTAATACACATTTCTAATTAGACAAAGTACAGTATACCACATAGACTAAAGGGCATGATTGAATCTTCAAGGTAAGCCAGTATAAGATAGTGATTGACAGTTACTCTAACAATGCTCATCATTGGCATCCTTCTGCATTCTATTTTATTAAGACTAACTTGGAATAACTCACTATATCCTCAGATAAATTCTTGGGTCACTTCTATTACAGGTATCCTATGAGGTATACTGGCTCAAGTAAACTCATAAGTTGCGTATGTTGTAGGTTATTAGTACAAGTTGTCCTACTTTGGATGTTTTTGTAGGTTTACTATTTTCACGTATGAGTAAATACACACTTAGAATAATTAGTCAAGTAGTGTGCTAGTTACCTGGTTAGGTTCAGTAATACTGTAAATCCAAGTTTTATACTACTTTAAAGTAAAATTCACCGTGTTTTACTTTCTTTTCTTTTGTTTACATAACAAACACACTAGATATCAGTAGATAAACTAATGTTTTTGTAATTCCTGACTGTTGTGAATATTGTAATTTGGGCTCGGTTTTAGGTACAAAGAGTTAAAGTCAATATTTAAAGGCATTTCAAAAGGCTCAATTAAGAAGTTTCTCAACAAGTTCTTCCCCACTCCTGAAACAAGTCTTCAATGCCAAGAAAATATCGAAAGATAATCTAACCAAGCCACTTCTGATACTCCTTTAAATCATATAATGGCACACACACAGAATATTCTATAAGTTGATATTCTATAAAAGCACCTATCATTCTGAATTAAATCCACAGCCAGTTTTGTATATAACCTTAAGTCGATGCAAAAACCCACAAACTAATAGCTCTTACTACTGTACTGAGGTTGAAAATGCACTCTAGTGGTCAGAAAAAAATTGGACAACTGGGGATTCCACGTTGATCTAATTTTTCCCCCTATAACTACTGGAACCACTCCCGGGATGTGCATGTCCCTTTCAGCACCAAAGCTCTTTTCCTCCTTGTTGCATTCTTCTGCCTGGTCAGTTTAGTGAAGAAATAGCACAGTTTGATAAGTCATCTTTTCTGAGAAAAAAAGCAAGCTCTCCATAGCATGTGGCATAATTTAGAGCCATTATTCGGGAGAACCCCTGCCGCGCTGCACTCCCAAGAATGGAATCTCTCTCATTTCCTATGGCTGGATTGACTCATTAGCTAAGTCATGTAGGCATGATGGGAGCAGAGCTAGGCTGAGTTAGAGTGGCTGAAAGTTAACAGAGGGCCTTCAGCTTTTTAGGGACTTGAGCAGAACAGTTCTCTAAAGATTTGAAAAGGCTACTCCAAGAGGTTGCTCCTAAACCTTGATATTTTGTTTGGTTTATTCTAATTAATTAGTTAATTAATTAATTGTTGGTGATGCACCACTCAAGCATGTTAGTAGGCTCTAAGCTACTAACTTGTTCCCATGCCCCTGTTTAGTTTTTGAAAGATTATTTTTTTTTAATTCAAGCATTTGTTTAACTTATTAAATGTAGATCCTTTATGAAAAGAACAGTTTTGTTTTGTTTTTTAAATTACCAGTACTATTAGGCTTTGCTCTTTGACTGATATATAGGTAGATTTGGATAAGTTGTGTATAAATTTTAAATAGATTTTTATTTGCTGACTCATTTTCTTCTTTGTTACATGAGTATGGGTAAGTATAAAGGCTTCCACTCTTTGATCAGTTCAGTTAGCACATAAGGCCATCAACCCCGTGATTATTCTCCTTCTACATGCAGATACCTAAAATAATAAACCTGAGACACAGATGTTGCTCATCAAAGAAGTATTGATCGACTCACACTTGCAATAATGAAGCATCCGAGCAATGACCCCAGTCTCCGGTCTTTCTAAATAATATCACTAGAATGAATACAGCTGATACATAATACAGCAAAAGGATTGAGTTAATGTAGAGTCAAGGTGAAAAGGGTGGATAGAAGCCAGAGCACTGCTGAGGGTGTGCAGGACGTCCACCAGTTATTAGCCACATGAATTTCTGCCCACATTTTTTTTTTTAGCTTTAAAACATTTAATTTTTTTAAAGTGAAAATAAGCAGATATTTCAGATAAACCACAGAGTCTTCAGATTATTTATACATAGAAAGCATGTAGAATGGTGCCTGGCATATAGGAAGCCTTGACATTACAATTCTGCTCATCCAAGTGTACTGTGAGGCTAGAAGATGAGACTAAGGCCTAAATTCCTAGGCATCTGAAATTGTTCTAATTACAAAGTCAAAGAACTTTTGGCCTAAGAGTTGATGTTAGACCAGATCTAGGCCTAGGAACTAACGCTTGGTAAAAAGAATGAATTGAAATGGTGGTCTGGACTGAACAGCATGAGGAAGGTGGAAAGACCTGAGATCATATCATACAGGTCAGATAAACTCAAAGGAAAAAGGAAGTATTGAATATGGAATACAAATAAAATCTCATTACCTTGTGCTCTCTCAATTAACTGCTTATGTCTTTTTTAATAGATCCACCAGCTATTTTCTAGTGACTAACTTATAAAGTTGCAGCCATTCAACCCTCCCCATAAATCTGGTCACAAGTCAACGGCAGTATGTGCTATGAGAAGGCAAAGGCTTGCATTCATTCAGTAACAGTGGAAAGTTGAGGAACCATCTTTCTCCCAAACACTTGACTGTTTGATCTTCACAGAGGAATTCTGGGACATGCCAATTATTGTGTGTTTCCTGGAAAGCTTAAATTTACTTATCTTTTCTTTAGTCTCACCCCTTTGCATATTCAAGAAACTTGAGGGAAGAGAGTTAATACAAAAATTATGTATAATAAATACTTTTGTATTTAAAGAATATTTAAAGAGGCTAGTAGGGTGCCTCATTTAGCTTTGTAGTAAATAACACCACAGTGTAGTAAATAACAACCACAGTGTCTCTTAGCTCTCTAGACCTCGGAATACATTATTATGTTAGCTTGAAATTTCAGTAATTCTTACACACTGATGAAAACTGAGTTTTTCTTTCCTCTGTTCACACCTCTCTGGAAACTCTTTTCCACTCTCTTCTCTTCGAATCTCCTCCTATGCAGATAAAGAACCCAGCTCCTTTGTAATCCCAAAGACAGCTAATAATCTGATGTGATGTAAATTCTACCTCACTAAAGTATAAAATTTTGCTTTGGTAATGATTTCGAATTTCAGCTCTGTATTCTTGGAGCCAATCTTTGCTTAATGTGAGTGGATTTGGGAACCACAGGGCTGAAAATGGACTGCAGTAAGGCTTTCTAGGAATAGTGTTTAAAGGCAGAAAATAAACAGTGACTAAGCCCCTTCCATGTCTAAGTGTTCATCCTATCCCTAAAACAGATCCAGTTGCATTCTACCTGCAAATAGGTTATTGGCCCAAGGTGGTTTGCTTTGCACATGCCCAAAAAGTTAAATTACATTTTCTTTATATACTTTGTAATTTAGATTTTTAACTACTCAGCAAGTTTCTCTTCTCCTCAAATGAGATTTATTATATCATTATATGTTTTTCTTTTATGCTTTGAAACTTGACTCAAGCGTTCTTGGGTCAAATTTAAATTGCCTCTCTGAGGGTTCTACTTACAAGGCCTTTAGCTAGAGGGCTGTTTATCCTGTTTCTTCCTATTTTTAGTACTTCTGTGTTCTGTCATTGTCCACTTATCCTCAAACTTCTTTCCTCGGTTCTTCATTCATAGAGTGCTTAATTCCTTTTCTTCATTGGTAGATTCTTCAGCCAATATTATTATTGGTAATAGAAACAGTTTCCAAATCTCATTCTGCTACTCTATATTTACAATTTGAGAGGTTTCATCTCTATTGCTCATTCATACAAAAAGTTTTCTATCGATCGCAAATTCTCTACCTTTTGTTCCTACTCTGAAACTTTAAAAGGTTTTGTTAAATTGGAGCATTGGGGGTGGGGAGTGTCTCTGACTCTGTTGCCTGCCTTTGGATCCCTAAGTTGGGCTCCTTTGTCTGTCCTCAGTGATAGAGGTTGCACTTAGTCCTTCTGGAACTTGATGAGCTATGGCTTGCTTGCTAGTACCCATGGGGGCGGGAAGCATCTCCCCTTCTCTGAGGAGAAAAGAAAGAGGAGGATGTGAAGGTGGAACTGGGAGGAGAAGAGGAAGGAGATGTATAAATCAACAGATATAGACATTAAAGTCAAGGCATTCACAATAACTAGAATATATTATAGAGCAAAACATATTAAGTATTTTGTGAATTAGAGATGTGTTTATACTTTGGAAATTAAAGCAAAAACAAGAGATTTGTTTACTTAAATAAACTGGAAGCCTTGATTTCTTGTGTTAGTTTATAGGAAAGTGATGTGTAAACTCTCCGGCCCCTGCTGTGAAAAGCAAATGTGTGAAATTCTCACACACTCATGAGGTCAGAAGAGTGTAATTTACTAATTAGAACATACTAAATGCCTTTTGATGAAGCTTGTAAGCTTTTCAGTCAGCCTTGTATATTTTCAGTATTCTATCAGTCCTATAATAATTATACATGTTAATTGCAATCAAGTTAATGAATTCAGCGATTGCTTTTTACTTAATAATCAATGCTAGGGTTAGAAAGATCTCTTCGGTTACAACACACACATACGTACATATACATGTATAAGTATACAGACATATGTTTGTATGTAGAGAGATGTGAATGTGCCCATAGATCTCTCAGTTATTCAGGCCTGAATACCTAGAGGAAATGCTACCAATCACTCAGCTAACTTTTTTTAAGAAAAAGACATTTATTCAAGAGTTCCATCAAAAATAAGTGCATCACCATTACAACAAAGTCTCCTTCCTGAGGTCTTGCCAAGTAACAGTACATATTCAGATAAATGAACCATCGAATGGCATCTGCAGCAGCAACAGCTGGCACCTCTCAGATAACACTGAGCTGTTCAGACCCCCTCCCCCAGATCAGAAAATAGGCAACAACTAAGTAGAATTTTTTTTTTTTTTTTTTTTTGAGATCAGAAATCTGCTGAATACCCATTGAATGAGAGCAAAATGTGCATTAGGCCTTTTTTGCCCAAGGTTCCATCTCTCAAACGGTTTTGCAGACCAACAAAAAAGAGGAGTGAAAGGGATTATCTCCATCCTCAAATTTTCAGTATGGTCAAAGGGATTGTAAAATCCTTCTGGTGAGCAAGCCAGGGTTAATGATCAGGAACAAATGCTTCTTTAGTCACAGGGCAAGCCTGGTGGATTTGTTGTAATTTCCTGGTAAGGACCGCAAAGGCAGAAGGCAGGCCCCACTCCTAACACACTCTGCTTTCCAGTTGCCTTCCCCTTTCTGTTTTCTCTTCTTTTTCCCTTGGAAAAGCAAACTCTACCTAAGGTTCTCCCGGAATCTGCACGCGTAGAGCGTGAGGCTCATGCTGTGATGTTTCTCCATCGTTCTGTGCATGAGCCCACTCTCTAAACCAACAGTACCCAAACTGCCTAGCTGTACATATAATTGGTGCCTGGTGGAAGGCTGGACTGAGAACACAAACAACGGTTTCTTAAGGGCTGAATAGATGATCTTATGTAATCACTTGCTCAGTTGCTGTGTCCCAGCATGGCAGTGGGACCCTCATTATGACTAGTTTTTTCATAGCCTTGCCATTTTCTCTATTGACTGCTGTGACTGCAGATAGCAGAGTAGACGCTGTCGTCCAAAATCAGTAGTTTGCTATACGTTCTTTGAAAACATAACGGGAACTATTGTCCGATGCTGTTAGTCATCTTTTTTTTTTCCTGAGTCTGGAATAGACCCCTCTCTGTTTACCAATCACATGTTAAATTGCTCTGACAGATGCATTTTTTTAAAAGGTGAGTAAATTTAGTCTTTGACATTACATGGAACAATGATATTGGATGGCTTGATATTAGCTTTTGGTGTCATTAACTATCTGGGACTTATATATCTATAAATATCTCATAGGGTTAGAAACAGCCTGGACTTTATTAAGGGTTCAGTGTCTGTTTGTTTGCTCACTGTTCTACACTCCCAAACAACTTCTTTTATTTAGAATTTAATGTAGCTACTGAGGTAATATGACCAATGACCATCAAATGTAGCAAGGTGTAGGATTTTACTTAAACAACAGGAGGAGAAAGAACATTTTGTTGTCCTTGTTGTTGTTGTTGTTGTTGTTGTTTGCCAGCACACTTCATTTACTTGACTATTTTGGCAGTAATCATCATCTATGGAAAATTAATAGGAGTTGGGGCTGGGGAAACAGCCCATTTGCCAAACAACTATGGGGGCCAGACCAGATCTACAGCATCCGCATAAATGTCGGGTAGGCTGTCGAACCACTTCTTATTCCAGCACTTGGTAAAAAAAATAGGGGATTCCAGAACAAGCTGTCTAGTTTGAGTAACTAAATTGGTGAGTTCTGGGTCTAAGAACTGTCTCAACATCATCCCCTGTACTCTAAATTACACTGATGCGTGCACATGCACACACACACACACACACACACACACACACACACACGCACGCACGCACACACCCACACACGAGCAAGGCCCATATACTTGTGAATATGCCCATACACATTTGCATACCATATATACATCCATCTGCAAAACACGTAATTTTACCTAAAATGTGACTTTTAAGTTTCGCTAAAATAGACGTGAATGATTTGTGTGACTTCTCAGTGAATCAAACACAATTTTATTAGTGCTTTAAAAAAAAAAAAATAAGACCAGAAGTAATCTTTTGTGATTACCCAGAGCCAAGAGAAATATGCCCCAGATCCTACTAATAAAATCTATAAATCTATAGAAAAGTTTTGAAAATTCAAGTTTAATTGATTAGAAGAATTAAGATGGAGAGAATAAGGGCGTTTAAAAAACAGGGAAGGAAACAAATGCCTCATCACATAAGGTAGAATCTGCCAATAATTCTTGAAGATAATGTGGACAGAAATTGCTGAATTATCAGAAGAAAAAGTAACTGTCAGCATGACTTACAACAAAGCCTGCACAAATTGAGATAGTTCACACTGAACCCATACTTTTCTCTTCTCCGTATTATAAAGCTATTGATTAGAAGAATTAAGTATACACTGCATACAATGTTTGTCCAAAATAATTGTGATTTTTGCATTGTTAAAATTTGTGTTGTGATATTTTTAAATAAATGTAGTCTGTTGTACATAATTACATAGTGAATTTCTTATTTTATGTTCTGATACTAATAATGTTGTATTAACATTTATTTTATTTTGAACTATAAAAATTATTTTAGACAAATATCAACTTCAAGATCTTTTCTTCTTTGAGTTTAAAAAGGGTGGTAAAGGATTAGAGACAACTTCCAACAGCAACAACATGTTTGTCCCAAGGGCAGTAGTATAAAGCACAAGGTCAGAAACCTAGTTCTAATGTACAAACCTAATGGATGGGTATCAAAGCATTGGATGATATAGACTATGACACCATCGGTAACAGAGGAGAAACAAATGAAGTAGCATCTTCCTAAAGCTGAGTTCCCTGGAAAAGTTTTCTTCGTGTTTGTGTGTGCATACGTGCTTGGGATCATGCATATTCATCCATATGGATGTTGAAAGCAGAGGTAGACATAAGACTGGAAAAACCACACATGTTCAAGTTAACCTTTAGGTACATATAAAAATATGTGTTGAGTGGATACAAGTTCAACTCAAATCAATATCCCAACAAAGTTATAGCAATATTTAATTAAAAAACAAGGAAGCTTAGGTCAAAATTGAGTGAGATGCCAATCTGATATGATCCCTATACACAATGAAACTCTAGATTCCTAGTTAGAAAGACTTGAAAGATGAGTCATATGTAAACATTTGTTATGATACATATGGCCAACAACACGTCAGCTTCCTGAATGTCTCAGGAACAAGCAACTCCATTGTTTATGTAATGAAAATTGCACAAAGTACATTTTTTTAAAACAAAAAGTTTATTGTTTCATTTTATGTGTATGAACGTTTTGCTTACTTGGATGTCCAAGCATTTCATCTTTGCCTGGTGCCCACAAAGGACAGGAAAGAGCATCAAATCTATAACTAGAATTACAGATGGTCGTGAGCCTCATGTGGATGCTGCGAATCACACTCAGGTCCTCCACGAGGACAATAAATGGTCTTAACCATTGAGCCATCTCTTCTGCTCCCAAAATGTCTCCTTTATGACAAAATAAACTTGCCTATAACTTTTACTAAATGAATATGACCCTGCTCATTGGCTCATAGAGAAAAGTTCTACTCTGTCCTCCTTTGTATAGCTTTTATGGCATCTGGAGGCTGCTTTCATTACCCTCATCAGATTATATTTTCCTGAGAAACAAACACTATTCTTTCAATACCTTTTCATCATTTATATTCATGCAACACCAAGTTCTAATTAGAATACCAGTATGAATACTAATAAAAATATGAATTCTCTAGGCTCAAGGACTTACTTCTTTCAAAAAGAAAACCAGATGATATTTACTTATACAGGGTTTTATGTCAATTAAAATCCCTAAGGATCCTTTGGGGCAGGGGGAGAGAAGTACTTGCTCAGTCTTGTTATGTTATTTTACTCATGCAAGTAGTTATGTCCTAGGACCATATCATAATAATTATTACTTGAATAAAATACTAAGTAAAAAGTTAAAGAAATATGAGATTGCCTGAGGACCCCTCCTGTTTGCACAGTACCCCACTGCTTCCTTACTACCCCAGTTAGCCTTTGCTGCTAGCCCAGCTCCATTCTTTTTGACACTGTAGAACTACTCCCTACCCGGGACCCCCAGTTTCCACTCTGGGCTGGGACTCAAATCAGTGCCTTGGTTAATCCTCATCAGAAACGCTTTTATTTGCAATTAATACCTGGTGACTAATGAAACATAAGCTTTTATTCCAGTGCTGTGTCACTAGGAATATCAACCACATACATTCCCAATGTCCACAGGGAATTGCCCACTGCAAAGCAAACTTTACATTCTTTGTTTGTTTGTTTGTTTGTTTGTTTGTTTGAGGGGGCAGGCTTTTGTTTTATTTTGACACTTTTTTTGTTTCATTGATTTTATGGGTTTGTTGGTGTAGAACAAGAGGGAGGGAAGGAGGGAGGGAGGGAGGGAGGGAGGGAGGGAGGGAGGGAGGGAGGGAGTTAGAGAATAGAGAGAGCTAGAACAAAAAGTGGGGTGGAGAATGAGGAGATTCTGGGAGGAATTAGGGGAGATAAAAACATGAGAAATATGTTGTATGGAAAACAAATTTTAAAGAAAATAAAAAGAAAATCTCAATCTTCTTGTGAAAGGAAAAGAAGGGCCCTCAAAACTGAGAATAAGTTGAGCTGAGGCCATGATATGACAAGGGACAGCTGATGAAAGGCATAGACTGTGCAGGTTCTTATGAATGAGGGTTCTCTAGGATGACCCAAATCAGAAAGAATCAAGAATCATTTGTGACAAAGCTAGGACTCAGTTTACTGCCCATAAAGTGACTCTTCAGAATCAGATTAAAAATAGTCATTACATTTTAGGGGAATCAATTACCTACTTTGTGAAATTTTGAACCAACATCCAAACCAAATAAAATTAATAGTAAAAATTAGAGAACTGTAGAAATGAAAATATTAAGTTTTGTTGGCAATAATGACACAAGAGATTTTGAAATAATAATAAAACATGTTTCATAAAGTATCTGTTACAACATCTTAAAATAAAAGGATGTTACATTTATAAAGGCAATGCACAGAATAAATTAGAACTTACACAAAAACGCTACAAGTAGAATAATGAACTGGAATATATATCTGAGAAAATCACCCTGAATTCAACAGAACAATATAAATATATTGAATGTTAAATATTGATTACTTACTAGTTCATGCTAATATATGTTATAGAACAGAAGACCTATGACTGCCGATTTTATGGAGACTCCATAGGGATTGATTGCTGATTTTTAAGTTGTTACATTACCTAGATTGTCACACCTAACTTTTTTATTAAGTAACTGTATGTATTCTGCCTAATGGTGTTTTGGAGATATAATTGACACCAAAATCACTGGATTTTACTAAAACAAATGGCCTTCAGTGGTGTGTTTGGGGCTGCTCTGAGTAATTTAGGCCTTAAGAAAATTGAGGGTATTAACTAATCCAAAAATGGAGGAATTTTGCTTTTGGATTTGTGCTGCAAAACCAGTGGCTGCTGGAATTTCTAGTTAGTGGTCTACTCTGCAACTTCATGCTTGCCAGGCTCATCATGAATGTGGGAAAGCTTCTAAGCACCAGCCTGACACACACCTCATGTTTGTGTGCATGTGTGTCTTTGCGTGTTTTGTCTGTGTGCATGTGAGTGTGTATCTGTGTGTATGAGTGTGTGTGGGTACATATTCTGTCTCCATCTCCTTTATTTTTTCAACGGAGAATCTTGACTAATGCAAACTAAAGAATCCCAAACTAATCTAATAGGAGTTTCAGCAACCGTTCTCCAAAAAAAAAGGAAGAGGACAGAAAAATAAAGATTCAAAGGAATAATAGACAAAAATACTAAAGAATAATAGACATTTTATTATCTGAAGTATATGCAGAATCAATGAAAATAAAATTTTACCAAGCTTTTTTATGTAGAAACTTGAAGGATACCCAAGAAAATATCATTAACTGAAAAGTTACTAGTAAAAGAAGAAAATGCTTAATAAGAAATATAAATTTAATGGAAGGAGACATGTCAGCACCAATATAGACTAAAAAACAGTGGATTGCTATCTTCAACTTGATGACAAAATCACTGTTTTCTTTCCGTGTATACTTAATTAAACTATTGTCACATAAAATTAGTTCCAATAGACTTGTGAATGTCGGGGTACAAGTAACTATAGGTACTTTCCAACCATGTAAACACAATATTAGAAATTTTGAAAACAAAACAATAAAAACATAATTTTCAAATGCAAACATAGTTGGGGATTTAATACACTCTTCCTTAATTCTTTTTTTTTTTTAATGAAGGAGACAATCATTGTAATGTACAGAATATATATGACACAGCCCTCTTAGAATGGGCATGCAATGAGCACCACACAGAAAAACTGGAAAATGTATACACTCTTTTGAAGCATGAAAATTTGGTTGAATGCTGGCCACATAAAGAGCATCAGAAGTAGCTCTGATAACAACAAGGCGACTTCTCCATTTCTAAATTTGATATTCAAGGAAGCCAGAAAGCGTATTATTGAATAAATAATGCAGCACAGCAGAAAGAGTTTATAATAAAAATTCCAATAATTGTTAACTTCGAGAGAAGACTACATACTAAATGTCTGAAGATTTAGCTAAAGTGATTTTTAGAGGAAGTTTTGCCATGTATTGTGAATACATATGCTTTAAGGAAGTGAGGGTGAAAATTGATGCGCTACATATTAAATTCTAAAAGTCTTGCATGGAAACCATGTTAATTCATCAGCTTCATAAAATGAAAGAGAAAGTTATAGACAAGATCAGCAAAGTTCAGAGACAGTTCTTTGCAAAAGCTAATAAAATAGAAAACCCAGGCAGTTGTTGATCAAATAAAAAAGATAAGGAAAAGAAAAGAAAGATAACCCTGAAAAGTACGAGGAGAGCAATCATTAAAACAGGGTGAAAAGCTAGAACTAGAAGAGCATGAAATAAGTTTATTCCTGCCAATTGAAAACTGACAACAAGGGGGCTGAAGAAGAGATGGCTCTGTGGTTAAGAGCACTCGCTGCTCTTCCAGAGCTCCTGAGTTTAATTCCCATCAATCATGTGGTGGCTCACTACCATCTGTAATGGGATCCGATGCTCTCTTCTGAAGGCAGTTACAGTGTATTCCTATACATGAAATATAATAAATAATTCTTTTTAAAAATGAAAACTGGCTATAAGGAAAAGATTGATTTTAGACAAAATAAGGAATTATTTCTATGCTATACATATTCATATAAGAATAGAATTATATATTATATTAATATATTTATTATAATTATATATAATATGTATGTACTTCTGTGTACACCTCTGTAGGTAATTGTGGCTGGAAAACGCAGAGTTCCTCATGACAGGCTGTGGGTAGTTGTCTGGGAATGCTCTAGGTTCCTCCAGGCTGGAAGTTGGGCATGGTTGCAGTGGCTCCACGGTTCCTCATGGCCCAGCCCCAATGACTCCAGAAAGTCCATGAGTTTTTCCAGGCTTTAATGTCATGGTGGATGGTGGATGGATCTGGATGCACCCCCCCATAAAACCCAGGGCAGTCCTGAGTTAAATAGCAGGGAGGGGGAGGGGGTGGGGAAGTATGCTTAATTGACTCCACCCTCTGGCCTTCAGGTCCCTCCCTCATTAGTATGTAAATCTCTCTAGGGCCTGAGGCCTGTTTCTCATGATTGTTGACCATAGACCTCTTTGTGGCAGTGATTGTTGGAGGGCTGAAGCTAAAGGAAAAGAACCAGGCCCTGGGAGCAGAGCTGAACTCCAGCTGTCCAATAAAGGTTCCGGGTTCCAAGCTCTTGCTCCATCAAGCATCCAGCTGCTTCTCACAGCCCATCACCCCACACGCCTCTGTGTGTGTGTGTGTGTGTGTGTGTGTGTGTGTGTGTGTGTGTGTGAAGAGCCATGTCTGCTCAGAGTTCACAGATTATGAAAAAGAAACAAAGAATACTGGGTGCATAAGCATACCCTCTGTTATCCATGCTTAAATGCCATTTATGCTGTTCAAGAAATAATGAACCTACTGCACTGTAATTATATAATGCTGAATTTTGAGCTATATAAAAGATTGCTTCATCAGACAACTCCTCTCCAGTAATAATTTATGAATGGTGGGAAGGAGGACACACACCCTGAAATTATGGGCTACTCATTGTGATGTTGCAGCCTAGAAGCCTTCAAGTTGCCTTAGTAAAAGAACATCTGAATTGGATGCCGTTTAACAAAACCTGATGTGGGTATTTTTTTTTCTTATTGTATCACTGTTCAACATGGCCCTTGTCCCAATGGATATAGATTGAGGGAAATAACTATTAGCTATGATAAGCAGGAAGACCAGCAGTTGAATCTGCCAGGACATGGAATAAATTTTTGTTGAATAACCTTACCTTTACGTTCTTAGAGGTACAAAGCACAAACTGATGTCATTTAGGCTGCAACAGAGAGGACAAGGTCATCAGATCAAAAGCACGGCAAAATGTTCTTTTTAGGAACCTAAAGTCTAGATCTAGTTTTTGCGTCTGCCAAAGAAGAACGTTCCTAAGATGGTATTTACTCATCGCATGCTAATTGTGATTTGCATAAATATACATAAAGTAAACCTTTAGCTTCATGCTGAGTGTTTAAATTCTTGGAATGGATGTAAGGACCCTTATAATTATCAATATCCATGCTGTGAGTATTTAAATTCTCAAAACCTAAATCAGCCATTAAAACAACCCCTTGCCTACAGGCTGTACAACTCAGAAAGGCTATCACAACTCCCAATCTTTTACAATCAAATCTAGTGTCTGAGGCACTGTGTCCAGGAGAACCAGACAGAAAAAGTGCAGTGATGCAGGTCTTGAGGGTCTCATGTAACCTAGGCTGACTTCCATGACTGTAGGAGTGCAATGGCTGAGCTGCTCGGTCATTCAGTGGTATTGGGACTCTTCTTTCCTTGACCGGGAATCTGAGAAGCTATAGTATGATATAAATGAGGGAGAGGGAGAGAAATGAAATAGAAAGCTGAGACTATGCGGCTTCTCATTCTGACTCTGATTACGCTGTCATTTTTACTTACTAATGCTTACCCCCCTCTCTGAGTGTGTGTGTGTGTGTGTGTGTGTGTGTGTGTGTGTGTCCACATCCTCTTCGAAGCATCTCTCTTTCATCTGCCCCCAAACAGGCAATAGAACACAGTGGAATTGTATGTAATGGGAATAGCTCTGATTGTAATCAAGAGATCTGGATTTCAGCTCTGCCACTGACTCTAAATAGCTTTTCATATAATATGATAAAATCTCTGTCACCTTGACAGTCAATACAGATGAGATACTTTGAGTGGAAATGAATAGAACTTAAGCCATCTTATGACAGCTCCACGGAAGCCCTGGTAACTGCCTTTTACCCATCAAAGCCCACACCTATGGAGAAAACCACTGATCACATTTTCGTTATTCTCTCCTTTGCTTCCAATTCTCCCTTTGAACTAACCAGCATTTCCTTACACTTTAACTCTTTCCCTTCTATCGTTTTGCTCAACTACAATTGCGATCACTTCAGCAACTGAGTCTCATATACTTTTATCATCTGTAGTTTGCTATGACTTCACCCAAACTTCAGGGTTGATTCTTGTTGTGATCTTATAACAATAGTTAGTGTTTTTCCCACCTCACCCTGATTTCACATCAGAGGGGTTTATAACAAACTATTTAGTCACTTTCCTATGGTGGTCTGAATAATAATTCTTGCTCTTTCGGAAGGTGATTAACTTTCTGCCTCTGATACTCTGGCATGAGATCTCATCACTTTGGAATAACTGTAATCGTGAGAAGGAATCGAGCTAACCGTTTGATTTACTGTTTAACAGTAATCATTTGGCTGCTCTTTCACCTCTCTGTGAAAATGTGGTCCCATATATAAAAAACAAGCCAGAGTCCTGGAGAGCCAGATTAATTTTAGAAACACTGTCACCTGGTGGTGGCTTAGAGTTATTGCACTTGGCTTTTTCTCAGGTTGATTGAAGTCCATGTCAGGTGGATCAATCTCTAAGAGATTAAACAGCACACATTTATTTACCACAAGTAGTTAAGAAGGAGAAACACACAAGCTCTTTCTGCCATTCCAGGAGATCTTAAGATTTTGTGACTTAAGATCAATTCTCGTTCTGAGAATTCCAACTTGATGTTCACAGATCCATTGTCTGCCTTCCTCCAGTATTTTTTTTTTCCGAATGCATTTGTAACCCGCAGGAACTTGAAGAAATCTTGGTAATGTTTTAGAATGATTAAAGAATCTCTCTGCTACTACAATACCCTTTTACACTTTGAAAAAAAACTCTTAAAAAAAAAACCCACAGGCAAAATGTTGTATCCTCATAGAAACTCTCTTTAGATATGATGTGACCCTATCCATAGTCTAATGAGTCAGAGAAGGCCGAACTAGGGGGATAGACTTTTCTTGTCTCCTCCTCTATCTTTTCCATTCTCCAAGATAGGAAAATCATTATGGGTCTAAATATAGGTACCTTATGCAGTGAGATTTATTGATTTGAATATCTTTTAGTGAAGAGCACAAAGGCCCGGGTAGTAGTGATAAAGAATCACTTTAGCAACACAGTTGTATATTTAAATCCTGCAGCATCTGTTTGGCAGTCAGCCAGCTAATTTGATCATTGACAATATAGCAAATTCAAGCATTTCAGCATCCTATCCTATCTGCTTCGAAGGTGAAGAGATATACTTGAGAATATGGAGACAAAACTTGGTCTTTATGGCATAAGACTTGGTTATCATACTAATAGTCACTGTTGTTGGTTTCCTGAAATGAACACTGCACCTGTGTTGGCCTCAGAACCATGGGTCTTCTAAGTCATTGGTAAATATTTATGTCTGGTACCAGCCTGTATATTTTGTGGTTTTACATGCTTCTGATCAACTAAGTTGGAAAGTGAACAGTCACCCATTCAAAATCACTAATTAATATTAGGAATTCTGCTTGTTATCGTACATAATTGCAACCCTTTGTGAAAATTTACCAGGTAAAAGTAATTCTAACTCGAAAAAATCAAATAAAAATAAAAATGAGAAAAGCTTTGCATCCTTGGGAAACATAAGGAAGCCATTGCTATAATACAAATTCAATGGAGTATAACAAACTCATTGCTTTTTAGCACTTTAAATAGTCTCCTAATAATGGATGTAGTATATACATGTTGTATATGATATTTAATATGCTTTTCTAGTAACTGAAACATCTGGATCACTGTCATAACAATCATTTCAGTCTCCAGCAGTCTCATAGAAAAGGACTCAGCAATAACATGAATAAATCACCCTGGCTACCATCTGCCTCAGAATTCCTCCATTTTAGCTCAAGCCTACATGAAAGAATATATGGAGGTTCAAAAAGAAGAGAGGGAGGAGGAACAAGGGGAAATCGAAATAAGTAAAACTTCAGCATTTAAAGTCATCATTAATCCAGAAAATTACTGTGGCAATGCATGAAATTAAATAAATTAAATGACACAAGCCTATGGATTTCTTATAAATCAAATGTTTCCTTGGAGTGCTTTGCTTTCCTTTCATGAACAAAACTTGGCTCACCACTCCATCTATAAAGAGTTGGGGTGACACTCTGATTATTGGCCCTAAAATCTCAGCAAGAACTGAACAGCAATGACATCGCTGAGAGAACATGCCTCGAGGTGAATGGCACCCTGCCTGCCTGAGAGATTCTCCTGCACCATCCATTTAGAGAAAATAGTAAAAGCAGATTGACTTATTCTCTACTTATAAATATTGGCTTTTTCCTATTTATAAAATAATGCATTTTGATTTCCCAAATATTGTTTGAAATGGAGGTTTGATGCTTAATGCTATAAGAACAACAAATTCACACGTGACTAAGAGGAACCAGGAGGATGCCTATGTTTGTATTTGTATCCATGGGTGGTACAGGACGAGAGCTGGCGAATGCTGAGTAACGAAAGCTATGAAATCTTTAACCTGCCTGACTTAATAATTATTTTTTCAGCCCTGCTGATCCTCTACACTTTTGCTACTCAAAGTGTGGTCCTTGTCATCACTTGAAGGCTTGTTAAAGTTATGGCATCTCAGGACCTACTACTGAACTACTGCAGTGAATCTGCTTTTTAACAAGATCCCTGGGTAATTCCTGTGTAAGGAACAGCTCTCTGCAGCCAACTCCTTTATTAGAATGGTCAGACTCTGTTTTCTAACGCTCTTGCTCTGAGAATATTTTCCTAGTTTTTTTTTTTTTTCTTGGTTCCTTTAAGATTCTTACTTGAAAGGGGCTGAAAGAATTTGTTTATATTTAAGCAACAGGCAAAAAGTGTAAACCCCTACTTTTGTGGGTTTCCACTGTCCTTTGATAAGGGCATTCTCATCTAGGATAATGCCAGCTTGATCACCCTTAACATGAAGGACAGGAGTCTCCCACGTATATTTTATACTTACTGAAGGCTTCTAATTCATACTGTAGTAAGATCAATCAATAATTTTATAATAAAATTGATTGGCTAAGGCTGTCATAAAGGTAAAGATCACCTTAAACCTTGCTTTGTATTTTTCTCAACATAGAAGATAATTTTGACTATTTCTCAGAGGCTTCTTTTAGCATATGTAACTTCTTTGGAAATAAAAAGTCTTATTATATAGGTGGCTTTTGTAACTAATTAAATATTTAGATTTTTGGCAATTCTAGTGTCAGTATCTAGTATCACTATATAGAATATATATATATATATATATATATATATATATATATATATGTATATATGTACACACATATATAGTATATATACATATACATATACATCATATACATATACATATACATATACATATACATATACATATACATATACATATACATATACATATACATATACATACATATACATATACACATGTACATATATATATATATATATATATATATAGTGATACTATATATATAGTATCACTATAGTGCTTTTTGACAGTAGAATACCCACAATATATTTGAGTTGATCACATTAAACATCTATAAATAGGTATATTGATAACAACTCACCTCTCTCCCCTGAAAAAGAAATTACTACCTGAATTCTCAGAATATAGCCATTTCAAAAACCATTATTATTCTAGTATAATTAAGATAGGGATCTCAATAAAAGATTTTTTTGGTTAGGTAGGGGCCTATACACAATAGTCCCTAAAGGGACAGAAAATAATAAGAGTAGTAATAGTAATACTAGTAGCAGCAACAGCAGCAGTAGAGGAGGAGGAGGAGGAAAAGGAAGAGAAGGAGGAGGAGGAAGAAAAATATAGAGATGATAGATAGATAGATAGATAGATAGATAGATAGATAGATAGATAAAAAAGGAAAAAAGAGAGATGCAGGGTGAGGGAGAAGAGGGTTTTAGAAGAACATAGCTATTAGGAACTGAAGGATTATCAGCTACTACTAGAATCTAGAGGAGACAGGGAAAGGTTCTTCCTTAGGACATTCAGAGCCTTGCCAATAACATTAACCTCAGATTTCTGTCTTCAAATCCTCTGGGGAAAATTTTGTTGATTAGATGGCTAAGTTTGTGGTAATTTGTTATAAATGCCCATAAGAAGCTAATGAGCTACTAAATCTGAGTCTTGATCATAAAATCCTAATTTTATTTCAAATGGAATCTTCTGATCCTTTTTCTATGAATAAAGAGGCATATGGCGAACACACACTGTCAAAAGCAAGTAGGCGAGCAAAAAGAGATTACCTACATATGACTGAAAGTTGTCAAAGAAGAAGAGAAATAAATGCAAAGGATGATATTTAAGCACCTTTTAGAACTGCACGGGACATAGGGTTAACAGAACCAAAGATCTACAGCAATAGGGCTCTAAATGTGCCACAACCTTCGATTTATAACATTTTCAATACTCAAAAGTGGTAAGTTTAGTTCAACAATCACAACCTAACTCAGGGTCTTTGCGGTATTAGAGTTCTAACACCTGGTTATCATACTTGAAAGTACTCTCTTACCTTCTAAGAAGAATCTATACTATTCTGCTACAGCTAAAGGGAGGGTAAGCAAACACTCTTAGCTCTGGTCAAACCAGAGACTGTAAATTGTTCTTCACATGCCTCATTCTCTTACCAAAACTTTATGGCTAGAGGTAGAAAATATATTGCTCTATTAGTACTATGAGTGAAATGTGTAAAAAGTAGTTTTCCCTCCATGTCATTAGTGTGATGCTTGCTACCATGTAACCCAAATTCAATGGCAAACTTTTTCAAAAAACATAACTCATTAAGCTTTAGTGCTCCTGAAGACATGGACCTTGCTTGTGTAAGGCCATCAAACACCAATATTGACTCTCTAGGACATTTTTAAGGCTATTTATATCACAATAAAGGCACTTTATTAGTCTCATCAATCAAGAGAGTCCAAATTTTACCCTGAGATCAGTCTGCCTGAGACTGTGGAACAGGGAAGGATGAGAAATTATAGGATGCATTATCTTCAATCTCATTTGAAACTTCCTAAATGAAACACCAGACAGGCACAGTTTATTGCTTATAAAATAAATGAAGGAGGTATCGCTAATGTAATAATGAAAGACTGGGCTTCTGGTTGTTTTTTCTCTCTTGACAGAGAGTTGGTAGTTAGCCAGCACTGTGATTCCTGGTTTCCATAGTTAAAGACACAATACATCTGTCATTTGACCAAGATGAATGTACTGGCCATTCAGGAGGACTGCCTCCAGCTTGTAGCAGAGACCCAGACTGCTGGTTTCTGTCATCTGTGACTTGGTATGTGATCCCATCATTCTCTGGGTGAGGGAAATATCATCCAACAGAACAGTCATTAAACAGTTCAACTCCAAGTCAGTCCAAGTTAGATTCACATTCCACCAGACTTCTTTGAGCTGAGATCTCATCTGAACAACAAAAGATCGACATCTTTGTGTGGAGTTGAAAAATTAGCACGGATAATGCTTTATGTACAATACTCACTCAGTGACTGCTTTCTTGAGGATATCAATGTTAATGAATTTTACTTCTAGTTGCATGTACGTGGATAGCTGATATCATAAGTTAAGCAGATGGGGGAGCCTGTCAGATTAAGGACATTGATTGTAGCATCAGTTAGATTGGAATCTTCCCTCAGCCACTAAAAGATGAGTTGTTCAGTAATGAGTTTAGTTTCTCTGAGTTTTAGTTCCTGAAGCTATAAACGGTTATTAACATAAAAATGGCACCCCCTCAAAGTGGTTATATAGACCAAATGGAAAATTCACAGTGGTAATGTATATGCTAAATGTTTTCCATATGGCTATAGTGCCTCATAACAATTAACAGTATATAAGCAGCACTCTTATACAGTTATTGAGAACGCAGTGGATTTTTGGCAATAAATATCAATGAGTATGTCCAGAAAATTATAAATTTAATGCTGTTTATATATTAACTCAGAAAAATGTCTATTGAGTGCCTCCTATGGTGTCTCTTAAGGATGGAATAAAGAACAATGGGGATCAAGTTGCCTGTTCAATCATCTTAGGGACAAAATGAGGAAGATGTACCTGTCTTGTGCTTTCTAATGACAAAAGGATTAAATCAGGGCAATATCAGAGTGATTATGGATAATCAAGTGTCTGATGTAGCTTGAACTAAGAAAAACAAAGCAATGAAAATATAAGAAGAAGGGTGGATAGCAAACATTTTAAGCAAAAGGAACTGCTATGGCAAAACTGAAAGAGAGAGAGAGAGAGAGAGAGAGAGAGAGAGAGAGAGAGAGAGAGAGCCCACAAAATGATCAGGGTGTTGCATCTGGGAGCTGATGGGGAAGGAATGGGTTGACATAATATGATGCTTGAGAGTCAGTCAGAGATAAGACTATGTAAGGATAACGGTAAAAACTGCAATTCCATACAAAACATATTGCATAGTCATTGGATGCTGTTCATAGCTGGTAGGCATGGGTTGTTATGGCCTGATGATCTTCCTTTATTAAACAATGATTCTGACCTTTGGACAGAAAAAAGCTAGATATAGATTATTGTGAGTTACAGAAATATATATCATGGCAAAGGAGAGGATAGCACTGAATGGGGGTGGAATATACTTGGAAATATATTATGCTGATAAGTTTAAAAAAAAGTCTTATAAAAGAAAAATCAAGGCTGTCTTGAAAGAGTTCAGTTAAGAAAATTTTAGTCTTCAGCAGTACAATCTTACCTTTAAGTTCTGGGAGGAAACCAAAGGCAATGGGAGTAACCTATATTATTTGAGGAGTCGTTTTGGACTCATGTAACCAACAATTTGAAGGGTGATTTTCATGTCTGGCATTTTGGAGTTTGTTAAATAATCTGTGGCTGTTGAAGTAAGCACTATCACCTATGCATTATAAATCTATTTCAACACTATACATTTATCTATCTAACTTCTCATGTATGCACATGCCTGTATTTTTGAGTAAGCTTATGAAATAATACATTTCTCTAAGATTTTTTAAAAAGATATCCTTGGTGTTATTTCTCTCTCTTTTTTCTTCCATCTTGTTTTATATTATTGTCCCTTGCAATTGTGGCCTGCACAATCGTCTCGCCAGCAAGAACGCACGCGGGCACCAGGATCCTTCTGCAGCAAGCGTTTATTGCGATGAAAGGAGGAAGAGAGAGAGACCCAAGATGGCGCTGCTTTATATACACCCTAGGGTGGCGTGGACATATCTGATTGGCTGCTTGCTCAAAACCCCGTATGACGCCCCAGGCTGGGCAGTGACTTGGTGTGCTTTCACCACTTGCACATGCGCAATTTACTTGTTTACCCACGGGAGTGCCGGGTGCCAGCGCCATCTTGTAATGGCGAATGTTGTCACCGCTCGCTGCGGCTCTCTACATGCAATGATAATACTTATTTGGAAGGCTCCTTACTGAGAACTAGGTCTCATGGTACTAGAAGGTATTGTGCAAGCTGCCAGTGGAGAAAAGCAATCAATAGTCCTATATAATGATAAAGATCACAAGAGACTCACTAGAATGACCAGAACAGAAAGATGGTCCCCAATGATGCAATAGTGGCACCATTTTACCTTGGAGGTAACCAATGACTTCCTAATTGGACCTAAGTCCTGCTCAATAAGTGGTAATTCATGCCTGATACTATAAACTTTGCTAACCACCCTTCTGCAGAGAGGTCATAGACCCTAGAGCAGAGCTTAATCCTGCTAGTTTCCTAAAACAATATTCTTTCTGTAGTCTAAATATTTGTCTTTATACCCATAGTGGAGTGTAACTTTCACTACTCATCAAAGAACTTCCTTTCATATCAGTTACAGAGTATTACAGATCCCATGATAGAATAAATGCGTGTTGCCCAAAGCCAATAGCTACATGTACACTACAACTCTTTCACCTCAAGCTCTGAGAAAATAATTGGCAAAAGAGAGAAGCAGAGTGACCATAAGAGTCAAAAGTCCAGAGAATCTTATGTGAAGGAGTGTCTTACAGATATGACAGTCAAGAAAGACCAAGACACTTACATTTGAAAAGAAAAAAATGCTAATTTCTTTTTTATTTACCTTGAAACAAAATTATTCAAATTAGTCCCCAGTATTTTACTCTAATGATGTTTTGTCTTGTTTAGACCATGTTCTGACTCATTTCAAAGTTTTGTTATGCCTACTTACAATTTTCCAAACTTCTAAGAATCAATCACGAACAATTTATAAGAGAGTAAAAGGATAAAAGTGCTCTAATTGGACAGAGAGCTCATCTTGGATACCGTGTATTAGACCTTATCATTTGCTAGAAACATGATCTGAATTCATTTAACAGTGTTATTAAAGTAAAATCTAAATTCCATAAAAATTGTCTTTTGTCTATTCTAATCAATGTATATAAATGGACCCCTAAAATAATTTTAGTTATATTTTTTTAAATTATATAATTAATTAATAGGTAGGTAGTTTCCTGATTGAAAAAGGATACCGTCTCACAGAATTTGAGTCAGGCATTCAGTCCAATACAGTGGTTCTCAACTTTCCTAATACTGTGACCTTTTGATACAGTTTCTCATGTTGTGGTGACCCACAACCATGAAATTGTTTTCATTACTAATTCATAACTGTGATTTTGCTCCTGTTCTGAATTGTAATGTAGATATTTTTGGAGAAAGGTTTACCAAAGGGCTCAGGACCCACAGGCTGAGAACCTCTGGTCTAATAGGTTGTATGAGTGAGCCAGCATTTGAATTCATCTTCCTCATTACTTGTAGCCGACCAGACAAAGATTTTCAGTTCTCTTTTCTGAATCTTTCAGAAAGATTTAGAAAATATTTTGTTATGAAATTATGAAAATATCTAGGCCTCATTCAGCCAGAGAAGGTAGCTTCACTTCAGCTCTGGTTTAGTGATGAACTATCTTTACTTCCAAGTCCTCATTCTATCTTGTCAGATATTTCCTTACACTGCTTTTATAGCATTGAGAATGGGGTGGAGCTTATGTTATGGACAAAAAGTAAGAACAGTTCAAGTTTGCATAGACGAATATTCTGGGCTAATTTGAAGGGTGGACATCAGAATATACATATCCTAAAGTGAACACAAACCATGAAGCTATTGACAAAATCATACTGAAACGTCAATAGTTTGTTGAATTTGTCTTAGTATGTTCTGGTAAGCTCCATTTGATACAAGTTTGAGTCATCTGGGAAGAAGTGAACTTAATTAAGAATAATTGTTCATCATATTGGCCTGCAAGCAAGTCTTTGGTACATTTTCTTGATTATTGATTGATGTGGAAGGGTCCGGCCCAACACCTCTATGGGTAGTACCAGCTCTAGGCAGGTAGGTCTGGGTCTTATAAGAAAGAAGGCTAAGCAAGCTAAGAAGCAGAAGATGAAAGTAAACCTATTCCTCCCCAACAGGCTTTTTTCAAAGCAATAGATAATAGATGGGATATAATAAACCAATTAAACAGAAATGAAAGGGTTAAATAATTATAGGAGGTTTGAAAGATAAAACAAAGGGAAAGAAAACAAAAGAGGGACATTTGTAGAGAAATAAGTGCAAACTGAGTCCCATTTTCTCATCTCCTGAAAAACTTTGAGGGCTTTTAACTCATAAGAAGTTCATGAGATGCATATTATGTGCTGGAAGATCATGTCTCTTATTTGAGGTCCTGAGAGCTCTTTCTTCCTAAAGGAGAGATGAACTCCTGATGCTTTAAGCAGACCATCATTGTTCAACATGAAGGTAAAAACAAGCTGCTACCTTACATTCTCTTCATCCCACTCCTTGCCAAGCAGTGATGGCTGAGGCTTACAACAAGTGTGAGTGCCTGAGATAATGGGTCTGAGCTGCCTAGTTAAAACAGTTACTTTCAAAGACCTCAAGGAATATCAATTTAGAGCCAGTTACAATCTTTTTTTTTTATAATGGAAAATTAGAAAGTTTATTGGTTCATATTAGTGAAGGATACAGTAGACAGGCTTTGTTCCATGGGAAGGTGATACCTTTTATCATGTTTACTGCTTTTTATTGACTCTCATTGCCAGGATATTCTTTATATACATATATTTCCAATATATCACCTAAGATTGTGAGATGGCTACTGTAGCATCAGGCCTTGCATAGCCTAATATTGTAATCCCTTTGAGGGAAGAAAAATATATTGCTTTCTCAGAGGTCATGGAAATGTTCAAATCATACTGCGTTTATTTCAATGTTTCTGATTGGGTTTCCTGTCTCTCTCAAAATACACACAGCATGTACTGCTTTTCTTAGTTCTGAGGCTAATCCTCACAGTCAAGATGGGGTTATTATCAATCTGTAAAGTCTGCGAGTAAGAAGAGTGGAGCTGTTTAAATGGATACTACCATTGCATAGCAATGGATCTGAGAGACTGACTAGTAATGAGTAACACACATTCATCCAAGATTGGTTTTTAAGAAGTAAATAATAGAAGAATTTAAAGAGGTAGAAGATGAAAGAAGAGGGAAAGCGAGTAAATATACATATCTCATCTATATCCAAATAAGTATTTAGAACTTCATGTGATGTTTTACAGTTAAGATAGGAAGAGCCTCTAACTATAAATAAAACTACTTTGTGTAATTTGTTAAGTTTATATTAATAAGATTCCTTAAAATGACAGCAAGAATAACATAAAAGACTACTCTTAAGTAACTTTTGAGTTCCAATTTTATTGCCAAAGAGATGCTTCTATTAAAATTACATTTTAACATACTGAAGAAAAATCATAGGTTGTCTCATTGTGTCTCTGAGGTATTATCTTTAAAATGACACCATTTCTGGTCTGTGTTTTTCTATTGAATTTTTTTAAATTCTATTTATAAATCATTTATTAAGAATTTCAGTTCTGTTTAAATGAACAACTAAGATGGTACAAGAAATTTTGCTATCAACAGCCGTACAGGTCCAGTTGAGATTTGATCAGCTTGAACTTTTAATTAATGTGATTACAAGCTTGACGCTGGTAGTCTATATCCCTGTAGCCCAATACCAGTCTACTAAGACTCCTGATCAGTAATATGACCTCACAAATGATTCCAGAGAATATATAAGGGAGAAAAGTAATGATGGATAAGAGAAGGCAGTGGCAGATATATGAACTGAAAGGAGAGAGAAACTAAGCTAGGTAGAGCAGCCATGAAATGGGCTAGAAAGCAGTTTTCAGCACAATTACCCAGAGCATTTGTCTCCTTAAAATATTGTCCTTGAAACTACTGAACATGTCCCCTGTATGCTTGGAAAAACCTGCGGTCTTTATGTTTGGACTCAGCTATAAAACAACTTTAGGCTGCTGGTTCTGGAATTGGCACCTAGAATACAATGAATATTGAAGGTAGGATTGATAACACAGTCCCTCTAGTCATCCTCCAGAGGAACAAACCAAATGCATAGCCCTAAGACTTTAGTTTCTACTAACTGACTTCCAGAAATAGATGACGTGTCCCAAAAGAGTTAAGACATCACAAGGTCATTACGTAAGATAAGTAGCATTTCCATAGAAACATTTTGTTAACTCCTGAGTGCACAAACCCACCTGACATTCATCTTTCCGAAGAGCATGTAAAATGATGTAACTTGTGTATAGATCCTAGAAGCATGCTACATTGCATCAACACCACATGCTGCTAACAGGATTAAGGGGAAAAAGATGCTGGTTTCCTCTGGGGAAATTGCTTTTCTACTGGGTCCTTGTCAAAGGTCATACTAACAATGCTTTACAGTAATCTAGGCCAAACTCTTCACATACTGCTGTGTGTTTTGTGACCAGAGTTCATTTTTGTAAATAAAATCTAATATAGCAAAGACCTACTTACTTACCTTGGGAGAGGAGGATGCTATTTACCCAAGGTAGGGAATTGGCAGTATATTATCAAAGGGTGTTTTCTGAGCAAATATTTAATCAAAACCCCTCATATTTATCTTCTTCAGCCCGAAGATGTTCTATGAAGTGCAGTACAGTACCACTCATATGCATGATTTACAAAGAGCTTTAGCACAGGCTGTTGTTCGTGCAAAGGAAAGTTCAGTGTGTCTAATTATATTGTGTGCAGAGTCTGTTATCTAACAGTCCTCCTGCATATTGCCGGATATGTTTTCATCAACACACCTCACTGACAAATATTAAGATCCATGAATTCATGTTCCCTTATGTTTCTAAAAAGCGCATAGATCAACATAAGTATAGTAACAAGGTCTTACATGCTTTTGCCACTGCATGCACATCAATGCACCTCACAAATCCAATCTACTTCTGACCACATTGCTCAGTAGCCTAAACATTTATATTTGACAAATGACTGGGATGATGTTGTACTGCCGGAATGTTTTTAGTTCGGACTCTATATGAACAGCATTGAGTGGAAATATTGGTGATCTGTTTTAATGCTCTTTTACATTGTAGAAGTCCTATGAAAGTGATACAAGTGAGACGTAAAGTTCTCACTCTATGCTGTTTTCTTCTCTTCCCACTCTGTCTTAGATGAAAGGCAGAGTGGATGGTTCTTTTCTGTGTTTACATGTGAAACAGAGAAAAATATGTGTCCCGTGATTCCAATGATAGAAAAGAAAAAATCATGGTAATTAGAAAACTTTTAGTAACTTATTTATGTTCATTATAACATATAATATCTACCACAATGCAAAAATGTTAAGTCATGGCCATGAGAATCTGCTCTGATGCTGAATACGATGAACAAATAGAGTTAACCTTTGACCTGTTGGTTGAGGTAGGGGACATCTATATCTACATGATTTGTGGATTGAGGAAGGAGATGTCTACGTACACTTGACCTGTCAAATGGGGAGGGAATGAAATGTCTTCATACACTGAGAGTAAAGAGAGAAATGGCTCTATAATTTTCAATAACACTATTGAGAGAGGAAAATGGTTAATTGTTGGAGTCAGAAACATGAGCATTTAAATTCTAGTGCTCCTATGTGCTTACATGAAATGGGACACTAAACTCCTTCCTTGTTTTCTTAGAAGAAATAAAATTGGGTCTTAAGGGAGGATTGCACATCAGCTCTATTCAGTCAGTGACAGGCGTTTTACACTCTGTTATGATCTTGCAACTATTATTACTTCACCTCAAAACATAGAAAATTATCCCAAAATGTTAGCGGGATGGATGAGAGACTCAAACGGAAATGAGACTAATCCCTAATGGAAATGGTGGTTAACCCAGCTGGAATGGTGGGGTAAAACTAAGACTTGGATAGAATAACATATAACAGTGAAGATGTCAAGCACTGCACTGAATGAAGTTGACTTAAAAAACGTTTTAAAGTTTATATTGCTTAAAAGGAAATCAATTTTCATAATGACAAAAAAGCAAAACTGGAGAAATGTTCCAGTAAAAAACACATTGTCATGTATGTGTGGCCCCCAGAGACTCATGTGTTTGAATGTTTGGCTTATAGGGAGTAGCACTATTAGGAGGTGTGGCCTCATTGGAGTAGGTGTGGCCTTGTTGGAGGAACTGCATCACTGTGAAGGCAGGCTTTGAGGTCTCAGATACGCTCAAGCCTAGCCAGCACTACACAGTTTCTCTTTTCTGCCTGCTGATCAAGATGTAGAACTCAAGGCTTCATCTCCTGCTCCATGTTGAATATATGCTTCCATGCATCCCACCATGAAGATAATGGACTAAACCTGTGAAGCTACTCCCAATATTTTCTTTGATAAGTGTTGCTGTGGTCTTGATGTTCCTTCACAGCAAGAAAACCCAACCTAAGATGCAAGGAGAACAGGAAATTAAAAGTTTGCACTAATGAGCCAACCTCTCTGAAAGAAAATCTACAAATACTAAAAAAAAAAAAAGAAAAAATAAAGGAAGGAAGGAAGGAAGGAAGGAAGGAAGAAAGAAAGAAAGAAAGAAAGAAAGAAAGAAAGAAAGAAAGAAAGAAAGGGAGGAAACATTTGCTGTCTCAGCACCTATGTTTCTAGAGAATTATTTCCACTGAGAGAGAAGGTATGGTTTAAAAGGACTTTTTTCCTCGGCTTTTATTTTTAAATGTGAGTATTTTTATACCTGTGAATTTGCACGTCTCTTGAAAATGATTAAAAACTTGTAAATGCAACTAAATGCAACCTGATCATATGAATTTGGATGTGCATTCTCTCCTTTCTGTGACCTTCCTCCCACCCATTGGCCATTCCTTTACTTGATGCAACATGTCTATATTCCATAAAAAAAAAAGGTGGATCTAGAATCTTACTGTTTGACGAATATGACACCCATCAATGCAAAGTCCTAGGGGGAGAGGCAGGCAAATGCCATTGGATGAAGTTAGACACAGACATTTTTTCAAAGATGATAAGCTGTGATGTAAATTAATATATAAGCTGAATTTGTTAGTGTCCAAATAAGGACTTTCATGCAATAAATTAGACAATAAAGCTCTAAGCATTTTGGAGATGGATCCTATGTCATTTGGGCTTTTACCAATAAGTAAATCATAGTTTATAAATATAAGCATCTGAGAAACTGAAAGAATTATATGATTAGGATCAGAACCAGAATTCCCATTCTAACTAAATTCTTATTTTGCAAAATGCTTCAATGTTCAAGCCAAACAGCAATAAAAAAAAAAAACAGACAAATATCCTGTACGTATAATATGCATATAGTATATATTTAACTCAATCCCCCCCCAGCAAGATTACTGAGCCCTTATAAGACAAAACTCTTATTTATATCTATAAGTAGGAATTATGGATGCCTGACGGTGGCTAGGGTGTTAATCAAACATTAACAAATAATCTAACCCATAGTGGTATTTTCCTTCACACTTTAGTTTAGGAACTAATCTTTCTTTCCAAAAGATATTTGGAATGTGACATGTTGAGGCATATGCCACATGGATAGTGTTTTAAAGAGGAATATGTATTAAGTACTCTCATATCTCTCTGTCCAGCTACCCTCTGGCTGGTCCAGTTGACCCTATCTCACACATAAGTAGCTGAGGTTGAGTTCTACATTGAAGATCAAGTCTGAATTTCAGATGTGTGAACCATGTGTTTGAAACCCACCATTTTTGTATTGATGTTTCTTTTCCTTATAAACAAAAATTTAGAACTTTGGATAAATATATTTAAAGGCAAACTAAACAAAAAGAAAAGAAAAGAAAAGAAAAGAAAAGAAAAGAAAAGAAAAGAACAGAAAAGAAAAGAAAAGAAAAGAAAAGAAAAGAAAAGAAAAGAAAAGAAAAGAAAAGAAAAGCTCTTGCCTCATGGTTGAGAACTGCAGGAGAATCCTGCTTGCAAAAGGCTATGAAATGCCAGAGCATGCAAATAAAGACACAACGTTCAGATTACACTGCCCACTCCTTCTCTAGACCTATGTATCCCTTTCTATAGGAGTGTAGATTGTTTATCATGAAAAATAAATGAGCCAAGGTATAATCCTAGATCCTAATTCCCTGACCTTACTTTCATTTTTACTTGGTAATTGTAAGCACTCCCTGGATTTTATTATTTTCCAAAGACCATCTAGCTAGCCAAGTCTTTTCTGTTCTCTGTTTATTGAATTGACCTAGTTTATAAAGTCCATTGTGAGTAGTAGTTAGAAACCAAGGTGAGAATAAAATGAACAATAGATGTATAGTGTTCTTTCATTGTTTTTGTTGTTGTTGTTGTTTTCTTTCAGCCAAAATAAGACAACAAATGAAAGTGATGTGCATAAAACTAAGTTGTGCTGAGCTTAGAGCAGTTAGGTTGCATGACATCAATGACAAGGTTTGGGAGGATATTGAAAAAGGAAGAAAGGAGAAGAGGTGAAAAAGATCAACCATAAAGGAGAGCTCTTAACCAGGAAGGATAGATTATAAGAAGTGAATACATACCCCCAAGGAGAAAAAGAAGCCATAAAGAGAAAAGGAATGGTGTGTAGAAATGCTATGAGAACTAGGGGGAAAGAAAGCAAATAAATATTCTCAAATATATATGGTCTCTCCATTCTGACATTGGAAGAAAAGAAACTGTATTGCTAGATGAGCCCTTATTTTCTTCTTGTTAAAACTTCATTAAATGGTGATAGTGTAGAGCTTACATTAGAGACAGGAATGAGTTCACAACTGACTTACAACCTACAACAGTGGCTGGGGAGCCAAACACAATGGTGAATGTCAAGTTGACTCATAGGCCACACTAGGAAGTGAAAGACAGCAGGATTGAAGCCACGAGGGACTTAATTCTTTCTACCAAATCCCAGGTTTTTGCATCCATCTAGACATTGCTACCTGGTTTGTCAGTGGCAGAACAAAAGCCAGTTGGTTCTCTGACAAGCAAGTTTAGTGGGCAGAATTTTCAAAGAAAATCAATAATCTCTGAATGTATATAATGATTATATTTTTTATCAGTCTACTTCTAACCCCATGTTTTCTTCTTTGGATATGTGTGTATTACTGTATCCATGCCTACACAGGTCAGTGTTGCCATTCTCAGTTTCATACATCCAATTAAGTAAAATTGGATTTTATTCTTATGTTCTCTGCAATGTTGAAATATATTAAAGAATGCTTTCCCATACCTTTGAGCTTTCATCTTGCTCTTTTAAACCTCTCATGGCCAGAAATGTTTACTCAACTGTAATTTACTTTAAAAAATACGATGGGTGGCAAAATCAGTCTGTATATCCAAAGTTATTTATATTTTAATAAAAGTAAAAATTCTTAAATGCTATGAAAACATATTTAGATTTAGTTTCCTCTCCCAAAAAGACTTAATGCAAGTAAGCCCTGTGTGATGTGAAACAATGGCCACACTTATCATAATTCCCCCAAAGCCTGGATCACTGGAAACCTACTGTGATGACATAGCAAGTGTCTTGAACAAGCCAGAGGTCTTTACAACACTCAGACATTTTCATGAACGAGAATCAACAGGTTTTGTGCTGTAAAGACATGGGTGTAGCAGGTCTTCAGTTCAAATTGAGAAAGATTCAACAATAAAGACTTACAACTTTTGAAGATCTCGCTCCATTCAACTTAGACATGTATTTCACAAATTTATTCATAAATGAACAGTGCTAAAGAGTCCATTGCCTACTAAATGAGAAAATTGGTTTATTTTACCTTATTTTTCAGATTATAATATAAGTATATCATCCCTTTTCTTCCACTAAATCCTCCTGGCTCTCTTCAAATCCTTCATTGTTATTGTGTTCATATGTGTATTGACTTTAACCAGACATATTAAAAAATACCCTTATATTTGTTAATCTTATACCTATAGATCAAACTCATTAAATATTGAAGAAGACTTTGCTTTAAAGTTTTATTCTCATACCATCTTAGGAAATAAACTTTTTTCCACCTGGTTGTGGATCATTGGTGGGGAAACCATATGCCGTGTGTCCTAAAACTCTATTCTTGTATTATTCTAGAGGATTTCTTCTTTCTTTAAATCTTACCTTACTTTATCTGCAAGCCACTGAACTAGGTCATCTGAACACTGAGAGTATTGCTGCACAATACTGAGGGCAAAGCTTTTAGCCTTTCACACCAACAATTAGTTGCTTACACTCAATTTCTATCTCTGTCAACAAAACTTTAAAGTAGATAGTGGTTCAGTTTTTGTTGATTTTGTTGTTTGTTTGTTGGATTTTTCGTGGCTACCTGTCTTTTATTGAGAATTCTACATATTCTTATATTATGCTTTTCTAAAATTTACCTGCATTACTCAGTCATAAGCCAGCCAAACATTACAGGCTCTTGCGGTTGTTCTTGGTTACACTTCAGAACTTGCTGACTCTCTTACTGAAGACAGCACATACATGAATCATAGCACATGAAGACAGAACACTGATATAAACTCATCCCTCATGGCTACCTAACAGAGCCAAAAGGCTTTATTTATGCTACTGGGAAAGAAAACTCTCAACAATCCTACCCAGCTCTGATAGGGAATGAACTGGCAAGATACACCAATGTAGCAGTTTCCTGCTAAAGTTTAACTACATCTTACTTAGTATAAATACAGAATTAAGAGAAAATTAGCTTGTTTAAAATAAAAATATAATTCAATGGCTTTAGAGTGATTGCCTGTGTATGTATAAGGCCCTGGGTTTAATTTTCACCATTTTGATATAATCATAATCTAAGAAAATGGGGGAATAAATTTAAAAAAGATGTAAGTTCCTTCACTTCACTGTCATGTATTCTAACTCCATGAAACTATCATCTAGATTAAATGCTTTCTCTTATAAGTTGTCTTGGTTATGGTATTTTACAACAGCAATAGAAAAGTAACTGAGATAGAAGTTGGTACCAGAGAATGTGCTTATCCTGTGGCATACTTCATCATGCAGGATTTTTGGAGTCATATAGAAAACTTTCAGACTTTGAGCTAGGTAAGCAGTTGAATACTGAAAGTGGGGCTTAGTACGCACTCCTACTAGGAGACTGTAAAACAGTAAGGCTGAGAGCAATGTGAACTATGAAGGCTCAGTTCAAGAGGTTTCACAGGGCAATAATATTAGCAAATTAAGACCATTCCTATGGTATTTTGGCAAAATATGTGACTGCTTTCTGCCATTGTCCAAATAATTTGCTTGAGAGCAATTTGAAAGGCAATGAGTTAATTTCCTTCGCAAATAAAATTTCAAGACAGCCTAATATTCACTCTTTTGAATGGTTATCAGCAGTCATGTTTATATAGGTCTACAAAAGAGCATTTAAGACAGAGAAGAATACACAACACACAGTTTCAGCTGAAAAGGAACACCAGGAAATTTAAATAGCCAAGGTTTTGCTGAATGTGATGACGTGATAAAAGAAAGAGTGATTCTGAAACAGAAATAGAGGGAGGGGTCCCCAAGAAAAAGACCCCATCCAGCTAAACTTCCTACTTATCAAAAGAAAAACATCTGTGGAATTTTCTGGGTCTAAAAGTCAACAACAGCAAAAGCAAACAAACCTGCTATGAATGTAATTCAATCTGCCAGGCCAAAAGTTGGTAAACCAACTTGACAGTATCAGTCATGTGGTTCTGGTTCTTTGAGTTATAAAGGATACACGAGTAAAACAGTTATAGGATCTACTCCTATAGTTAAGGAAAGCCACTGAGCTGAGGTATATGACAGAGGAGTCCCTGCATGGAGGATCTGAGAGGCCATCATGTGAAATTGGATAATGTTGGAGACTTTAAGACGTTGGAAATGTCAGAGCCATGAGACATCTGACAAAAAAAAGGTAAAGACATGGAATGGAACCAGCCCCAAAAAGAGAAATGTTGCAGGTAGCAAAGCCAGAAGGCTGTAACCATCTAAGCACTCTGACATTAGAGTTTGCCTGTTGGGTTGCTTTAAGTCATTATATGTTGGAAGTGTGTGACTTGCTTTATAATTAAGAGGGTTTATAATTAAAATATTGTCTTGAGTCTCAACTATGATTTTTTTAATTGTGTGGAGACTGTGGAAGATGGGCATTTTGGAAGTTGGATTCAATGCATTTCTTTTATAATATAGCCATGATTTTATGGGTGGCGTGAAATAGAATATGGTTGTTTAAATGAAAATATCCCCCATACAGTCATATATTTGACTACTTAGTTGTCAACTGATAAAACTGCCAAAGATTAGAAGGTGTGACCTTGTAGGAAGAGATATGTCACTGTTAGCAGGCCTTGAGGTTTAAACAGTTCCATAGGATTTCCAGGAGTTTTTCTCTTCCTTACACTTGTGGATTAAGATGCGAGTTCTTGCTGGCAATGGTGGCACATGCCTTTAATCCCAGCACTTGGGAGGCAGAGGCAGGCGGATTTCTGAGTTCGAGGCCAGCCTTGTCTACAGTGTGAGTTCCAGGACAGCCAGGGGTACACAGAGAAACCCTGTCTTGAACCCCCCTCCCCCTGCGCCAAAATGTGAGCTCTTAGTTGTTCCTTCTCTCTGCCATCATGGACCCCAAACTTCTGAAACTTGGAGCCAAATTTAATGATTTATTTTATAAGTTGCCTGGTGTTTTAAATAACAGTAGAAAGTTAACTGAGATGCTTTTGAATCAATGGCTTTTATTACAAATGCAAAGGAAATGTAGGAATTAAACCTGGATGACCTTCCTTCAAGGTCTGTAGTCAGCTTACAATTATTCTTCATCTTTAGCTTTAATTCAACATCAATTTTCCTGTGGGACATAGATTTGCCTAGGACTGTGATGTCCAGACAGTTGAAAATCTCACTGCAATAAACATTGGTATGATGTATCTACAATATATCTACTTGGTATCCTTTGGATAAATACTCAGGAGGTCATATATTAGATCTATATTTTAGATGTTCTTAGAAACTTCCAAACTGATTTCTATATTGTCTGGACTAGTTTACTTTTCTTTCACAGCAGTGTCTAAGATTTTATTTTATCTACATCTCCATCATTTATTGTACTCTTTTCTTACTAACTGGCATTCTTTCTACAGTGAGATGGAATCTCAAGGTAGTTACCCTTTAGTTTTCATACTAGTGAGGTTGAGCATCATTCTCCTATGTTTAATAGTGATTTGTATTGTGCTCTTTGAGAATATTCTTTTATTTCATTAAACCATCTATTCACTGATGGTTTTGATCTTTTACAATTAAAAAATTACTTCTTTATACAATCTAGATGTTAATTCTCCGTCAAATGTATACCTTGAAAATACTTTCACCTAATTTGTCTACTATCTCTTCCCCCAAACAACTGTTATAATCTCTGTACAGAGCTTGTGCAGACATAGAGAGGGAACTAACAAGACAGAAGAGAGGTGTGAAGAAGGAGGAGTGTAAGGAGTACTTTAATGTACAACATATTTGGAAAAAACTTAAAAATAATTAAGTTGGAAAAAAATGTCATTCTCTTGTCATTACTTATGGCACATATTGTCAAATATGTGAGTTAAATTTAGAACATATACAAAGGAAAGCTGCACCTCTCAGGAGAAGAAACGATTCATCTGTGGCACGTGACTGGAGGATGTCCAGGACAGGGTTTGCAGTCAACATCTAATTGAGGCACAGATCACTGGTATCCAAAGGAGAAGGCAGTTAATTCTACCCTGACTATAGACCTTTATAGGTGGGCAGAGGAGAGATGGGCAAGATGTATTTCTGTTTTCCAATTATTATTCTCCCTTTAGATTTAATTTTTTGTAACTTTTAAAAATAAATGAAACACTTGGGCTTCTTGCGATTAGAATCTCAAGAAAAGCTGGTCTCTCTTCTGTGCATCTTCACTATTTGACACCTCTTGCCTATCTTTCATTCTTCTTCACTTGTTTATGTTACAGTCTCTCAGATTCACTAGACGGAACCCTTTGATGTCAGTGAGCATCACCTGCTTCTCTCCCGTGCCTGTATCTCCTGGCCCAGAATTGTGCTTCACATGTTCAGTTAAATACCAAATGTACACATATAAGGGCTCAGCACAGCAGAACTCCTGGGCCTCCTTTGATTTCTTGTGCTTGGGGCTCACTGTTGTAAAATGACAATTTTAAATTTATGTGGCATCATGGAGATATTTGTTTATTTATCACACTCATTTACCACTTTTACCCAGTAAATACGGTGTTGCCCATATAAGGTTCTGTCCTGGGAATTGAGAAGCACCCTCAGAAGGACAGAGTCTAACAATAATCTCACTTGCCAAGAAGATGACTAGAAATTAAAATTACCATGAAATGTACTCACAAATGATCATGATGGTGATAAATACTGAGATGGGATAAGCACCATATGAGAACATAAAAAGAGTGATGAGGCGTCTATCTCAGACAGGGGGTCAGGAAAGACCTTCTTGATAAGGTGACATTTAAACTGAGATCTGGGAAAGAAAGGGAAGCAGCTGTGTAAAGATCAGAGAAGTGCTGAGAAAATAAATGCAAAGTACCTACTCAAACAGGGCTTGGTAATTACTGGGATCATTAACATTTGGATGTATATTTGTGTGTATGTGTATCATTCTGTGTATGTATGGATTTTATGGGTTTTACTAGAATGTATTTGGTTTTTATTCACCAGTATATTTTGAATATTTTACCAGCTCAATGAGCTTATTTTTACAGTCTATGTTTCAATAATGGAATAGGATTCTGTTGAACGCAATACTAATTTGTCCTCTGTCCCTAGTTGTTTCCACATTTGTCTTGTTTCTAATATTTTGATGACCTCCTTCTGTTTTCAGATTGTCTCTGGGAAGGAGCATAGCAGAACTCTTGAGTAGGCCACACTCTGGAGCTTGTCAGTCAGCCTTTGCTTTAATGCTTGCTAGCTGTCATCTTAAATGAGTTGTTTAACCTATGTGTGCAGCGATTTCGTCATCCTTATTATGGGCTTCACTGCATTTTGTTGGTAATTATACTGCCAAAAGAATCTTGCCCTAAAAAGAATCTTGCCCTAGACGTCCAACTAAATGTGAGCTGCAGTTTTTAAGTTCCGCAGAGTACAATGGTGAATGAAAAGGAAAAAGAAAGAAAGAAAGAAAGAAAAAAACCTTTGCCAAATTTTTCTTCCAACTGTGGGAGAAATTATTATTTCTTTTAAAAACTCCTCAAGAAAGTTTAGATAAAATTACATTGACTAAGAAGAGTAAATAAATAAATAACCTACTTACCCCTAGGAGCCAGCACAGAAATAAACACATTTTCTTGACCTTAGAAGTTTGTGCTTGGATGTTAGCAGAGGCTCAGGAAAGCTGCAACCTCCTTGAAAGTCCCAGTATCTATCGTATTGATCTGTGCTTGTTTGTGTGCACTGAGACTTCAATGCTAAAGAACATTGCAGCATTTCAGATTCTAGCTTTAGGTCTTGTGGTAGGCAAGTATTATCAGGTTAAAGGGTCTATGGAAATGGCAGAGTTCAAGTAAATAATAAAACACGATTAGTGTAAAAAAAAACCTGAATATACTGAAACTTCCTCAACTCTAGGCCAGTGTACTGCCCTGGGTGATTGTTCTTATCCTGGAGTTCTGGAAATGGGGTTCATGAGGTCTGTCATATAACTGAAATGTAGGCATCCTATAATCACAAGGTCACTGGGGAGCATAGAATTAGAAGGAGTGAGCAAGAATACTTAAATGGTTCCCAGTCCTGATTTATGGTGACAGTCTCATGCATCTACTAAATACACTGTGCTTGTTTCAGGCAGTGTTTATGAAAAAGTTTTAAAATTCTCTGATACTGATAAACTGCTGAAGACAAGTTCACACTTTGCACATGTATGTATGTCAGAGCTGTTTCTAGGCAGAAGGTAGACAGTCTTAGTCATATTACCAAAGATATTTAGAAACCAACGAATGTGCACTGGCCTCAAAAACCTGGGCTAGACTCCTGTGATTTTTGTTTTCTGGGCTGTTCTTACATGAGCACCTGAAGCTTGCTTCTCTACTATAGTGGCTCTTAAACTGAGGGTCACGATCGTGGTGTAAGACCCTTTCACAAGGGTTGCCTAAGATCATCAGAAAGCATGGATATTTACATTATAACTCTTACCAGTAGCAAGATTACAGTTATGAGGTAACAAAGAAAATAATTTTATGGTTGTGGGTCACCACAACACGAGGAACTGTGTTAAAGGGTCGCAGCTTTAGGAAGGTTGAGAACTTCTGCTCTAATTCCTACTGTAGGACAGAGCACCTCAATTTCAGTGCTGCTGCTAGGATTTATTTTCATCTCTTACTTTTATTATCCCAGAGACTGGGCTCCACACAGCTGTGAGTACTTCTTAATTCTACCCCTTTCTCCATTTCTCTTTCTTTCCACCTTTCTCTTTCTTCCCTATTCTTTATCAGCCATAGTACACAACACACTGAGACTGTTCCTTATTTCTGACGGTACAGAATTCTTGGTCAGTCACAGTTTTACTTCTCCTTTCAGAACGCAACCTGGGCTACCACCCTTCTCTAACTGCCCCATTCCTTTGTGCCTTGAATGACTTCTTCCTCATTTGGCTTCTTCAACATTCCTTATGCTACTGTTTTAATCCATCTTCTTAGAAATTCTTATAACAATGTATGTCTATCCCTTGGACTTTGAGCTTTCTGAGAAAATGTATGTCTTTATCTCCCCATCAGCAGCAGCTACATTTGTGGCTGAATAAATTTACATTATCTGAATTGCCTGATAAGACTATGACTGCAAGATTGTCCTTGAAAACATCATATGGAACGCTCTATGGCTTCCTTTTGTAAACTAAAGAAATTGTCTTTTTAGCCTTAGTGACTTATGTAAATGAGTATGCCTTCATCTTTTGTGCTGACTTTTCAGAGCTATATCTATAGAATCTTTGCCATTAGCTGCAGAAATCACGCCATATATTTTGTATACTAATCTCAGTATTTGCTACATTTTATCTTATGACAATTTTTCCATTTTCTTGATTTCTTTGCATTTTTTAATAAATATTATTTGCATGCATAATTAAGTCATCTTAAATAAATTTGGTGCAAGTATAGATTATATAAGTACATAAATACATGCATATCATCATGTACTACTTCTTTCAGCCAGCTATTTCTACACAGATACTTTTTCCCTTTTATTAAAACTAGATTTTTTTCCTCACATAATATATACTGATTATGGTTTCCCCTCCCCCACTCCTTCCAGTTTTTTTTTTTTTTTGCCACATCCTCTCTCATCAGGATCTACTCCCTTGTGCTCTCACACACTCTCTCTCTTTATCTCTCTCCTTCTCCCTCCCATTAGAAAGCAAACAGGTTTCTAAGGAATTATAATGTATAATAAATATTGTATTATTTTACTAAAACTAATATAGAAGCTGGACCAGACAAACCAACAGAAGAAAAAGAGCCCAAGAAGGCACAAGTATCGAAGATTTACTCATTTGCACATTTGCACACTCAGAAACCCCATGAAAACATTAAACTAGAAATCATTATACACACACACACACACACACACACACACACACAAAGGAGCTGCTGTAGCCCCATACAGGCCATGAGCATGCTGCCTCAGTCTCTTTCAATTCATAGGAGCTTTGATCTTGTTTGTAAAACAAATTAAAAATTTTTGCTAGCCCATATTAAAAAAAAAAAAAACACATCATCCAGTAATTTATTTATAAGCCATAAGCCTAGACTGAGCAGGTTTGGAGTTATTCTAATTCATTCCCAGTCATATGTCCCTGTTACTTGCTGTCTGTCCTGGCCACATGCTCATGGTCTATCTGCTCTCGTGACAGCCCTCTCCACTCTTCATGTCCTTTCTTCTTCCTCTCTCTCCTTGCAACCCAGATCCAAGTAACTGAAAACCCACCTCCCTCTCTCTATGGCCAAGTCATATAGGCGTTAGCCTTTATTGACCAATTAACTTGGGGAGCAAGGTTATATAGCATCATTTATGTATGTGAGGATCTCCTTGATAGGGGGCAGCCAGGTCTTGGGGTCCAATATTTAGCATTTGAATATATAGTAGTACCAGACCAACCCTACAATGTTGATTGAGAGGGTCTTGTTTTCTTGTGTCATCATCTAGATCTTATATTCTTTCTACCTACTTTTCTCTGAGGTTACCTGAGCCCTGAGGGGAGAGGTTTGATAGAGACATCCCATTTAGAGCTGAAACATAAATAATATGATAAATTAACAGAATATAGATCAAGCTAGAAATCTGAATTAAAATGGGATTAAGATTCTACCTCATTCCAATCAGAATGATTATTGTCAAGGAACAAACAAAGAAAGAAATGAGATCGTGAATGTGCTGGAAAAAGGGACCTTATATATTGTTAGGAATGTTAGTTAATTGGTGCAGTCACCATGGAAATTAACAAGTTTAGAAGGAGGGAAGGAAGGAAGGGAGAAAAGGAGGGAGGAAGGAAGGAAGGAGGGAAGGAAGGGACAGAGGGAAAGTGGAAGGAAGGAAAGAAAAAGGAAAAAAGGAAAGCCCTATTTGATTCAAGTGTACCACATCAGGGTGCTTACACAAAAGACTATGTCAGCATACATATACCTACATACTAGTGGGTTTTGTAGCATTATTCACTGTAGCTAAGTCATGTAATGAGCCTAATTATTCTTCAGTGAATGAGAGGATAAAGAAATACAGCATGTATTCACAATGAGCTTATTTTTTTCAGCTGCAAAGCTGAACAATGCAGAAAATGAATGGAACCAGAGGTGAGCATGTTATACAAAATAAAAGACACTCAAACAATTATCACATGTTTATTTTATAATGTGGAATCTTGGAGTAAAAATATTAGTAGGGAAAAAAAGGGGGCCTGGGGAAGAGATAGTAGAAATAAAAGGTAATTGGTACTGGACAGGAATTATTAAAATATGCTATATGTACATATAAATTGTTACAATTATTATTTGGCACAATTAAAACATGATAGAAATAATTTAAATATAAATTATTTTGGCATTTTAGTAATTTTAAAAACTTTTCATAACTTTCTACTTTAATATTAAATGCTATAATAGCAATAAAATAAAAGCATACTTGGAATAATTAATAATTACTTTATATTAAATCATCAAGATTAACTTTGTCATGATACAATATTTTCATTATTTTTGACAATTAAAACTGATTCTGTTTATATATATATAAAAAAGGAAAAATTTTGCTTCCACAACAGTTGTCTTAGTTACTTTTCTGTTACTGTGAAGATACATCATGTATAAGCAACTTATAAGAGGAAGCATTTACTTAGGGGCTTGTTGCAGTTTCAGCAGGGGAGCCAATGGCCATCCTGGCAGGGGGAAGCATGCAGCCGGCAGGCAAGCATGGCACTGATGGCACTGATGGCACTGGAGCAGTACTTGAGAGCTTACACTGTATATGACTCTGTGTGTGTGTTTGTGTGTGTGTGTGTGTGTGTGTGTGTGTGTGAGAGAGAGAGAGAGAGAGAGAGAGAGAGAGAGAGAGAGAGAGAGAGACTGAACTCAGAGTGAGATTTTGAAACCTCAAACCCACTCCTAGAGATACACTGCCTCCAACAAAATCCCACCTCCTTCAACAAGGCCTCTGAATTCTCCTCAAAACAGTTTCACGAAGGGACCAAGAATTCAAGTATATGAGCCTATGGAGGGGTCATTCTCATTCAAATCAGCACAGTAGTATTCACACATACACACATATGTGTATTTTTACAGCTGGTTGTACTTCAACTCTATCTTTTATTTAACACATAGATTAACCTAAAGACCTACTACTTCCTTTCTCTGGAACAACTTGAATCTCTGAAATCCACACCTAATTTTCACATTTTTTTTTATAGAAACAGAAATACAACCTGAAATGGCATTTCATAGTACCAGAAAATATTGTTCTTTAAATCTACGACTAAACAGTTTGGTAACTAAAGCCTCAGTGTAAAACGTGGCCACCTGATCAACAGTCTTGGCCCCTCACGGATTTACTCGATAAGAACCTCTATTTTATGGTCTCTCAGATATGTGAATGTTCAGAACAAGTGTGAAAAGATGAGTGTTCATGATGCAATGGATAAGAAATCCATCCTTAATGCTGAAAATACAAAGTTTATAATCGATGAGGTGTGGCAGTTGACTGGAATGTTAGTAAAGGATAAAGTGAATTTGCAGTTTTATTTGAGTTCTGACTGGGTTTTTCTAACTTTATTGCAATAAAGCCCAAGGAGCACTCACCAGTTCTGCTTTATGGGTATGTCTTGGTTGGGTCAGGTTGAGGAAGACTAAGCTTCTTTGTCCCAGTGATGACTGCAGCCCTGAGCAACAATCTGAAATTGTAGAGATCGAGCACACTTGGAATTCCATTCACCACCATCTTTACACAAACTTCAATAAAGATGTTTCCTCTAAAGTGAGCAAACATGAGGGAAAACCGAAAGAAGGGCAGAGCGTAAAATGATTTTGAAAGCAGGTAGATGAGTGAAACTCACTGGGTATATATAAAAATGTGGATGCTGAGATCAGTAATGGGGAAGCTAAGAAGCAGTATGGTTACTGTATCTCTTCACTATACTCTTCTGGAAAATGGGGGTGTCAGAGAAACTTGTCTTACATAAATTACTATGACTCTCAGCTCTCACATAAATGTATTTTAGCAATGTTTGGAGTGGAAGGTACCCGATTCTATAAATACTGGGCTTTATATAAATAAATACATAAATTTTATGCTTCCAGTCTGAAGATATTAGCTTGTTCAAGGAAAGCCACCAAGGTCCCTAAATGCAAGACACAATTACTTTACACTTCATCATTTTATGTCTGGCCTAGATTAAAAAATTCCATCTAAAGTGTTTTCCAAATCTTACAAACCCTTCAAACAGTTACAAAGAGATGAATAATAAGCAAAACAGTCCCTTCCACTTCATAAAATACTATTGAAAAGCATCTACATTTGCAAGTTATCCTAGATACTGTGAGCTGAGACACTTGACTGTTAACCCAGTGGCATAAAATAAAATGAACACATAATAAAACGTAGGGGACTCTGCATCCTGCTGCCATAATAACTAAACTGAACAGACAAGGAATGCGAATCTCCCAACTTTATGACCCACACAGAGGAACGATCCACAGTGCAGGCAAGCCTATTACCATCTAAAATCCACCCAAGGGGTCCACTTTTGGGATTCTCATTCTGTGATTTATTTGGTGGGTATCACAAGATTATAAATGTTGAGAGAATTATTTTTAGTGTTTCAGAAAAGCTAAGTTACAATTTCTCTTAACTACGAGAGTGTAAAAAGTGGTACTGTTGCTTTCTTTAAGTGTCTGATTTTATTACATCTCAGGATTTTATTACACCCAAGGACCTCTGGTTTTCTAATAGCACTCCCTAAGGCACCAGAAAAAAAAAAACCTGCTTTTCGGGAATGCATAATTTTTATGAAATAAGAGATGATATAATGAACAAACCCTTGCTCAAAAGGACTGGATATTTTCTTCTCTCTCTTTTCTCTTACAAAGGCACTTCCCTGGACTGCTCTGGGCATTGCTCCCAGCTCCCAGTTCCCCAAAGTAACCCGGCATAGAGGCCTTTGTGATACATGGTGTTAAAAGACAAAGGGCACCAGACAGTTATACAAATGGTAATATCCAGGCCAGAGGAAAAGAACATTCAGGAATGAGCAATGATTCAAGTAAGAGAAAGGGAGGGAATCTATGAAACTGAGAGGCAGAGAGACTTGGAACAAGGGTAGAAGTGGGTTTATTCACCTACTGAGGGAGGATACAGGGGTCTTTCTGATATGTTCTGTTACTGAAATTTGAATTTTATATACAGTTACCTGTTCAATCAATTCTGAATCCTTACACAGAGGTTACAAGCATATCTTGGGAACTTAGCCCAACAGTAAAGATTATATTTAAGTCAGTTATGAACCAAGAGAGTCAGAATAAGAGAGTCAGCTGAGGACTCTTCAGCTGAGGTTTGAATCTAAGTAGATCTTGAAGTCCAGCCTGACCCATTGCACAGTGAGCAGGCATTAGTACTGATTATTCTGAATTCCCACTTTTATGAGACTGCCTTTAAGAGAGAATGGCAAATAGCTAAAAGAGAATTTATATTATTCTATAATTATAGTATTACTTAAATATAGTCCTTTTATAAGTAAAGTTCAGAAGCATATGAATTTAAATGCCACTATAATTCCAATAAAATTAGATATGACTGCAAATATGGGTTTAAACAGGAATCACTAGAGATGAACATTATTAGGACTGTGACAGAATTTGTCAATACTTTTCTCGACTTTTTAATGCAGAACAAATGTTATTTTATAATTATAAAGCAAAAGGTGGTAAAATTCTTATGCAGAGGGTAAAAGGGAGGCTTGGCTTAGGTGAAGCAAGAGAGCTTGATTTCTGAATGTGAGCTCTCCTATTGTTCTATTTTATAAACATTCTAGATCTATATTAGAGATCTTTGCATTTCATACCAGCTTTTTTTGGTTTTTTTTTTTTTTTTTTTTTTTTTTTTGGTTTGGTTTTTCGAGACAGGGTTTCTCTGTGTAGTCCTGGCTGTCCAGGAACTCACTCTATAGACCAGGCTGGCCTCGAACTCAGAAATTGGCCTGCCTCTGCCTCCCAAGTGCTAGGATTAAAGGTGTGTGCCACCATCGCCAGCTCATATCAGCTTTCAAAAAAACTCAATTCTTTCTAATATTTGTTCTGTAAATTTTCTCTCTCACCACTCTCTCCCCCTCTCTTTCTCTCTCTCTGTCCTTCCTTTCTTCCCTCCCTCCCCATTCCAATCTGTATATTAATTTTTCTATGAAATTTTTATCCTTGTTTTGTATTCTTCTCTCCTATTTACTTTATGTATTGGATGGTTACGAGAGTGGCTCAACAGAAAATTGTAAACTCACTTAAAATCTTTGGAGGGCTATTTTATTTTTTGTGATTTTTTTCAACTTCATTGCACTCTTCTCCAAAATGAATGCCACACCTGACAAGGTTGTATGATACAATAACAATATCTCAGACATGCCTGTGATGCAGCAGTGTGCCTTTCCTCTATGTACCTGAATATACTAGGAAAAAAATCTGGATTCTAGAATTCTTGAAATTTGAACTCACTGGCACTTAAAAGAATAAGAGAATTCCCTCCAAGAACCACAGCAAGTTAAAGACATATCCATAATATCAAGACTCATTTAATATGTCAGGGTTAAAAGTCATTTCAACTATAGTTACCCAGGGATTTGTGAGAACTTTCCCTGAGGAGATAGATCATCAATTCCCCTAATTGCTCTCTTTCTATAAGAAACTTTTCTTCCTTCTTTGATTAATTACTACAAATTCTCCCTAGAGGCTTCTCTTAGACCCTGCCTTTCTCATTACAAACGCCCTAGTCAGTTTCTTTCAAAACCAAAACCAATGGGTTAAGGTTGAATCATAGATCATAAAGGCCATCTATTAAAGCATGTGGATTGCAACATTGCATAGTGAAACCAACAGCTTCTTCATATAGAGTCATTCTGATTCCGAGGTATCTTCTTAGTTTTCTTATAGTAACAAGGAAGCTCATTGCACTTCTACACACCTCTCTGGGTTCCAGTGATAAGGAGTGTGAGCTGTTTGTGGATAACTGACAATGAACACAGCTACTCACCCTGCGTGCAGACTGTGTAGCTCCACTGAACTCTGTTCTTCCATCATGCCTCCATCATATATGTGTGTCCATGAGGGTAGGCATAGCTGCATGTTATGACTGAAGGAGTAGCTGGTTATTACCAGTAGTTGATTATGTCTAAGATCTATACTTCTTTTTTTTAACCTGGTATAATTTTATTTTGTAATTCCTAGGTATAATAGGCTATAACCTGGAATTGCAAATCAAATAAAACTTTTTCTACCCTGAATTCCTTTTGGGTTAGGTTTTTTTTTTAATTTTTTTATTGGATATTGTATTTACATTTCAGATTTTATCCCCTTACACCACTTCCTCCCACCACCTAGAAACCTCCTATCCAATCCCCCCTCCTCATGTTTCTATGAGGATGTGCTCCCACCTACCCCACGGTCCCACTACTCCCTCCCCACCCTCATATACCCCCCCCACTGTGTTCATTTTTCATGAGACCAAGAATTTCCTCTCCTACCTATGCCCGACAAGGCCATCCTCCCCTACATATACAGCTGGAGTCATGGGACTTCATAAAATTGCAAAGCTTCTGTAAGACAAAGGACATTGTCAAAAAGACAAAACGGCAACCAACAGATTGGGAAAAGATCTTAATCAATCCTACATCTGATAGAGGGCTAATATCCAAGATAGACAAAGAACTCAAGAAATTATACTCCAGACAACCAAATAACCCTATTAAAAATGGGGTACAGAGCTAAACAAAGAATTCTCAACAAAGGAAACTCAAATGGCCGAGAAGCACCTTAAGAAATACTCAACATCCTTAGTCATCAGGGAAATGCAAATCAAAACAACCCTGAGATACCACCTCGCACCAGTCAGAATGACTAAGATCAAAAACTCAGGTGATAGTAGATGCTGGCGAGGATGCGGAGAAAGAGGAACACTCCTCCATTGTTGGTGGGATTGTAAGCTGGTACAACTACTCTGGAAATCAGTCTGGCAGTTCCTCAGAAAACTGGACATAGCATTACCTGAGGATCCAGCTATACCACTCCTGAGCATATATCCAGAAGATGCTCCAACATATAACAAGGACAGATGCTCCACTATGTTCATAGCAGCCTTATTTATAATAGCCAGAAGCTGGAAAGAACCAAGATGTCCCTCAACAGAGGAATGGATACAAAAAATGTGGTACATTTACACAATGGAGTATTACTCAGCTATTCAAAATAATGGATTCGAGAAATTTTTGGGTAAATGGATGGAACAAGAAATTATAATCCTTAGTGAGTTAACCCAATCACAAAAGAACACACATGGTATTTACTCACTCATAAGCAGATGTTAGCCCAAAAGCTTGGAATAGACAAGATTCAACTCACAGACCACATGAAGCTCATGAAGAAGGAAGACCAAGTGGGGATGCCTCAGTTCTACTTAGAATGAGTAACAAAAATATTCAAGGGAGCAAATATGGAAACAAAACATGGGACAAAACTGAAGGAGGGGCCATTTGGAGACCATTCCACCTGGGTATCCATTCCATGTACAGTCACCTAAGCTAGACACTGAGGTGGATGGCTGGAAGTGCATGCTGATAAGAACATGATATAGCTATCTCCTTAGAGGTCTGTCAGAGACTGACACATTCAGAGGATGATGCTCACAGCTAACCACTGATATGATCAAGGGTTTCCCAATGGAGAAGTTAGAGAGAAGACTGAAGGACCAGAAAGGGTCTGTGATCCCATGAGGAAAGCAACAATACCAACCAACCAGAGCTCCCCAGGGTCTAAACCACCAGCCTGGGAGCATAGAGGGAAGATCTATACTTCTAAGAGAAATTCCCATGCTAAGCTTGGCTGCTCGAATCAAAAGTGGTGTGTGTGTGTGTGTGTGTGTGTGTGTGTGTGTGTGTGTGTGTGTGTGTCTGTGTGTTTGCATCTGTCTTTCTCTCTCTCTCTCTCTCCCTCTCTCTCTCTCTTTCTCTCTTTCTTTCTCTTCTTTTCTTTCTTTAGTTTTTCTTTCTTTAGTTTTGTTTGTTTAAAAAATTACCAATTACTTGCTATAACTTTTCAGTAGTCTAGGTTAGGATGTAACTTGCTTCAATATTCAGTCAAGTCTCATTCCTGAAAGAAGGCAATCCTCATTGAGAGCCCATGGCTTATATCCAGGTAAATCCCACTGAGAAATTATTACTAACATCTTGGAGGAGGCGTTGTCTTGTGCTATATGAACGCTTGTGTGCATCTCTGTAACTCTGCCTCTGAAAATTCAGTCTGGGGAGCTGAGGCACAGCTTTCTTGGGCACTTAGAGTCCCCCTGATTTTGTGCCAATGTCCATTAGAGTGACTGCTGTAACCCTGCTGGAAACCCTTTTTAAAACAGTTAACCAACATAGCTCTTTTCTTAGGAAACTCTTATCAGGAGAGTAGTGAAAAGGGAGTGAATGTCATTAGCTGAATTAATTGATATATTAGCAGGATTAATGAAACAGAAAAGGAACAGCCTTCAAATGTATGTTATATAATGAACTAATTTTTTTTTCTTGACCTGTGATCAAAATTGAGTGTTAACAGGAAGAAGAACTGACTAGAAAAAGAGCTGGTAAAATTATAAAAGCTGCCATGTTAGAGGTTTGAGAGAACTTAAATAGGAATATTTTGAAATTAGTATTTATTAGATGATTCTAAACAAAACTTTGAGATATTATAAAGGCATTGATGAAAATGAAGAATTAATTTGTGTGTCAGTGGAAATCCAGAAACCCATAAGTATTAGGAAGAGCCTGTTACCAGGCATCTGTCAGTGGGAATAAAATTTACTATTGATCAAAGAAAAGTAGTTAGTTACCTGTGCTCCCACTTCTAAATGACAGTGCCTGCATGGCTGCAGAGCGGTCTGGAGCCAGTGTTCTGTAGTTGACTACAAAACTGTTTCTATTGACAGTGATGGGGTCTGGCAGTGCACACACAGACTGCACGGGGGCTGGGCCTGGAGGGGGGTCGGTCTTTGTAACAGTTATCCCTTTGCATCACACAGCACTGTCGCTGGAACCTTCTCAAAGGGTTGGCTGCTGATATTTTGTTCTTTTATCCTGGACTGCATATCACCAGTTGTGGTCCAACTCTCCACCTACCACCCACTGCCATGTCAGAGGTTTAAAAAAAAAGCCACTTCCCACAAGCCCTCTAAATGCTTCCATCACACTAGCTGACTCACATGCCAGTCAAACTTAACAAAAGGTTTCTCTTACATAGCTGGCTCTTCTGTGCTACCATGTGCTGCAGTGGCCAAGCACATTTCTGCCCTGTTCATGATGTTGGCCTCTGCTCTGAGCATCCCTGGCACACCCCTGGCAGCAGCTCCACTGGAAGGCTGTGATCTCTCTGTGGCTGGATGCAGATTTTAGGAGGATGGCTAGAGGAAAAGGATGCTGGATGCATTAGGGATGACACAGACATATTTTTTTTCTTCCCTTTTAATCATACATTGACTGAGAATAATATTGTTATGGAAACTTTTGAAGAGATTTTGGTACAGACACATAGGAGCACTACAGACTTTGGAATAATGTAATACAGTTAATTTCACCACCACCACCACCACCGCCCCCACCCAATTTTAGTGAAATGTCACCTATGGGTATTTGCAAAGGGTCACACTAGAATAAGCATACTATTTTCTATACAATATCTTTGTCCTGATCAGCTCCTTTGTGTTATTTAAAAATTGGTGTTTAAGGGGGAAAAGTAATATGATAGAAGAAGTTAATATCTAATGAAAAGTTGTTAATCTCCTCTAAGCATCTTGGCATAATATTAGATTTTCTCTGCATGGACAAAGATTGTGAGCGGCTGAGAAGGACATAAAATGAATGTCTGTTCTGCTTTTGTTATTGGAGGGTTTTTTTTTCTTTTTTCTTTTTTTTTTTTTTTTTTTTTGCATCGCCTTAAGCAGATTTTCATCTAACAACATTAGCCTTGCAGAAACATCCTTTCCTATACAATAGAGACATTTCTGCACTATTTGTTGCTTGGGACTAACAGGCTGAGCTGTTTTGCATTGAATATGTTTCTTTTGATCTTGTCTTATGTCCCTCTGACCATTTTGTTGCTAAGAGCTGATAATTAGGAGAAACCAAGAAGTGAAAATAGTCAAGAGATTTTTGATACTTTGAAACTAGACTTTCTGGCCAGTGATCCCACTGACTTTCCGGGGTGGGATTGGAGCTCATGAGGGGAACGGTTCTGTAGAACTCGGGGGGGGGGGGAATCACCTGGGGCTCCTGAGGAGAAATTTTGTTTAATGAACAAATATAGTCTCTGAACAATTGTGCCCTGGTTCTAGCTTCCTAGGGCAAATTTCACAAGTTTAAGTTTTTTACCCTCAGTAAGCTTCCAATGTGCGAATTACACAGAGGCAGATCCATGGGAAATAGTAGTTCTGAAACTACCTTTATTTTTAGACACTATTCTATTGAATACTTGCAGAGTTTTCAACTCTGTGTACATAGAGGTGCGTGTGTGTGTGTGTGTGTGTGTGTGTGTGTGTGTGTGTGTGTGTGCATGTGTGTTTAAGAGACAGGGTATGGACATGTCTGCTCTGTAGAGCATTTGTAGAGGTCAGGAGACAACTTGGACTGGATGTACATCTCTACTTCATCTGTGCATAAGTTCTATCGAACAAATGCAGGTTGCCAGGTGTGGCTTACAAAGGAAGTACCTTTATGCATTACATTGTCTTTCTGTCCTAATTGCAGGATTTCTGCACACCTAGGTCACTCCTACACGAAAATACTAGAACAGGGAGATGAGAATCACTGGCTTCACTGTAGACTATCACAGAGATTTACTTTTAATAGGAAATCTGTGACATGGTTTTCCAGGGAGGAGAATCTTCATAAAGATTAAGGGGCATAATGCATAAACACAGAGAGGGAAATTCATAAGACAATATTTTCTGATCCTGATTATGCCCTGAAAACAAAGAACTGAACAAAAAATAAACCTAGTGACACAGAAAAATATTACAAAAAATAAGTGGTAAGAGGCTGGATATATGGCTCATTAGTTAAGAGTGCTTGCCTCTCTTACAGAGGACTCAGGTTCAATTCCTAGTACCTACAATTAGTAGCTCACAACTTCTATAACTCTGCCTCCAGAAGAGCTGATGCCCTTGCTTGCATATCAAGTTATCCACAAATTCATATGCATACATGCACATTCACATACATATAATTAAAACAAATAAGATCTTTTAAAACATATATGATATATTAATTATTAGGTTACTATGTCTTAGTTTTAAAACAAAATAAATGTAAATAATACAAATAAGAAATTAGATACTCTAATTTTGACTAGAGCGTTATCCATTAATATTCCTTAGACATAAATCTTAGGTAATTTCTTTCTTTTTCTTTTTCTTTCTTTCTTATTTTTTTAAGCAGTGCCTCAATATGTAGCTCTGTCTAGCTTGAAACTTACTATGTAGGCCAGGCTTGTTTTAAACTCATAGCGATCTGCCTGCATGTGCCTCGCAAGTATTGATATTAAAAGTGATTGGTTACTATGCCCATTCAAACCAAGAGTTCCTAATATTGGGACATATCTTGATGAAGAGTAGTCATTACTTCCTTTAATAGGAAGAATATAGGAGTCACCATGGGATAGCTTCCATGAGACATTCCTCAATGATACACTGGAATTTCATAGTGATGCAGTTGCTTTGGAGTTGGCCGTGTTTCTGTAAGTAACATTTCATGCAACGTCCGCAAGTAATTAAATTAGTTCGCTAACTTGGAACTTGGTAGAATTATTCATTTGTTCTGTTGCTGATAAGGATGTGACACAACCAAAGATGAGTTGGATGAGAACAATTAGATGTAGCTTGTCTTATGTAACAAGGCACACAACCAAAGCTTAACCATCTGTTAGTGGGTGAAATCCACAGGGGCATTCCATCATGACCAACTGTCATATGTGGCCATATATACTTTGTGCTATGGTGCTGGCTGTATAGGTTTTCCTATGTGTGACAAAACATACAACCAAGGGTGAATGATCTATGGGTAGAGTGTCCATTTTGGGAATTTTGGGGGCAACTGTCTTTTTCTGTGTGGGATGCAGACTACTTAATAAGTAATCTCCCCGGCTTGAGTACTGGACTCCCTGAAAGTGGTTGAAGGCATGGAAGAGACAGAATCATTGTCCAGTCATTGAAATTATTGCACAGCTACTGCTATGTTTAATAATGCATAAAACTAAGGCCACAAAACTGCCAAAAGAGAACCTGCTTTTTGTATAGGAGGAATTACAGTAAGAAAGGCATCTGTGAGTATGTTTTCTGTTTTAGCTTCTGCATTAGGCTGAAAATTCAACAACATCAAGAGTACACACAGGAAATATTTTGCAAGTATCTTTGCTTCTGTAAACAGATGCTGCCATGACACAGATTCAGATGGCTACAGACTGCAAGAAGCCTCACCCTTTATAGCTAGCAAACTTGAACTTCAGCACCTGCTCTGAAGGCCTGAAGACTAAAAAAAGTCAAAGGGTAAATGTTGGCCAAGTCCAAGTTGAAAGGCAAAAATCAATCTCTTGTTAGGCCTGAAGAAAGCCGGAGAATTTTTTGGTTTTTAGCCTTCAGTTCCACTGAGACTGTTGACAAATTGGACAAGGCCCATCACTGTTGTAGAGGACAAGCTGCCTTAGTCAGTTCACAAACTCACTTGTTCAACTCACTTACAAACACACTCACAGGTTATCTGAGAACTGGTTAGCCTGGTCATGCTGACACAAAAAAATGAATCTCACTCTAGGCTTCAAGAAGTATTGGTCCATCCTGGTTGCAGATGATTCAGACACTGACATCCTGGACAAGAAAGGATCAGTAAAGAAACTCACACATTATGCACCTTTTATAACCCTTTCTGGGTTTTTATCTCGACTGTTTTATTATTTTGAAGAAAAAATAATTGCTAATTTCACAGTGAAATTAAGTGGAGGAAGAAAAATCTTCTATGTAGGAGACCAAATTAACCTATTTCACTCAAGATGAGTGGGGGTAAAATTGATTAGAACCCGGTCTTAAAGCCCCTATAAACCCAAAATGCGGGTTATGTTGTGAAAGGTGCTTAGTTCTCAAACATGTGACTTTTAAGCATGGGTTAGAACATGTTCACTTGATTCACTAAACAGAGCCATTATGATAAGAGATACTAAAACTAAAATCATTGAGGTTCCAGGAAAGTCTACCTAGCTTGAGGTTGGTGCATTTGAAAACATCTTCAGTTTTCATTCTATGGTATACTTTTTCAGCAATTCTTTACATCCAAAAGTTCTCAGTGAACACTTTTTAATCTTCAAAAAAATTTATTTATAGATGCCAGGCAGGGTACTATACACTAATAATCCCATTAGCTGAGGGATGAAAGCAGGCAAATCATGAGTTTGAAGCCAGTCTAAGATACACAGTGAAATCCAGCCTCAAAAATAAACCCACTTATTTTAAGGAAACTATTATTGTATATCATTTATGCATCATAGAAAAAGTGTCATCAGGTTTTCCTTCTTGGAGCAAATGTTAGTAAAAAAAAATTGCTAGCAGCATATAAAGGAAAATAAGATATAAATTTAAATTTTTAAAATGTCTCAGCACTGTATACCCACTCACCTTTCAAATCACTTGGAATTGTATGTTTTTTCTACTGTCAAGATTATATCAGGAAATAAGCAGCTCTAAGAATGTGAGGTGAGAGGTGAAAGATTCTTAGTATATCTATTCATTGGTTGAGTAGTTGTCCAGTGACTTTTTGTGCAGATATTTTGTCAGATAATACAGACACAAAAGGATGAGAAGACAAGGTCTTAATGTACTAAAAATCACAGCACAAGGCAATCAAACATAAAGGTCCAAAGAATGGAAATGCTAGTATGAGCTGGAAATAGTTAAAGGAGGCAGGTTGCTTCACCAAGCAGAGAATTTCTGAAATGGATTTTGTATAGTAAGCAGGATTGTAGAGGAATGTAACAGGTTCTTCACAGAAAATTAACCACCATAGCTAGGAACTGGAGCCTGGATAAAGAAAGGAGTTCTAATCCTAAGGGCCGGCCATAAATACATGCAAATAAAGACAAATATTCTTTGGACACAGTTCTTTGTGTGTTTGTGTGTGTGTGTGTGTGTGTGTGTGTGTGTGTGTATACACATACAAAAATAAATATAGAAGTAGAGTTAGAGGTTATAAATTTAAGAGAGAATATCTAACAGTATCACAGGAGAAGTTGAGGCGAAGAGATGGAGAAGAAATAAGGATGCAAATATAGTACTCATGTGTGTAATCCTCAATATAAATAATAAAAGAGTAAAGTTCAATGCAAAAGTACAGTGCCAAGGTCTCATGCTAATGGGACAGCCAACTTCATGTTAGACTGAGTTAGTTTAACTGTAATAGATTAAAAAGTTGACATATTGAAACAAGAGAATTATATGACCAACCTTATGTATGTACTTTTCTTACTTCTTACAAAAGATGGATACAGTAGCTGTGAAACAAGAATGCTGTGCCATAGACTACAATACCATCTGAAAAAGCACTGCAATGATGTTAGATAGAATGGGAAGGGCATCTCAGTGTTAAAAGGAGTGATGGAAAGTAAAGGTGACTGTTAGGAGCAAAAATATTTAATACTATTTGGTGTTGTAAGTGGAGAACAAGAAAGCAAGAATAGCTGGGCGGTGGTGGCACACGCCTTTAATCCCAGCACTTGGGAGGCAGAGGCAGGCGGATTTCTGAGTTCGAGGCCAGCCTGGTCTACCGAGTGAGTTCCAGGACAGCTAGGGCTACACAGAGAAACCCTGTCTCAAAAAACAAAACAAAACCAACCAAACAAAAAAAAAAACCCAAAAAAACAAAATAATAATAATAAATCTAGAATAACTATGAAATCAGGATCAGAGATGAATTATGGCTCAATTAACTGAAAGCCCACAATTTAGGAGTGGGAAGCAGAACACAAGGTTCAAATCAGATAGAACATTGAGGATTTTTTAGACACCAGCTTGAAGCAGCTGATAGCAATGTTTTAGATTACATTTATATGAAGTGATGTGAAATCCTCCATAGTAACAAAGACAAAAGTATTTATTTTTATGTGAAAATCTTTATTGGATATTTTATTTACATTTCAGATGCCTTCCCCTTTCCCCATTTCCCTTCCCTAGAAAACCCCTATCCAACCCCCATTTCTCCTTTTGCTTTTATACTATTTTTTTAATGTTAATCAAAGGCTTTATAAGTTTGATAGTGCTCAATATCAATCAGAAGTGTAATCCAATACCCAACCTAGATATATCAAGTATCTTTGACTGGCGGGGACAAGCAAACATCCACCTCTGTGTCCCCCCCTCTTGTCATCTAGCTCCTCCTCTCCTTCTCCTCCTCTCTTTACTCCTTATCTTCCTCTCCTTACTCCTCCCACCTTAGCTCCTCCTACATATGACCATTTCTGTTAAAATAAAACTTTTCTCTTAGAATACAATTAGAGCATAACTATACCAATTTGTGTCAGTGAGGTAAAAGATAGACCTAATACCCAGTCCATCATTTTGTTGACTAAACAGAACCTCTGTTGTCTCTCCTAACTAGAAGACTTAATTCTGAACCTGGCTTTTTTTTCTTGGCTTTAGAATGAATGTCAGCTGAAAACCATCTTCTCAAAGTAAATAGCCGGGATTGGCTATGAGACTATAAGTCTTCAACCCTGTCAGAAATCCAGAATTATTGAGTTAACTGAAATTATGGGAAGCACCAAGCATAGCTTCTAAAACTTAGCCAAATTATAGAGACCGCTGAGCACCTGGACAGTCCCTATACTACAAAATGTTGGAGCATTTGATCTTCAGCCTTCTGGCCCAGGATCATCTGACAGACTGAGTCATGCAGAATTATTAAGGACTGATTACTCTGTCTTGGCATATATAATCAGTCTACCATTCCGCAAGTGTGTCCTTTTCTGGACAGTGATTTGTCTGTAGATGAAAAAGGCAATTCTTGCCTAGTGGCTGTCTCACCACAACTGGAGTAACTCCAAGGATGCTCAGTTTCTTCTTAGAATTCAAGATAGGAAGCTGTCAGGAGCAGACAGGTCTCTAATTAAGATGGACATTAATACAGAAATGTTTATAACGACAATTCTGTGGACTTCTGACGTTTTGAAAACCAACTATCCATGTAAGGCAATCTGGACTATTGTTTGTTAACTCTTCTCAGATAAATAAAATATAGAAAACACCCTAACAATAAACTCAGAGCTATGAATTTGCTATAGGCCCTTAACTCATAGGCTAACCATATCAAATCAGTTTAAAAAGTTAAAGAAGGACTGGGTCTAAGCCTTGTATTCCTAAGTGTGGTATATAGGCATAACGACTATGAGAGTAACAATATTAATCTCACTTTATATCAATAAGAAGCTCATACCAATGAAAAACTTGAATTAGAAATCAAAGTAAATTTTGTACCATTTAAGAAATTATAACTTCATCTTAATAACAAATATATATATATATTTCTATGAATAGGTTATGGCTATGCAATAAATCCTAGCTAATCCTCCCTGTTCCAACAAAACCACTACTTTTCTCTAGAAAGACAGCCCAATATTAACCACCTCAGTCCCCAAGCCCAGGGAATACTCTTCATTAACTTCTTCAAGCTGATTATGGGTGTTGAGATATTAGAAGAGGGGCAGGGCGAAGAGTAAATTGATAAGCCTTGTCTGTGTCTTCACTGCATCCAGCTGGAAATCTAGGACATCAGAGGTTCGAGCAGGTCTGCTCAGCTTACTTGGTGAGTAAATACGCTGAGGCTGTGTATTCTGCAATATACAATTCTCAAAACAAATTTTAGTATCAAGATAATTTTTGTTTAAATTCTTGAATCTAGTGTTCTGGCGGCCTGCCTCTGTCATGTCTAATCCAAATAATTTTGGGAGTTTCTATGAGGGTGTACTCCCATCTTCCCATTTTCACCTCCCTGCTCTCAAATTCCCCAACACTAGGGAATCCAAACTTTCAGGCACCAAGGCTCTCTACTTCCACTGATGCTTAACCCCTTTCCCCATCCCCGCTCCTCCAATTACTATGAGGGTGTGCTCCCACCATCCTCCCATTCCCACCTCCTGCTCTTGAAATTCCCCAACACTAGGGAATCCAAACTTTCAGGCACCAAGGCCATCCACTTCCACTCATGCCTGGCAAGGCCACCCTCAACTACCTATACAGGTGGAGCCATGAGTTCTTCTCTTTGTGTTCTCAGGCTAGAGATTATAAAATAGCTACTCCAGCTTCTTTCTTAGGACCATCTGCTTGAAAAATTGTTTTCCAGCCTTTTACTCTAAGATAGAGTCTGTCTTTGTCACTGAGGCTGGTTTTCTGTATGCAGCAAAATGCTGGGCCCTGTTTATGTATCCAGTCCATTAGCCTGTGTCTTTTAATTGGGGAATTGAGTCCATTGATGTTAAGAGATGTTAGGGAACAGTTGCTTCTTGTTATTTTTGTTATTAGAGGTGGAATTATCTTTATGTGGCTATCTTCTTTTGGATTTTTTGGAAGAGGATTACTTTTTTGCTCTTTCTAGGGTATAATTTCCCTCCTTGTATTGATGTTTTCCTGCTATTATCCTTTGTAATGCTGGGTTTGTGGAAAGATATTGTGTAAATTTGGTTTTGTCATGGAATATCTTGGTTTCTCCATTTATAGTAATTGAGAGTTTTGCTGGGTATAGTAGCCTGGGCTAGCATTTGTGTTCTCTTAGGATCTGTATGACATCTGTCCAGCATCTTCTAGCTTTTATAGTATCTGGTGAAAAGTCTGGCGTAATAAGAGTACCTGGGAGCCCCGCTTCCTCTGGATTCTTAGAGATTGGGGGCAGAGCTGCTGCCCGGGATCTGCTCAGTGCTCAGGCCCAGACCGGATACGAACCAGTGCTCTGGGCCAGGAGTGACTTCCTGGGTCCTTGTGGGTCCTCATTACTCCCTGTTTGGGGCAGGCGTTGCTGTCTGCTTACCTAAGATAATGCCAGGGTTAGAGCACCCCCACACACACTTCTTCTGGATTCTTAGAAGTTGGGGGCGGAGCTGCTGCCCAGAATCTGCTCAGTGCTCAGGCCCAGACGGCAAGACCAAAGACAAAAGTATTAAACACATTAATATACTCCATGAAGCCTACAACGAAGAAAGGTATAATCCAGAAACAGGAGCATCATGCAAGTGGATAGAAAAAGAGACTACAATGGGAATTGAGAAATGTGAGAATGATTAGGAGGAGAAATGAGAATATTAAGGATACATGGTGAAAGCTTTGGAGACACAGGATAGGATAGATAATTTAGTCAGTCTGTTGGATTTGGCATACAGTGAATTACTAACATCCTTCTGACATCCTGCGGGTGATCATCATGGAGGCAAAGAGGAATGACTTGCTCACAAGGAAAGATGGGCATTATTGATTGGTCAAACATAACTGAGAAAGCTGAGCACATACTAAATTTCTAAAGAGTTCTCAGTGCCAGATGAAGGAAGTGTTCTCTATGGTGATACTAATCCAGAAAGAGAGGAAGGTTTTCAAACAATGCTGTACCAATATTCACTTGCTTCTCTCTTCTCATTTAACAGCCTCATTAGGGAGTCACTAGGAGAGAAGATGCCATTCTGCCAGCATGGAACAGGGACGGAGTCAGATGTGGGAATATAGGTGCCCTCAGGCTTAAATGACAGTTCTTTTGAACCATAGAGCTTCTTTGTGGACCATCACCTTGAACACCCACAGCTCTGTCTCTTGAACTTGGACTGTTATGATATTTCAGAGTTGGATTAGTTGGTGGATGTAATACAAGAGGCAGTGGCCTCTGACTTCCTTTCTATCAAATCCAGAGAGCAGGAGTCCCTCTTCACCTCCATCACCCTACCAGGGTCAGTGCTTTATGCTCTTGAACATTGGAGTTGCTTCTATTATTCTGCTGCTTAAGCAGGCTGAGTTCATTACAAGAGTTCTTTCCAATGGGCCTTTATTCAGACTCACCGATCCTTGCTTTCATCCAAACTCTTTCAGTAACATCTAAAGCTTCCTTTTGATCACCTGGATCCAACTCCTGTTCATGACCTGCTTGTTGATCTGTTCAGGAGTGACAAGCTTTCAGCTAAAAGTTTAGATGTGTGGGGGGAAGCATGTTGGAGAGGGGAAACGTGATGAAAGATGAAACACACACACACACAGACACACACAGACACACACACACACACAAATAGATTGTTGCTTGAGAGTGAAGACCCTGTCTTTTGCAAAACAATACTGAGGGGAAAAAAAGTAATTTGGAGACAAGAAATGCAGAAGTTGAGGTGGACTGGAAAGTAGGTGATAGAAAATCAACTCGGAAGTCAGACAAATCCTTATGATTACTATTCTCCATGTGAGAGGTGTCCTTGTGATTTATATGCACCCATCAGTGATCTATCAGCTTCCTGACAGGTGGGGGAAGGGAGCACTACACTTCCTTCACCTGTGATGGATCTGTTTGATAATATCTCCACCAGTTTGCAGCAGCCAGAGTTACCTATTTCACACTTGTATCCGCAAAAATATATATTTCTACAAGTAAAGACTTCTTTTGGCTCTTTAAATTTCCTGCCTTTACTTTTTTTTTTCTAATCTCTTTTACCTCTGCCTCTACCAGGGAAGGCAAATGAGAGAGAAGAACTCTTTCCTAACTGTAGCCTTGATAGGCCGTCTCATTCCTAAGTCATTTATTTGCATACTTATTTTCTATGTGCTAACTCTGTAATGGCATGCATGCTGTATCTATTAATTGTCATGTCTTGGTACAATTTGATCTGAATTATATCTAAATGCATGTAATGCAATGATGACTCATATTATAATGTGGTTCTGCTCCAATGGCAGCATTTGCATAATGCTGGGTACGATAAGACTATAAAGTAAGGAGCCGGGTTTTCAAGTGAGACTTATGAAGAACAGTCTTCTGACTGTACAGCCATGCCTCATACATCAGAATGCTCATCCAAAGTGCCTCATAATTTATTGTAAGCACTTTTCTCTCTCCTTACTGCTAGAATGAGATAAAGAGTAAAGCCTACATGGTATAGACCTCGTTATTTTTCCTTTTAGAACTTAGCATATTTTTGATATTTATTTTGTAATGACTCACAAGGTAACAGAATCTTCCCCAAATAGCTGTGGGATTGTTTTTAATTGCATAGCCCATGAAGATTTTTAAGTGCACATCAGAAGCAGATCCCAAGACGAATTTTAGTCTTTCAAAGATACAACCTAGGAAAGTTTGATTTTTCTCATTCTTGGTGAAAAGACTTTTTTTTTAATATAGAACAAAGATGTGCAGGGAGAACCAGAATGAAGGCAAGATTGAAAATGTTCTTTTATATTCTCTAAACTGTATGGGGCTGAATGGAGAATCTGTAGTTCAAACCTGAAGAAAGGATTGGAGACCCTTGCTACTTTGATGATACTATACCTAACACTTGCTTTTTGGGAAGGTATGGGTCTTATTTGTTCAACATGGGACTTTCAAAGACATACAGCACATGGAATAAGCCTCATATAATCTAGAATGTGCCCCACCTGTGCCTGCAGATCTCTGCAGAACATAAACCACAGCACTAACCAATGGCTAACTTCTATTCTAATTTTCCTGAAGGACAGCTGCGAACTGCATGGAGACTAGGGAAACATTTAATGCCTGAGCTATCCAGTCACAAAAGCATTTCATAAGGATACTTTTTACACTGTAGTAGTTAGAATGGGATGTCCCCCATAGTCACTAGCAATTGAATGTTTGGTCTCAAGTTGGTGGTCCTGTATGGGGAAGCTTAGGAGGTCTGGCCTTACTGGAGGAATCTGGGGTTCCAGACATGAGCTCTCAGTTGTTCCTGCTGCCATGCTTGGTGTTTGGTGCAAGACTTCCCAGCCATAATTGTAATGGACCCTTATAATAAACCACAAATGAACCCTCACATGTAACAAATGCCTTGGTCATTGTGCTTTATCACAGGAATAGAAAAGTGACTAAGACATACAGTATTATATAGATAACATTACAGCCTCAGTTTAAGCAGTTAAGGTACAGCCTTGCTATATCATTCTTTTATTTTTCAACTTAAATTGTATTGTTGTTAAGGGTACTATTGCTAACCAGAGGTGATATAGAAGAAAACCAGAAGAGAACAAGTCCCTAGAAAATTTTTGTGAAGTTGTCTATCAGTGAACAAACACTAGGCAAATCACCATCTTCCAAGTTGCTCAGTGTAATTCAACAATTTAGTTACTACAGAGGGAATAGTTAAGATTCAAGTTACAGAAGGATATAAAAATAAGAATCATTAGGCTACTTCAAAGCACACTAAGTACTCCAAATACATTGGTCCTTTACCAGTAAAAAGCATCCAAGAAGGAAGCTATAACCTTTGGACTGCAGAAAAAAATAGTACTGGGGCTCTTCTATATGAAATGCCTTGGCTAGGTGCTGTGCTTCTTAAAACTGTTCAACACTGTGTTATTAATTGTGTGTACATTTCTGTGTCTCTGTGTTTGTGTGCTAGAGAAAGTAAGAGCAGCCATACCATGCTTGAGCTGGAGTTGTAGGCAGTTATGAGTCTGCTAATGTGGGTGCTAGGGTTCAAACTTTGGACCTGAGCAAGAGCAGTGGGCTTACATTAAACAGAGGAGCTTCTGGCCCATCTGTTCCCATGGTTAGTGTCAGTCTAAGATGAGACAATCACCTAACTCATCAAGCCCCTGTTTTTATAACTATCATAGAAAAAAAACATACTTCATTTTTTTCAGTCTTCTAATAACACAATATAGTAATTTAAAATTTTCTTGATATTAAAATATTATAAAAACATTAGATGTTATTAGATGTGTAACTCAGAGATTTGGGAGTTCAGGTCAAACCCACTGCAATAAAGCACTCACTACTATAATTATAATAACCTGGATCTCGTGGATATTTTTGTTTCCCAGTACATAAATATGCTTATGCTTGGGAAAATATAGTTGCTTGATATTATTATCCATTAAGTATGTAACCCATTATGTGCAAAAAGCAATAAATGTATATAGCTAAAATAAGAACAGCAGTATTGTTATAGTTCAAGTCCACCCCCCAACACCATCATCAAGCAAATCTGGAAACAAGCAAGATGGCAAGCTGAATGTTCCTGTGGGAAAGGTCAATAAAACTTGCTAAAGGGCAACAGTCAAGCCCAGAATTCCTTTTCTAACTTCTGAATCTAATTTTTATAGAATGGTAATAAAGCACATTATGCAAAACTAAAAAAACCCTAATAATTATAAATTTCTTGAATTCAGTACTTAACTAATTGGGTATTTTTAAAATGTGTTTGCATAGTTCTTAGAATTCATTATACTTAAAATAATGTTGTAAAACTAGACTAAGGACTTCTGTATCTGAGTAGTCTGGGATATTTTCACGATAGTTTTTTTTCATGCTCTGCTTGAAATCTTCCTGATTCTACATTTCTAATGTTGGTAATATATAGCATCACTTCCCACACCAATTATCTCTCCTTCTAGAATGGAATGAGTCTCGATAGTTTTGCTGACTCATTAAGGGTTTTATTTGTAGGATTAAAGTTACAACATGAGCAGCATCAGAAGAAAGGGTCAACACATTCCTAAAGAGTTTCTTCCTATTAACATCTTGCATCTCTGCACAACATAATATATAAATATACACATTATATACATGTGGGTGTGTGTGCATGTGTGTGTGTGTAAATGTATGCATCATCTTAATGAGTAATAAAATCAATTGCTGGTGAAGAACAAAGGAATTCTTCAACACTGGAATTAACAATGTAAATTAGTTTGCCTATTAAGGAAATAAGATGGATATGGAGGGCCCTAAAAAGCTAAAAAGATATGTCCTATAACACTCAGTCAGGCATTTACATTAAGGGCAACATATCACATACATATATGGCCATGCATGTTTATTGCAATAGAATTTTAATTGCAAGTTAGGGAATCAGTGTACATATATATATATATAGATGAAATATATAAATATTTCTGAAATATGAAATATATATATATAAATATATTCATATATATATTTCATCATATATATTATATATATTCATCATATATTATATATATTTTTTATTCATCCATAGAAATTAATGCAATTATGGTTTTGAGAGCAAAATGTATGCAAGTGGAGATTGGCATATTAAATGATGTAAACTATATTCAGAAAGACAAAGATCACATATTTTTTCTCACTGGTGCATTGTAGATTTTATACAGACTCATAAAATCCAGCATGTGTATACGCCATGAAGGATGTGAACTATCTAAAAAGATAAAAAGGGTGCTGCAGAAGAGAAAGAGTGGGAAAACATGCAAGTACTAGGGTAAAATGTGATTACGTATATAATGTATAAACATATCCTTACGAAACCCATTACTGTATTACAATAAATATGTATGCCAATAAAAATTTAAAAGATTTTTTCTATTAAAAATAGGAAATAGTCTTCTCCAAATCAAAATTTTCCAGTGAGCAGGTTTTCTTTAGTAGTCTGGTTCTTATTGATCCAGTTTTCCTCAAGAGTCAGACTCTAAGGAGAAAATAGTTTCTCAAAAAAATAAACTAGACATCAAACAACTTAGACCATTTTCTTTTACTACCAACAATGCAATGTACAAGATTATATCATTATACAGCTACGAATCAAGCCTCTCAAGTGTGTGCCCCATTCTTGTTTTAATACATTTTACCTACAACTGTAACTTAGTAATGGCACATATTTGTAGAATGTAGGCAAAAAAGAAGCGTATACAGTATAGAGTGAATAATGCAGGTCAGGTTAAGTGTCATACCATAGAGGTATTGAAAACTCTTTTTTCATTTTTTTAAAGAAAATGTAATGAATTTAACTATTAACTCATAAGCAAAGCATCACTCTCTTTCATTGCACTGCCTGTGTAATAAACTTCACATATCATTCAGGCAGTTTTTTGATAGTAAGTTCTTGAGATGAAGAATATGGTTTTGGAAAATGCCATTGCACTGGGGATATCTACCTTGTAATTCTAGATTCTACAATCAAAGACATAGACCTAATTCAGGTTCTTCATCCTTGACTCTGTCAACATTCTGTGCAGAACGTATTTTTTGTGTGGTTATTGCCCTGTGCATTGAAATATGTATAGCAGCACACCTGATATCTCCCCTTAAGATAACAGCCGTAAAGACTCCCTTCTCAATTGTGACAAAAACTGTCTCCACATATTACCAGTGTCATCTTTGGATAGAAATTATATCTGTTTTTAAACCACTCACCTATCATTTCTTAAGAAAAATATACCTTCTCCTACCCATACAGTAACATGGTCAACCAATGTTGAAATATAAAAGCATTCATTTATATAGGCCATGGCCTAAATGATATATACTATCCTTGCCTTAAATAAAAAGTACCAGGTTCCACTCTTCCAATAAGGAAGAGAAAACAATTAAAACGATGCTTAGATAAATATAAATGCTGAAAGGCAAAAGTTTTATCCAACAATACTTTTTAAGAATGCAATGATGCAATGATGAGCTTAGCAATTAAACTTTTAGTATAGTTAAATTGTATCATTTGCCTGATAGAAATTTCATCATCAAATTTGTTGATGTATTAGTGCAACTGGTTTGCATATTTCTGTTTTCATTTTTTTTAGAAGTATAATTACTAACTTTCCACAACATAAATGATATTGTCAGTGTACCCATTCACATCTGGCATAAAATGCTTGCAGAAACTCAGGGTTCTAGAGTTTTATGAATGCATTGATTTCTTACGATACTTTATGGATTCAGATATACTGAATATTTTAGATAAAACCTGCTATTTAAGAATTTGGGATTTCAGATAGCAACCCACTCAACATTTATTTGGTAATTTTGCCTGTTTTTCAAGTTGTTTGTGTGCAATACAAATTACATTTTCTGTAAATGATATTTCTTTCTAGTTGTGGGGCTATGAATGGATAACATCCCCCATAGGCCCATTGACGAGCACTTGGTTCCCCAGTTGCTTGAGAAAATTATGGTACATTTAGGAGGTGAAGCCTTACAGGCAGAAGTGAGTCACAAGGGCTGCACTTTGAGAATGTAGAACTTCCCTCAGCTCCAGATCATTTTCTGCTGTGTATGGTTAAAATGGAATCTCTCAGTTTCCTGCACTGGTCACTTGTTGTCGTATGTCCCGTGACATCATGAACTCTCTCTATGGACTCATAACCAAAAATAAGCTTTCTTCCACAAGTCACTGTTGGTCATGGCGCTTTATTACAGCAACAAAAATAAGTAATATAGAAGAATAAATAAGAAGTACAATACATTAAAATAATTTAATTTTAGTGTGTGTATGTGTCTTTTTGCAATGTAGTGTGTATGAATACTACTGCATGTATGTGGAAGTTTGGGGATAACTTTTGTGGAATATGTTTTCTCTTTCTTCTTGTATCTAGTTGAGGATTGACCTCAGGCCATCAGGCTTGAACCACTAGTGCCTTGAAGCCATGTATCTCAAGGACCTTCCTTCAAATTCAGTTAATAACATATTCAACAGCTTTTTAAAAAAAATGTTACCTTGCATAATTATAATTATTTCATACTAAATAATAGTTAATGACTTATTCTTTGTGTACTATATAACTAAGAAAAATTTGATTGCTGGGCTAATAGGAATTAAATTAATTTCAGAGTAAATTAAATTCAGAGTATACATTCTATAGTATTAAAAGAATCTACTGAGTAGATGGTGTTCATAATGCTAAATCTCTTAAGTCTCTTCAGTGAATTATAAGGTCACTGTCTTTAGTAAACATATGAGTTCAAATAACTGGAATAAAATGTGTGAGTATGAGAATGTTATAAGTAGGATCCAAGGAAAAGAAGTGAATACTGAAAAGCTTTCCTAGACAAGAACCATTCTACTACGGCCTCATGGCCTCAGCTTCCAAGAACAGATGCTGCCTAACTTGTAAAGAAGACAATTTCTAGCCCTATCTCTAGTCTTGATTTGATTATTCTTTTTCTTAAAATACAGTCCTTGATGATCCCAAGGAATTTACAATATCATTAAATTTACAATAATATTTACACGAGCTCATTGAGAAAGCATTCGATTAAGTTGAGAAATAAATAACAGGGAACAGATTTTATAGTTTCCATACTTTTAACTGGGACCAATTTGGGAGTTAAAGTCATCGTGTGTCTATTCTGAACTACAGAATTGTCCTGTAAGCAAAGAGTGTTTAAATGTCACTAATTCATAGTAATTGCAGTACGATGGTACAGCTCCAAGGTCCTAATTCACTCCCCATCCCTGGCTAAACATAGCTAAGCCAACTTTGTTCCTCGATGCAAGCCCATGTCGAGTCAGTGAATGATGGATATTCATTTGTAATAGCATCCTCATTTCTGCATAGCCAGGTGTCATGTGATTACTCAGTGGCTGGTTCCTTTAATAGACACAGAATTATACAAATTAAGATTAACTCGGGTTTTTAGCATCTTTTGATTATGTGTGTAGTTTATAATTTAATTTAGTTATCACCTTAGATCAAGTTTTTAGTTTTCCTTGTTAAATTAAAAAAATAAATTAATTCTGGAAGAGCAGTTGCCCAGTTTCCATTAGAAAAATTGTCATTACGTTATGAAGAGATTACTCTCTAGTATACAGAGAATGCATTTATTTGGGGTCTTTTGACTTCATAAAATGAAACTTTAAAGGGTTGTTCAAGTAATTTTGTTAAAATTTTTAAAAGGCACTATTTTGCTCTCTGCTGTTTGATGTTCAAATAATCATGTGAGACAGTGATATGTGAGACCATTTTAAAACACGTTTCACTTGTTTGCAAGTAAGAGTTAACTTTCAAATGTAAAGAAGGATGAAGTCCCAAGTTAGAGTAAGATGATATGTATATTGTCATCCAAAGCATCACATAATGCATAATTGCAGTTGGTGCATTTGTATGAGCCTGGCAGCACTGCTGTAAACGTCAGCTGCTTCTTTAGGTAAGATAGATCAGAACACTTTCCGAAGATAATTTGGAATAATGATGTGTGTGATTCTTAACTTTCCATGGGGAGAAAAATGCTAAAGTGCCAAAGAATCCTAAAAACCTGACATAGCATTTCTACCTTATGCTGATAAGAAAACTGGCCTAATTTATTTGCAGATTTTGTAGGGCTTAGGATGGGGTTATGGAACATAGCGGCCATATGACCTTTCTCTGCTTTTGTGAGCATGCTAGTTGATGTGGAAAGTATTTCCAAGATGCCTATTTTATTCAAGATTTTCTTTGGGAAATATCCAGATAAAATCATGCTAAAATTTTATTTAATAAATTAATAAACAATATACATATAAAAAATGAACAGGCTTGGGGTCCATTTCTTTTTTATTAAACATTTTAAGATGAAACATAAACTACATCATTTTCTACTTTTCTTTTAATCTCTCTAACCCCTCCACATCCCCTCTGCCAACCTTTTCCTAACCATCCAACTCCATTGCAAATGGAAAGTTTTCTTTTGTTTGATTATTGTTGTTCTTTTAGTGGCCTGCATGTATAGGGAATTCAGTACTGAACACTTTTTACTGGATAATGAATGAGAGGCTCATCTCTGGGAGAAGCTAATATGCCCTATCTCAGTTGTTATTTCCTGCCTGTAGTTCTTTGTCTCAGTGTTGGACACAGCGAAATTCCCAACTTCTGGGTTAGCATGTCTATCAATATTGTCATTGTTCAGATTCTGTTTAGGAAGCAGTATTATTGAGGTATTATGGTTAGGCTGCCACATTGCTGAACTATTAAGGGGATGGCTTCCCTGTTGTTTATAGGAGACACAATTTCATGGCAACCTTCATGGGCTTTTACAATCTTTCTGCCATCTCTTCAACAATATTCCCTGAGCTTTAAGTGCAAAAGATTTTTGGACACGTGCCCATTGTGGCTGCGCTCACGTTCCATTTATCTATGCATTATGATACATACATGACAGCCATTTTCTGAACTAAAGGACATTTAGAGCAATTCCCTGTGATATGATACACTTGATTTTTGCCGTTTTTGTGCTATGCATATGAAAAAAGTACAAGGAACATGTGTTTGGAGATTTAAAATAAACTTATACAGGTTCATGCTCATCCTTTCCAAAAGAAAAGAACACAATGTCTACATCCTATAGTTCTATTAGTGCTGCAGACGATAGACAATATGCTACTGTTTAATTCCAAATGACCCTAAATAGTAGAATTCTTTTGATGGTACTCAGAGAAGAGAAGTGATACCAAAGAAATGGGAACAACAGTCTAGAAGGAAAAAGCAATCATAGACAGGTATTGCTGGGGTATTATGGTCAGGCTACCATATTGTTGAAATATCATGGGGATAGCTTACCTGTGCATGAAGGAAGTACCATGTTCCTTGTAAAGTAGCCATACATTAGCAAATGTGTAGTTATCCCTAAAAGCATCTGTGAGGTAGGGAAAATACATCCTGGAAAATGGAAGTAACACCTAGGCTTTGAAATAAGCTTTGTGGAAAAAAGAAATATATAAGACCTGTACATCTTCGCATCCAATGTGTCAAAGTTTCACTCTTAAAAATAAAGTACCATTTACTTGCACATAGTAAGGTAAGAAGGTCTTTGGATGTTATATAAGGTATATTAAAGACTGTACGACTCTTCTTGTTACGAGAGATGTGGTTTGGCTTCTAGAGCCAAGTGTGGACAACTTAAAATTCCTCATGCTTCTTCCCTATGCATGGGTATAGGCAGTGTGTTTCCTAAATACAAATTCCTATATTGCCTATAGGAATTTGTATTTGATTTGACATAGAAAATAAAGGAGAATGTGTTGTTTTAATCGTCCTTTTGTCAGGGTCCTAGGAAATTTTGCCCTTGTTTTATGCCCCAGAGTGTTGAACAGCTGGCTCTGCATCTGTTAACAGGGCTTGGGTCCTTCTCACTGCTGTAGGGTAGGCATACATCTTGCCATAGGGATGTATAGAGAAAGTAGGTTTTTGTTTTCATAGTCCAACTTTGAAAACATAAAATTCAAGGAAACCAATGCATTTTCTATGACTTACATCTCTCTCTCTCTCTCTCTCTCTCCTCTCGCGCACACACACACACACACACACACACACACACACACACACACCTTGTCCTTTACACTATTATTTAGTATTTATCTTCTTTAGATATGAATATCAATCTTTTTTCTGCATCTCCTCCGGAAGATGGCTTTTATATAATATGATCAGAAATGTTGGTATCAAACTAACTCATTGTCAAGAAGCCTGTTACTCTCAGCAGATGGAATAGAACATAAACAAAGAATATTTGCTTTGATTTTCTTGATACAGCATCTGATTGCTCACCCCTGAACAAAAACAACAACAACAAAATACACAATTCTCGTCCCAGGGCATGAGCACTTCAAATGTGTCAGGGTCACAAGTGAACTCTGAAATCTAGTCTGATTCTTATAAACACAGATTATTTATTATAAGTCACAGGTCATGGTCATGGATGAATAAGCTCAGTCTGAGATACAGTGAACGAGCTACTGTATCAATTGTATGATTCTCAAAAATACTTGAGCAGATGGAGTTTTATGGGATGACCTTTTCATAAACATGAAGAAGATAACCTGGTGGGGAGTCAATAACCATTTAACTCTACTGGGTTTTGTAACTCACATTCCAGTTGTTTAACACTGACTCAAATCGAGTAAGCTAGCATTTACACACTGGGTGGTGACTGGCTCTTAAAGGAAATGGTGAAATTACTTAGCTCTCTCAGAAACTTCATGACAATGAGGTATTATGCCTGTAATTATTTGTCTTGGTTGGTCTTGTTGAGCCCTGTCACGCAGAGAATGAGATCAAACAGAAACGGTGAAGCACTAACAGGATTACTCTGCTCTATTAGGTGTGTGGTAGAAGACAAGAACTCGAAAGTGGCCTGGTTGAATCGCTCTGGCATCATCTTCGCTGGACATGACAAGTGGTCTCTGGACCCTCGGGTTGAGCTGGAGAAACGCCATGCTCTGGAATACAGCCTCCGAATCCAGAAGGTGGATGTCTATGATGAAGGATCCTACACATGCTCGGTTCAGACACAGCATGAGCCCAAGACCTCCCAAGTTTACTTGATCGTACAAGGTAAGGGGAAACTGGGGTAAGAGAGCAAGCCGTGGGGAGTGGCTGCATTGAGCAAAGCATGGGCAGAATTCTTTTTGAAAAAGAAAATCATTCTACAGTATATATTTTTCGTCTAGAAGATGGTTTTGAAAAGAAAGAGCTAGGAAAATCTGTGCTAATTTTCTGGTGATATGGTGATGTGTCTTCAGTTGTTGTTCTATCTTTGATTAAGAAGACATAAAACAAAACTACAGCTGTCTTAACATAAGTGTACACAGTATTTAAATTCTTAACAAGTTCTTTTATTTCGTTTAGATTGTTTGCTGAGTTTAAGAAAGTGGTTTTTTTTTTTTAATTTTTTTTCAATGTGACTTTGCCCTAAAGGTCAGTATTAATTATTTGTTCATGTGCTAGTAAAAGATTTTTAGAAAAATAAAAATTGCTAAGGACTTTTACCTCTTTTCACCTAGTTGCCTTTCTTTGGGGCTTGTGTCTTTATTTGATAATTTATTGTAAGCTAGTCTAAAGCTTGGGCTCTGTGAAGTCATAGGGGAAATATTTGTTGCTAGATTGGGATTTCCTGAGGCATGCCTGAGTCATTGTTTTACAGGATTAAAATTTTTAAATAGCATAAACACAAGCCCATACACTGTGACTTTTCTTGGGCTCTTTTCCCCAAAACAAAGCTGATTGCTTACACAATTTTATTTCAGGCAAAGTCACACCACCAACAGATTCCTTCCATCTATTGAGAAAGATCTAATCATTGATGAATACTAGGCCTGTGTTCCTGTATTTTTTATTTACAATTTTATGCAAATTTAATACACAGTAAACATGGCTGGTTCCTGTCAGTATTCCAAATGCAGTCAGTGGTGTGGTAAATTTGGACTGTAGCTACTATTAATGTGTTAGGAAACAAGTTATCACAGCACTTAAAGTATTGCTTTCCCAGATCTTCTCACCAATAAACTAAAACCGAGATAAAACATATCAAAGTCTACATGGTAAGAGGGTGCTTTGGTCATGTGAGTTCATTGTGGTCCATTTACAAATGACTGACAGCTTCATTTTATTCCTTGGGTAAGGCATTTCTATGATTTATGAAATTCCAAATATGGCCATATTTCTTTGAAGATTAGTTGCAAGTGCTTGAACCAGAGAACAAGACACACTAGGGCTGGGATCTTAGGGAATTCATTTAATGGTTGAATATATCTAGCAATGTGTAACTATGTCAAATGGTTACATTGTTCACTCTTATAAAGTACAAACAAGCCTTCACAGACAGAAAGACACAAACACACAGAGAGAGAGACACACAAACACACCTATCTCAAAATCTAGAATTTCTACTTGATTCAGTTACATAAGCTGATCTATTTATATTAAAGGATTTTTAAAACAGATATTACCTAATGGCCAGTCATTGCTTTATTTCCATATTTCTGTATCATAGGTTGTTCTTCAAAAAATAGTCACTTGATTGTGAAATTATTACACAATTTTACTACCTTTCAGCCTTCATTATTATTAAAAGGTACCTATAGACCAAAAGATGTATTGTGTATAGTCCTCAACAAAACCTGGTTGACAATCTGAGCATTAAAAGGCTTGGTTTGAAAATGAGGAAACAGGGCATCACCTGATATCAGTTACCTACTCAAGGTTGTCACAGAGGCTGTGAGATAGCTGAGTTACAATCAGATTTGACAATATTTCTATTGTGTTTAAATAATTTTGCCATGACCATAATAATAAATGTTTCCAAGATTTACATTTAGGCCTAAGTTTTTACCACCAAACCCTCAAAGGCCCTTCCTTTGCTCGCATTTGTCCTTGCTTGCTTAAATTAAAATCATGATAAGGCACTTTTAGAACCAGAACTCAGTGCAAACTAAATTAACTTTGATTTAATATTAAAAAAACAGAGCCTGTTAATAGGCAAGTAGTATTTATTCACTCTCTCCTGTAATTTGAATATTACTAGTGAGTAGACATGGATAACTTTATTATGAACAAAAGCTTAAATTGAATGTCATCAACAAAACTGCCCAAGGTTCCCTCTCAACTTATAACAGGGTTTGAAGAACATTTATGTTTGCTATAAATATTATATTTCCATCTTAGCCACATTGCCTTGAATGAGGAGAGAAAAAAAAATCTTGTAATTAAACAGAAAGGGAAGAAGGATTGTCTCCTTGAGTCTGGATCACAGAGAGGGATGCCTGGGTATTCTAACAAGTTAGCGTTGATCTCTTCCTTCCCAAGGGTTTTATAACTTCATACATTTCCTCTTCTTGTACCACAGCAGAACATTAAAAAGCTTTGTACCACATCAAAGTTTTTGCTTCTAGGAGCTGGAGTGAAGGCTCTTGATTTGAACCCCAGCACTGCAAAAACAAACCAATATTCTGCTTCAAGCTGTGGTAGCATTCATTCCTCTTTAATTGGTCCCTGACTTCAAAAACCTAAAGAGTTTGTCAATATTTCACATTCTGCATCCATTCAGAGTCCAACCCTTCAGAGTTTCTGCCAACCCACCTTAGGTACTCATTCAATAGTTTTTATTTTTTTCTTGACTAAAAGTGAGGTCACCCTTAGTTCTAAGATGCTGTGAGATAACACTGGAAACAGTCATTAAAACGTAGGTTTTACAGTCACCCATTCCCAGAACTAAATCGCAGGTTTCTTCATCCTACTTGAATTAACGTCAGAGTGAGCCACTTTATTTCATTAAGGCTCAGTTTTTGACATATGCAAAATAGAGATGAAATTTAGCGGTTTCTGTTCTAAATTTGTTTTGAGGATTAAATAATATGTTTTCTTATCCTACTTGATGCCTGGTGATCATCTATCCTCCACAATAGAGAATGAGGTGATGGTGGCAATGATGAAGAAAGTTCAGAGGGTCATGCTGTGGCTTCTTCTCCACCGTTTCTATACAGCTCACTCCTCTGCCTCTCAGAATGTAGCAGCTTTGACCCACTGCTTGTTAATTTTGAACAAATGTTAATTTACATAGAGTGTCTCTCCTTCTAAAACAGAATACCCACGTTTACATTCTTTCCTACAGTTACAGAGATGGTTGACTAAAACCAAAAAACAGATGCAGTTTGTATTATATTACTGAGATGATTTATTAGATTGGTTAAAAATCTCCCCAGAATCTCTGGTTTGGCAGATATGAGTAATGTCTCGAGAGATGAGTTTATAAATTTCTAAGTGATGCTCAGGCTTCCAATGTAGGCCAGAAAAATAGAGAGTCGGTGTCCTAAGATTATAAGAATCTGTAGAAGCAGGAAGTGGTGCTGCCTGGTTAAACTGATTTCTGAGGATTGTGTCTGTAAGTATTCCAAAGAGTTATCTTGAATGTGAGATGCACAAATCAATGCTGAGTTTCTTAGATATCATAGCCTTGAAGGCCAGCTCCATAGAACACTCTAAAGAGACAGTCTTCGTACATGAGTATTTTCAGGTTTCAAAGCAATGACTGTGTTACATTGCTCTACTCCTCAAAACTTCCACTTTTATATGTGTGCTAGTGTTTATGTTGTTCTTTTTCCCCTTATATATTACTTTCCTGGAAGCCATTTATTTGTTTGTTTAAGTTTCAAACATTCCAGATATACTAGTGGCTTCTCTATATCTTCCACATTGTTGATTATTTCTCACAGAAAATATGTTTCTTAGTTTATAAATATCATTACATATAAAATATCCTGTGCTAAAAAGTATGCTATGGGGTTCAATAAACTCTCTTTGTTTATGTGGCAGCTACACATAGCTTCCTTACATAACACACAGGATAAAGTCTGGCCTCAGCAAAAGCACAAGTCAGTATTGACCACTAGGGTCACTTGTGATTATTTGCTAATATATATTCTCCCTGAGAAAGCCAAGGTTACCCACCAAGGTTACCTAAATCTAAACATACATTCTACTTGATAAATACAGGGACCTCTATGTAAACTCTAATATTTGATGTCTGAGCTTGCTAGTTTATCAAGTCCAGGATCAGAGAGTAAAAACACACCAGTTTTAATATCAACAAAATAAGGAAGTAAATAAATATTAAAGAAATCCTTCCTGCTACCAATGTACACACCATGTTTTCTGAAGGTTACTCTGATACAGCTTCTTGGTCTTCTGAACATACTACCAGTGGAAGCACATGTGCTAAGGCAACAATATTCATCTCTAGTTATGATCATTGCACAATCTGAGATAAATCCAACCCTTCAGTTTAGTCAAAGTGCTGATGCTTGAGAACCATATCCAGAACCATGACATCAGAATCTCGAGGGTGAGTCAACACCTTCAAGTTCATTATCAGTGCCAGCCATTCAGATGCACACAAATCAAAGACTAATATTCTGTGGATCTAAGAATGGGAGGGGCTTCTGCCTTCTGCCAGTTCATCTTCCTGTGTGACACTTCAAATTATGTCTAAGAGTATGCAGAATAACTATTAGAGGATTGTAATAGTAAAAACTAACAATAAACCTGAAAACACTGATGAACTGAAGTGTTTTAACTATGACAACAATAGCCTCAAACTGGATATTTGTTTTGAAATTTCATGTATGTTTGGATATAAACACAATAATATCTTTCAAAACTGCACATTATTTTAAATACCCATTCACCATAAATTATAACTACCATTTGGTTTTCAACTTACAAACCTAAAATGCATGATTCATAAATTTATAACAATGTTAGAGTAGCTATTTCCATGCACAGTCTTTTATTCTTTCTGTGTTATTCTATTTTAGTTAACATTTAAAAATAAGTAACTTGATCTGAAAACACTAAAATAAGATATTCTTAATAAAACAGTTTTGAGTCTGAAGTGATTTTCAAATAGATTAATAAATTTTACTAAAATACAAATTAGAGTCTAAAATTTTCTTACCACTATGACTCAAATCACACCCAAGTGGGCATGTATATATCCTCAGCAGGAAATTTATTGCATAGTCACCTCAATTAAAGTAATATTATTGTGAAAAATATTGATAGTGAGACAGATTGCAAGACAAAAATGTTTGACTTTTCACCCCTGCTGATAAAAAGCCACATTTCCTTTATCTCATTAATTCTAGAGTACTCCTATAAGACTTACAATAGAAACCTTAAATTTATTGCTTTTTAAATGAACAATAGTCTGAGAGTTATTTCTAGTATTTGGCTTTTAAGAAGTCTCTCTTACAGTTAGTTCTTTGTAAACCTCTCTACCGCTGATCAATACATTACAGAGCTTTGAGAAAACATTGCTTTCTTCTCTGTCTCTTTCTTCTGTCTTTCTTTGTACTTCTTCCTCCCTGTCCTGAATTCTTCTTCCCTTCTTTAGTAAACTTTATGCTGCATTGATAATCTTTTCGACATATGATCATGGCTTACTCAACTTCAAATAAATTACACCCGTGCATGGGAACTGAATTTAGCCTGTTTAAAATTCTGGTTTTGACAGAATTTTAATAAAACAAGGTTTTGAACTCTTGTTTGGTTTGATTGGCCTTCATGGTGGGTTCTATTTTTTGTTGGGATCTTTAATCAATAGATGTAATTATCATTTGTATCCTGTATGTTAAGGTTGACCAATTTGCCTATTCTTTAGTTTAATTTTTTGTTGTTGTTCTTCTTTTCTTTTTTAAGAATGGGTTTCTCTGTATAGTAGCCCTGGCTGTTCTGGAACTCACTCTAGACCGAGCTGGTCTGGAATTGTGAAATCTGCCTGCCTTTCTGATTAAAGTCATACACCCTCACTACCTAAGACAACAGGGTCATAATTGTCTGTTAGTAGATTGTTATCCAAGTCAACAACCAGACAGATGATGTAATAGAGTCAAGTAAAAGTAAATGAGAAAGAAAGAAATTGGGACTATTATTTCATATCATTTTAATTCAGTATTTCCCTTGTAGTAGCGACTTTAAGTTTTATCCAAATCATTCCCATTTGCTTATATTTACTTACATTTCATATATTGCTTATATTTATTTATATATTTATGTAGTATCTTCAAGCTTCCTGTATTTATTTTCATCTCTCTACTTCTCATTGCATGAAATAAACATTTTAAACCTACACACTAATCCAAACTGTGTAATAAGAGAAAAGAAGTCTATGGTAGTGACAGAAGAGCAGGCTCTACAGGGTATCTTAGCATTCTCCCGAAGAAAGAAAGAAGTCTCCTTGAGAAATGGAAATAAAATCTGTTCTCTTGAAAACATTAAAGACAACATTTTGAATTCACAAACTCACATCTAAAGACTAATAACGTTAATGTGCATCTGAACTCAATAAATACAGGTTTGCATCCAAAGGACTGTATTTTTCTTTTAATGATCTTTAAAATGATAGAGTGAGTCTCTAGTGTTGATCTCCTAGATTTGCTTAAATGACAAATAAATTGAGTACACAAAAGTCAGTAAGGTTTCTTTCTCTATTTTTAGTCCAAAAATTAATCTATGAAGCATAGTCAGGAAGCAATTTGAGACTAAGTCATGGCCCACGTGAGGAGGGTCCCAAGTAGGGCAGCATCTCTGATGGGCTCAGCATCCCTATAAGAAACCTATCCTAGTTGCAAATTCAGTGAATTTAGTCAGTAACTCAGAAGAAGTAAGTGAGTAAACTGACAGAGAAGTGTAATGATGCCCAGTTTCCAATTGTGGGAATAGAGAGATGTAACATGGAGAACAGTGAGGTGAAAAAATGAAATGGAATAGTTAGTGTTTATTTGTGAATTTAATGTGGATATAAAGATAGAGATGGAGAAAGATAGAGAAAGATGAAAGGAAGGCCATGGAGCAGTAACACCACACTACAATGACCATTACCTACTATGTAGCATGCAGATGTTTCTATAAAAGTATCATTTCTGCCACAAGGGACATGGGTTGCTTAGAGAAAACCATGATTAGGATGGGTCAGGGAAGCAGAAGATGAGCCTGTAACGTCTTTTGAACAAAAAAGTAAGAAAGTACTAAAAGTATAATGATATTTGTAAGAACACACAGCAGCTTGATTGGTTTCCATCAGCCATGTCTAAGAATATGCCTATCAAAATAAATTGTTTTAGATATTACAATACAGATGATAGTTCATACATAAAAACTGTAAATTATATTCTTAGAATGCAGAGTAACAATAAATGTAGAAATAACATTGGAATGTGGTGAATATTAATTGGAAATCCTTACAGAAATAATTGATTCAGGCAAAAATATATCAAGTATTCTAAAACCGGAAGGAGAATGTTAAAATCAAAAATCAAAAATGTTCACAGTGTCAAACTAGCTACCTACAAAATATTACCTGCAAAGGGATAAAAGAATAAAACATAAAACCCATGGACACCATATTATTAGTCAGTGATCAATTTGAACACTCCTAGAAATAATACATAAATTGGTGTCATGTGCTAGAGGATAGGAGACAATGAGCAGACAACAGCTTCACTTCGTGATGATGCTTACAAAGTGCAAGTCTAAACAAAAATTAGTAAGTACAGAGAAGCATATTCTATAGCAAGGATGGAAAGATGGTAGAGATGTGACAGGCGGAAGATGTGACAGACATTCTGTGAGAAAAAAAAAAACAAGAACAGGAAAGCTATAAAACTTGATTAGAGTTGGGGTATGTGAGAGTTTATTGCATTTTATGCCTTATATATTTTCCATAAAATTGAATTATAGCAAAATTCAAAAAAATTAGTTAAGGTAAAGATTTTAAAACTGCTGCATAAAATAAAAATTCAGATTAACTATAAACATAGTGCATGAAAGCAATTTTTCAAGTGTAACCACTATAAATAAATTTATGTCTACAATTTATCCCATTAACCATCAAAAGAGAAGATGAGACAACAGAAATAAGTAACAAAATACATGTGACATCACAGAACTTACTAATTTTGTTTGTTCTCAAAAATGTAGAGAGCTAAGGGTAGAGAACATAGACTTTCAGTTTGTAAAAGATCACACAGAAATGACCAAAAGGAATGTCATTCAAATATCAAAAATAAAGAAATGCAAAAGAAAACATAAAACCTGTTTTCTAAGCCAAGTACCACTAGGAAGGAGTTAAGAAAATGAGCATAGGCAGAAATGGCCAGAGAGTAGTAAAGTGACACATTTATATCTCCCTGTTGAGCGCGTAAATTAGTGGAAACTTTCCTAGGGTAACACAGACACATCTATCAAAGTTTTAAAATACATTTCTGTCACTTGACCCAGTAATTCCACTTCTAAGAATGTGTAAAAAGAAAACCATCTGAAATGCAAATCAGGATTTTTGTACACTGTGGTCATTATTGTTACGGTCATCAAAAATATTAATGGAAACTATGGATAATGCTCTAACTATTCAGAATGGCAAATTAAGGAATGCCATTGGGGTTATTATTTTATGCAAAATATTATTAATATGGACATTATGAAATCTAACTATCATCCAGACCTCTTTGTTGTGTTTGGAAATGACCTTATTGGTCATTATTGTGGGAATACATAGAAATTCTCATACAAGTAAAATCTGAAATAAAAAATACTGTCCTCAGAACTTGGGAAGATTTGAGATCTAGTGCCTAAAATTTCAGAATTAATTGACCGGGATTGAAAGAGGAAACTTCCCCACACAGAGAATGAACATAAACAAATGGTGGCCTTAGCTGTTGAGTTTCTATGGGAATGGTCTCATCACAGAGGCTGTGCTGAGGCCTGCATCCAAAGCCAGGTTGGTGTGGTTAGAGCTATGGCATCTCAGTTTCAAATGCAGCATGGCCCATAACCTTCTGTGATGTGTGGTCATAATTCTACCATGTGGCCTTCTCAGTCATGTGAACTGAGATGAATTCCTGTCTGCACAAACATCATAGGGCCAGTGAGGTTTTATTTTTCTTCTAAGTAAAAGCTCTGCATTACACAGCTCAACACTCATTAGTGATCACACTTTTGGAAACATGTTAATAAATGTTTAAAATACCTTTCCATATATAGAAAGTAGCAGTTTCTTTAAAAAGTACCTTTGTAAACTCAATTTTGCAAACTCAGATCAGAAAGTACTCATATCTGATACACACACGTTATCCAGAATAGGAAAGCAAAGAGCAAATAGCTATTCTCAGGTGATGTTTGTACAACGGCTTTTTGAATTCTATCTTTATTAAGTAAAACTTCATATTATACAGATTCTAATCAGTTTATATTATAACTCAAAAATAGCTCAATGGAGGCATAATAATGAATACATGAAAATAATGAATACATGAAAATAATGAATATATGAAAATAATGAATACATGAAAATAATGAATACATGAAAATAATGAATACATGAAAATAATGAAGGCATGATTTTTAAAGGGGAGCCATTTAGAAAAAAATTTCAAAGATCAATTTTCTTTTGGGTTCTTTTCTCATTCACTCTTACTTTGTTTTCCTTTTTTAGTTACCCATCTTTCTCTCACTGAAGCATTTATAGTCTTCTGACTTTTTTCCTTGAAGGAAACAAATGCAAAATCATCTGTTCTAAAATGATTATGCTAGTAATTAAGATCCAAAGTTATTAAGGCATGCTTCATTTCAAAGGAGAGACAGTAAGATAGGGTTACACACACCACACATACATGCTCTGTTTTAAGCCTTGAAGTCAGGGGTTCTACCTCATTAGGACTGTGTCCATCTGAGTTCAAACAAAATTGCAGAATAAGAAATGATTGTATAAATTTTCTGACTTTACTAAATACAAAATTTTAAATCAGGGCAGTAGGGATGCTTCGTTAATCCCGTGCTGGCTCTATCTGCCTGTCTACAGCCCACAGTCAGTACCTTGCTTCCTGATACCTAAGGTCAAGTTTATCGGTTTGTCTGGCTTTCTTCTTTAGCTATTTCCTGTGAGCGAGTCCCACAATACTCGTTTCTTCTCTAATCCAAAGACTATTAAATGTTCACAGAAAACAGGACCTCATACTACATCACTGAGTATTCTAGTCAAGGCAGCCTTGGTAAAAAAAAAAAAAAAAAAAACCTCTGGGTTTCTGTAAATCTCTACTTTAATCCCTTGAGGAGATCCAGTGATCTAACACAACTTATCTTACTCCTTCCCACATTCTTTACTTTCTGTTTTTCATATTCCTTATTTGCATACTCTTTCTCTCTCTCTCTCTCTCTCTCTCTCTCTCTCTCTCTCTCTCTCTCTCTCT
>JANHMN010000011.1:26454390-26472214 GCA_030674055.1 Rhabdomys pumilio
TCTCTCTCTCTCTCTCTCTCTCTCTCTCTCTCTCTCTCTCTCTCTCTGTTTTAATGAGCCTGCCTTCTATACTGTTCTTTGACCCCTTAGAGCACAGCTAAAAAATTCTCCTTTCCTTGAAACACCTTTCCCCTTTGCTTCCTGAACTCATTCCTTAATTCTAATACTGCTTTCCCTCTCCTGCTTGTCAGCTGGCTCTCCTTTAGGTATATGATCTTCGGCGTCTATATTTCCTTTCAAGATTTTGCTCACTGATGACATCCTCACTATCTGTAACACCTATGGCCTTTGATTGTCATTTTCTAGTGCCAGGCAGCCTTGTCCCAGTTTTCTGTCTGTCAATCTACACTACCTTATAAGCGGGCTTCATCCATACTCCACTTTAGTATTTATTGGGCTCAAAAGCAAAAGTCACTTTTGCCTTTAAGCATCTCTTTTCTTTGTCTTTTATATTCTTATTTCTAATAATGCTATAGCATCCTCCTAAAAAAGGGGGGGGGGGTTCTTCTAAGTTTCCCATTTTATCTCTCCATCTTGTAATCAGTGAACATATTTTTGTGACCTTTGCTTCTTCGAATTCTTTAGTTTGTCTCCATAACTCCTTCCCCAATTTTTTTTAAAAAAATATCCTTTGATTATACTTCTTTTTCTCTTACTCCACTTTTAAAGCAAAGGTCATGCCCACACACCTTCTATGGAGCTAAGGGTAACCTTAAACCCATGATCCTCCTTCCTCCACCTTCGGGGTGCTAGGATTTATAAGCAACCGCACATGCTCATTTTTTTAGTTATGCACTCTAGGCAAGTAAAGCACACTCCTGACCTACACATGCCTTCTTTGTATTCTGAACTATCCTGAACCCAGTTTCTAGGTATTTGTAAAACATAGCTCTGGTCATCAGATTCTTTGTCTTCGATCTTTCGAATGCTCACATAGTAATAGAGTAGTGTGACTCTCAGTTATTCCCCACGCCAAGGTATTATTTCGACTTTCCTTTCTATATATGTGCGTACACCAGATCCCAAATAAAGAAATGCTCCCCTAGAGAGTGTGAAACTGGAGCTAGCCAGCCATGGGGTGTGAAAAAGTAGAGCCTGGCAGAACTTGAATGTGTGGAAAGGACCTGGCACTGATCAGGCACATGGGTACAGGACAGATGAGAACAAGAAGGGATGCCAAGCTATGCAGATCTTAGCTGCATGCTAAGAGTTTGTTTCCACTTTTTTTTTTTTTTTTGAGAGTGTGTGGAGATTCAAACTGTGATAAAAATTGCCTGAAGATTTTACATGGGGAATAACATGTGTTCTTATTGGACTTTAATATGAATAGTTTTGATTATGATTAACATGCATTAATGGTACATTATAAATGAGTTCAGTATATTTCAACACATGCATGAAGTATGCAGTGATACAACTCCACCTTCTTTTGGCCAATCTCCCTCCCTCCACACCCTCCCTAACCTCCAGCAATCATCTACACTCAGGCTAACTTATTTTAGCTTCCACAAATGAGAGACCATGTGGAGGAAAAAGAAACTCTTCTACATACACTGTTGGTGGGGATGCAAATTAGAGCAGCCATTATGGAAAACAGTATGGAGGTCCTTCAAAATACTAAAAATAGAAGTGCCATATGATACAGCAATTTCCCCTCTATGTATATATGCAAAAGAAATGAGGTCAGTATGACAGAGAGATACCAGCATGTGCATGTTTATTACGGCACTGCTCACAACAGTTGGAATGTGGAATGAGCCTAGGTGTTGATCCGTGGATGAGTAGGAACAGGAACCATGGCCTTTAAAAGAAATGAAATATTACATAAAGAAGAATGGAAGGATTCATTTGAAGCAAACTGGACAGTGCTAGAGAATATGACCTTATAGAAAACAAGACAAAGAAAAACAGGGTTCATTAGTATTTTACACATCACTAGAAATGCTTTGTGTAAAGTGGCATTGCATCCATGGGTCACTTAAACCCACGTTCTTCAGTATACTAAAGGGACATTTATTTCTTTTAAAAGATGTTACTGGCTATTGTGGGAAGAATCGTCAGTTTTCTTCAGGGATACAGACTCAAGATACTACACAAGCCAGTAGGTCAGTGGATCTTGACTCAGGGGTTGCATAGTAGGTATTTACATTGTGATTCATAACAGTAGGAAAATTACACTCATGAAGAGCAATGGAATAATTTCATGGTTGGAGGTCACCAAAACATACGGAACAGTATTAAAGGGTTGCAGCCTTAGGAACATTGAGAACCACTGCAGTAGATGATCCAACACCCACAGACAGAAAAGAAACTCTGAGTGGACGTAGTGGATTTTTAAGATGACTACACGTAGAGAGGAGGAATAGGTGGAGAAGGGGTATAAAAGAAGAGAATGAAAAATACATTCAAAACATATTATACAGGTATGTGAAAATTCCCAAACAATATATATATATATATTAATCTAAAGATGTTATGGTAGCTGAGGAGACAGCTCAGTGAATAGACTGCTTCTCACATAAGCATGAGTACCTGAGTTTTGTGCCCTAATATTCCTAGCATGTAAAAGTTTCATACAATTATTAACACCTGAAACCTCAACACTGGGGTGGGAGGGGCAAAGACACACAGATTCCAAAAGTTTGCTCACCAACCAGTAATGTTAAAGCTGTAGTTTTAGTTCCAGGTTCAGTAATAGACTCTACTTCAAATAATAAGATGGAGAATGGCTAAAGAAAATACCAGGCTGGACAGTGGAGGCACATGCCTTTAATCCCAGCACTCCAGAAACAGAATCAGAAAGGTCTCTGTGAGTTCAAGGCCTCAAGGCCAGGCAGTTCTACAGAGCTAATTCTAGGACAGTCAGAGCTTCAGAGAGACACTCTGTTTCAAACAAACAAATAAACAAATGAGGAGGGGGAGACTAGCTGACTTCTGCCCCACACAGGAACACACAGGCAAATACACCTGCACAGATACACAAACACACAGGCACACACGCTTGCATGCCCACACTCAAGCACACATGGGAAATCACAGTCAATAAATAAAATGAAGAATCAGAAAATACTTGGTAATGCATGAATTTTGATACTCTGTGAGATATTAGCTATGCTCACAAACTAGGCAGGACTTCAGCTATCTATGCCTTAGAGATGGTTGATGCAAACCTTAGTCTTTATGCATCATGATTCTTCTAAGCCTCTGCCATTACAAGCGTGGAGCAAGTGTCTGTAATTATCATACACATTCATTCTGTTTTGAAACAGTAGTATTATCAACTCATTTCAAGAATGTAACGAGCACCATCAAACTAATAACCACTGAGTACTTTTAAATTTCTAAAGACAATTTGAGTGGTCTCTGCTAGAGTTTTCTATATTAAATCTGAAAGCAAACTTATTATTTTCAACCACATAGCCAGTGAGAAGAGCTGTAGCAGGCAGACCTAGTAGTGACAAAAAAAAAAAAAAAAAAAAAAAAAAAACACTGCAGATTATTCCAAGGAAGAGGGAAGGATGAAGAGGGGGAAGGGGAGGTAGAACTTCACTGAGTGCTGATTGGTTGCTGAGCTGATAATGATTTATGGCTCACTTTAAATTACTCTTCTGGATAAAATGGTTTATGGAGGGGGGAAATAGGACTGTTCTTTAATATCCTGAAGCATCTGAAAACCTATGCAACTTCCATTGATTTGCTCTCTGCTGGATAGCACTGCTATTTAAAATCAGTGACATATTTACTTCTCTCAGAATGCCTTGATGCCTGTAAACCATTCCTTGGTTGACTGTTGAGAAGCAAAATTCGTATTCATTCTCCTGATAAACTAGAGTTGGAGTAGACATCGGGTTGCCCTATCTTTCTCCTTTTCCCTATCCCATTTCAGTTTCATACTCATGCATGATGGCTTAAGGATCTATGATCTTCAACAGTCTTTAAAAAATAAATTAGCAAACTACTGTGTTGTGCACATTGCTTGTCATCAATATCTCAGCAGAAACTTTCCCAACAGCTTTTTTGTGAAGACAGACAAAACATTAGCTTGATGCTTTTGTTTTATTTGGAAATAGTGTAATTTCTTTCAGATAAAGATACAGAATTTTTATATCTAGATATGATCAATAAGCCCCTATATCAGATACTTGGATCAAATTTTATAGCACTTTATTTCATTGCCTGAGAGAAAGTTCTTTCCCTGAGCTAAAAGGAAGACTACGCCTGTTCAAGAATGCTGCCCTGCCAAATGGACCATGATTGATGGGGCAGCAATAACTAGGGGGTATTTGCCAATTCACCAGTGCCAAGTCCTCGGAGTGATTTTGCTGCCTGTGACAGCTGGTGTTCCCGATTGGAAGGCTGTTTCTGTATACATCTCTGATTTGCATATTTATATACCTCGACTGCTGTATGAGGTCTACATTCACAGCAGTGTGTATAAGCTTGCTGCTTGAGTGCCTCTGGGCATGGGAGAGTAGAACTGATTTGGGTAAAATGAAAATTGTAGATTTTTTTTTCCATGATTTGCAAGTTAGCCAGTAATGCCACATTTTGTCTCCATTTCTATCAACTTCCTTAATGTTTTTGAAGTCTGTAGGCATGGCCTAGCATTAGAGGCAGATACTTTGTATTCTCTCTAGGACAGTACAGGAGCCTGTATTTTGGCATCACAAAATGATAGAGAGACATTAAAGAAAAAGGGTTAGTCAATTTGAAGCCTTGAAATGAGAACTATTTGGTTAGCACATTGAAGGGAACCACTGATATTTGAGAAAAAGAAGTCAGAATCACTCTACTAAACCAGATATATATCAGCCACAGTGATTCATTCTCAACAGCAGTATCTCAAAGATCCTGGGACAGGTAAGATTCCATAATTTTTGAAAGAACAATTATGGGATGATTATTGAATAGAGAATAAAAAGAGGCTTGATTTAAAAAGTGTGTCTTGAAGGATTATAAATTTTATAAAACAATGAATATGTTGAAACGAAATAAGTCTCAGGAAAATGGAGAGAGGCAGGTGATTAGGAAGAGCTGTATTAGGCAGGTGTGCCATATAAAGACTTTTGACATCATTGAGAATCTAGGTAACCATTCCCTGTGAGGTTAAAAATAACAGAGACTTAAAAATGTTACCGTTGAAAATGATGGGTGGGCTGATAGGTGAAAAAGATACTGAGTAGTGGGCTGCTTACTTTCCTTTTCAAAGATTTATTTAATGTGTATGAGTATTTGATTGCAGGTATATATGAGCATTCTATACATACTCTGGGCCTACAGACTTCAGAAAAGGGCGTCAGATCTGCTGGAACTTGAGTTATAAATGGTGGTGGGTCAACATGTGGGTCAGTGAAACCTGACCAGGTCCTCTGAAAGAGCAAAATAGGCTCTTACTAGGTGAATTGTCCCTTTACTTTCCTAAAGCAGAAAGCTTTCAGAAGCAATTTTATGAAAGAGTGCTATCATCCAAAGGCTAATCGAACTAGAATTCTAATGAGAGAAGAGACTATGGCAGTTTTTCAACAGGCTAAACTTTTCTGTCTGAAGAATGATGAAGAGTTTTAAGGGGGGGGCATTTTTTTTTTCTGTACCATTTCCAACATGGTCCTATGGAACTGTCCTGTTTTGGAGAATCTTATTATAAACTGAATGGTTGAGTCACCCTGAAATCATATCCCCAATGCCTTAACGTGTAGATAGGTTCCTTGGAAGGTAGTCAGACTGGGTCCTCCAGAATGAAATTAGAGTCATCATAAAGGAGGTTCAAAAAGTTCCTTATTCCATCCACCACACAAGGACACAGTGAAAATTCCTGTTGTGGTCCAGGAAGCTGTTCTCAACAGATACCAAACGTGGCAGAACTGTGGTTTCAGACATGTCAGCCCACAGACCTGGGAGTCAGACGTAAGTTTCTGTTCTTTATAAACTAACAGTCTATCATATTAATTTAAACTGAGCAGGATAAGGCATCCTTATGTGTACCAGACACTCAAGATGTTCATTATGTTAAAGCTTTGCACAAACCCTCTAGGATGAATAGTATCTGTTTCATAGAGGAAACAATGGAGACAGAGATTAAACAGCTCACCCATATTTACAAAAATGATTCTGGCCAACACATGATAGCAACTCAAATAAACTTCATTCTATAAATTTCTTGTTTGTTTGCTTGGTGGATAGCATGTTACTTCCCTGGATACAGAGGATTATAAATAAGAGTAGCAAGCAGTTCCCTGGGGTATATTTAATTTGAGTTGTCAGGGAAATAGCCATCTGGATGTGCTGTTTTGACAAAATACTTCCCAGGTTTGTGTTTTGAATACCTGTGAGACAAGTGGTGTTAGATACTATGGTCTCTACGGTATAATTCAAAAACTTTAGAAAACGCTGGATAGATGACTTGATAGTAACAAATCTAGTGTATACTTAGAGTCCTGGATGTGTGTAATGGCCATGGCTGGATTGCATTTATCCAACCATAACCCAATGAATGAGTGTACAGTTTCAATGACCTACTGACCTACACAGTATAGTTTATTACAATTTTTTTCTAGACACTTACAACAATTAATAGCCATTGTTACTGAGTAGTATGAAAAATTAGTGATATGCCTTTGAATTCTCAATTGAATTGAATTATTCTCAAGAATTTATAGCCATCACAAACGATATATCAATCTCATTATTAGAAAACTATAATTCTCTATTTCTTAATTTAGTTGGCAATATTTTGGTTCAGAGCTTATGTTTACCTGTATTGTTAATTTAGTCTGAATGACCAGCTAACCACAGAACATTAAGCTGCTTTGTTTACATAAAAACAACTGAATGCTATGCACAGGTCTGTAAAAGATATCATTTCATACTGTCTTAGAAGTAGTATCTGATAAAATGCTCTTGTGGAACCATATTTTTAAATATTGGGTAAATGTCTATCAGCTTGAAAATTTTGCAAATAATATTATTGCATATGAATTAAAATATAATTGTTATGTTATACTACTTTATAGTATAGTATAAATAAATTGTTATTTTATACCATTTTATAAGACTTAGCACTTTACAATCACAAACTGGTATTACTGAATAGAAAATCATGGTTTGAGGACCTTACATCAGACTATGTATATTATAGTCAAAGCTGACTCACATTCTAGCCTTGTGCTTCAGTCTATATTATGTCCTAATTAAGTTTTATTTTCTATAAACAATGTATGAAAGGCAACATTTTTACAGTCTTGTGTGTTTACAATAGAGAATAGAGAAATTGTAACCTGGAGTCCATACTGGGTAGCCTGAAATATATTAGGTATTAGATATTACCATTTTCAGTTTGTTTCTTTCTTGTTTTCCTTCTTAAAACCATGCTGATGATACCTAACTTTGGACTACTGGATTTTTTTTTCACACACACACAAAATCCAGTTTATAATTCATCATCCTAACTTGCCCTAGGAGAAAAGGTAGAAATCTGTTTGCTGTGCTCCAAGGTTTTCACAGTTACTTTTATAGGCAACTGGTTTTGCTTATGGTATGAAAGAAGATGACATCATGTCTTCAGAATTTATTAATGGAGTTTGCTTTAATATGTCACTGATTTTCATTAGAACTCTCTTCTTCTGAGACTAAAGACCAGAGGACACAACAACAATCACAACAACAACAATGATAACAACAACAACCACCACCACCACTACAGTAACTACAACAGCAACAATTAAAATGAAAGGTTGATCCATTGTCTGTTCTCCTCATGACTCATTTATTATATCTAACTAGAAGTTAGTCAAAGACACAGAAAAAAGAAAATTCTACTAGATTAAAGATGTTTCCAAATGTATCTAGAGCAAAAGAGTTTATTGTAAATAAAGATTACAAATAAGTGTTTGGTAGAATATCATGGTTTTTGAAAATGGTTATTTTTTTTACTTTTTTTTGCAACAAATATGGCTTGAAGGAAGGTCTACGTTTAAGCAAATGCTTGCTTATTTCCTCATAAATTGACAGTAGTGTTTTGATTTCTCATTCCCTAATTAGTATCTATTTGACAGTAGTTCTTAAGTCACTATATTTTTATCATGATTAAAGAGCTGACAACTTTACATATGTAATGTCTTAGTTATTTTTCTATTTCTGTGATAAAATACCATGTCCAAGGCAACCTACTAAAGAAAGTGTTTAATGCTCCTTGTAGTTTAAGGAAATTAGAACCCATGGTAGCTGAGTGAAGGAACAGCTGAGAGCTGGCATCTTTATCTACAACCACAATGCAAGAAGAGAGCACTGGGAATCACAGGAGTCCTTGAATCTCAAACACAATCTCAAGTGACACACTTCCTCCAACAAAATTTCACCTTCTAATGATTTCCAAACAGTTCTACCAATTGTGGACCAAGCATTCAAAGCTTATGGAGGTCATGTTCAAATCAAACCACCACAAATTGTAACGCATCATAACAGAGTTTTTTATTTTTTTCATTAATTTATTTATTTATTTATTCATTTTACATCCTGATCACGGGCCCCCAGTCTCCCGCTTCATACACCCCTCATCTTTGCTTTCTTCCATCTTCATACAGCCCCTCCGCCATCTTCCTGTCCTCTAAGGAGGATGCCCCTCCTTAGACATCAACACACCCTGGCACATCAGGTCATTGCAAAACTAGGTGCATCCTTTCCCACGGAGGCTAGACAAGGCAGCCTGGTTAGGGGACAGGGATCCTCAAGCAGGCAACAAAATCAGAGACAACTCCCATTCCAGTTGTTCACAGAAAGCATGAAGACCAAGCTTCACATTTGCTACATACATGTGTACAGGAATGTGGGATGCGTGTTGGAGTGTAGATCCAGTCCATGCTTGCTCTTTAGTTCATGGTTCAGTCTCATCAGAACAGTTTTTAATTTTAGTAAGTTCATTGATAAATGTCTTTCACAGTTAAACACTGATTTTTGCTGTTGTCTTAAGTTAATGTTTTCCTCTAACTTATTTCTTTTGTTTTCATGTTTTCTAGCTTTTGTAAAAATGGATGTACAACTGCTAATTTATCTGCAGGGTTAATGGGCCAATCCTTTTAAAACATATAAATCAAATTGCATCTGACAATGGATAAAAATACATCTCATATTACAATCTGATTTAGAAAAAAAGAGGTAGACTATATTTTATGTGTTTTACTTCTGTAGTGTGTTTCAGCAATTTAATTACTAAAGTACCTCAAGAATTTCACTGTCGAATTCAGGAGGAGTACTAGAAACTGGAACAATTTTAGTTGTAAATGCTTAATGAGGTTTGTCAAATCTAAAGATTGATGCACCATAAACAGTTATCTAGATTTAGAGTTTGATTACGTTACTCAGAAAAGCCCACTCTCTGAATCTAAGGTGACTGTGTGTGTAGACACAAATGTGGATGTGAGAACTCAAGCTCACTTATGTGTGCACACACTGATACACACTCATACACACTCATACACACACTCATACACTCTCACACACACATACACACATTCACACACATACATACACATAATGTTTAATGATACAGTTGATGATGACAAATAAAAAAATGAGATCACAAACAGTATAGAAATTGATTGTGGATTCAAATTAAGGTCCATCCTTCAGAATAGTTGATACTAGTTTAATTGAATACTCTACTTCTAATATTGTGATCATCTCACTTTACAGAGAACTACTAATTTACTGATGAGGTCATGAATATCAAGAAAATCATTTTTAGTCTTCTGTGAATGTTTGTTTTGTTTCTTTACTGAACAATGTGTTACCCAGCCTAATAACACATTTAAATTATTAATATCTAAAAAAGGAATTGTGAATAAATATTTCATTGGTACCAAGGTACAAGTTCTAACTTTAAAATAAGTTTTAGAAATAATTTAGACAATAAGTTACATTGGTGAAATAGGGATGTGCTCTTTCTGAACTGAATTTTCTGAAATGCATAAATTATATTTATATAAAGAGTCTCTGTCTAAAAAAGAAAAAAAGAGAGGGGAGACAGGGGCTGCCTTTGTTTTGAGTTGGACACTGAGTATAAATTAGTGTCCACATACATAACGAAAGAATGAGATGAACTGAGGCCCACCTTCCTATGCCAAGGAAGCTGAGTGTCATGTAGATACAGGTAGAGATTTATAATTGAGGCAGCCTCCTAACTTCTAGATCTTCCACTGAAATCAGGGCAGTATCTATTACTGGGAAATCTATACAGAATGGTGAACAGCAGGAATCAAAGAAACCTTAATTGCAATGTAGCATGCCAGAATTAAGATTGGCCTTTTTCTTGGTACAAATGCATTATTTTAGTTTCTGCTATTCTGTCAGGCACAAATTTTTAGTATGCAAATAATACCATATTAGTATAAGATTGCCTATCCAGCAAGAAAATGAATGTTTGAAGAGATACCATAGTCCGACGAAAATGAAGTAGAAATGGCACAAGTAAGAGAATCTTAAGAACAAATGTAGAGATACCATAAATATATGAAAGAACTTAGTGGAAAAAGCCAGCCACATGTAGAGATAAGAAATTCTTTTAAAAGGACAGAAACAGTAACATCATGACAAAAGCTGAAGTTGGTGACCTTAACAACAGGCTAACCACAAACAGAAGTGACTCAATGAACGAGAATATATATTAGCACAGATGGACACACCCAGAAAATGAAGAGTTGACAAACATGGAATGATATAGTCTAGCCCTCTGTGAGATGATAGAATGGTATGAACCCAAAAGGCAAAAAAGAAAATAAGGCAGAATAAATATGTGGGACAGTCATCTAAAGTCCTGCAAAATCACTAAAATGCACAAATCTCCGAAACAAGAAATCTAGAATGATTTCAGAGCTCAGATATTTTTTACACACAAACACAAGCACTCATTTCCACACATACTATATGGTTCACATAACACCTATATAATACATGTATTTAAGATAAAACATAACTGACTTCAGTGATTTACATTCTATTTTAACATATTTTTAATGTAGCCCTATTGCTATATTGCTCTTTTGTTATTATTGACTGAAAAATCACCTATTCATTAATTATCTATCATATACAAAGCATGTTGGAAGGTTCTGTGCAAATTTCATCAGGAAAAATGAGAGCAGCAACCGGAATATGAAGCTAATTCATCTTTGCACTTAGTTTTAATTATATAAATACCTTGTGAATGTGGTACTATTATTTTTTAATGCAGGTAAACTGGAATCCACCTTGCTATAACCTCCAGTCCAGTTTTGGCATCATGTTGATTCACTATAGACCGTTTCACATGGCTACATCACTTCACATGAAAAAATAAAATTGGTAGTGGATATAGTGGAGATTGTCACACGGTATGCTCAGACTCTTCCAACTTATACCCAGCTGCTTAAAATGTAGTAAGATTAAAACCATCATTGATTTATCATCTTCCACAAGCCATATGGAAACAACTTGAACAGAAAACAAACAAACTTGTCCCCTCAAGAAACGTAGACTAGGTGTCAATAAGATAAACATGAAAAGATAAAGATAAACACACATACATATTATATCTGATGCTAATGCTGTATGGAGGAAAGAGATGAGTAGTAGCGACATGTCTAAAGCCATGGTCGAAGACTCCTCTCTGTGATGGTGTCATTGCAGCAAAGGCCTGAGAAAGATGAAGATGGTTAAAGGTGTGCTTATCACTCCACCCAACCTGACTCTAGTCATATCAGATAAGCCACATTATAAAAGGTGTGGAGGGTCACTAAGGCCCAGCATGGCAGCCTGCGCTTGCAACTCCTCAAGAAAACAAACTGATGTGGCTTCTCGTACTGAACTACCTAACTTTCGGTTTACATCTTATTCCACTAAATGACCTGAACACAGTTGTTTCATGCAACATGTCTGAAAGAAATTGAGGGTTTAAATCTACTCTCACTCTACGAAACACAAACTCCATGCAATAGGGAGAGCTTCTCTTTGCTGGCTTGCCAAATAGAAATATCAATATTCAAAAAGTTACCACCAGGCATGAAATACTGCTATGTGACTTTATTCTCAGGATACATGGGACCGGACAAGAGCATTATGGACACAGTCACAGAAGACAGGACCCGGAGAGATGGTTGAACAGCTTAAGAACGCTGGGTGCTCTTACAAAGGTCCAGGGTTCAGTTTACAGCACCCACAGTGTGGTTTGCTTCCATCTGTAACTCCAGTTCTAGGGGGTCCCACACCCACCTCTGTCTTCTACAGCCACCAAAACACACTAGAGCCTACATGCAGACAAAGCACCTTTACATAACTCAAGGCTGGCCTGGGCTTCATAGTGAGACCCAGCCTCCAAAGCCATTGTTATGAAAAAATAAATGCTATCAAGTGAAGTAAGACGTGAGGTTAAGTATCCAGGCCTCTGAAGTCAAGTATCCTGGTCCCTGACTCTATTTCATGTGTTTATGTTTTCCTGGGACCTTAAAGCTGAACAGTTGCACGTCTAAGGCTGTAGTTCTGTCTACTGAAAAGCAGACTTCTTACTTGGTTTTCTCTCATAGATCCTGTTCTGTACTTTGTCACTTTAAAAAAAAAATGAAAGGAATTTGTTGGTGATTTTATTTCCATTTTTAAGAAATTCCCCCCCCCCCTTTTTTTTTCCAGAGAGCTCATTGTTTAGATTTTAAAATGATTAGCATTTAATCAGAAAAGTCACTCTCAGTTCTTATTTTTTAATTTTGTTTCCATGTCCTTTTTGAGATTACACTACAATTATAACATTCTCTCTTCTATTTTCTCCTTCCAAACTCTTTTATATATTCATATTTTTCTTATTCTATACTTCAATCTGTCAGGGAAACAAGGAAAAATAAATCCAATCCATGATCGGGTTTTTCTATTGTTACAGGTGCCTTTAGAGACCAGACACACTACTGTGTTCTTGGAGGTGGAGGAGGGGCGTGGGAAAGGTCAAAAACACAAAAGGGTGTTAAACGTTGTATAAGGGAGGAATGACAAAAAAGGGAAAGAGAGTGAAAGGAAAACCCAATAGGCCGTTTTCTTTTCCCACAGTCCTCTACAGCAAGCCGCATATTCTGCTCGTAAACATTGCTGGACAGTATTAGTCGCGCACTGGCTGTACTCAGTAACTAACTGGAGGACTCTGCAAGAACTCCAAGCCAGCTGGTGTTCCTACAGCAGGGCTGTGTGTTGAGCTAGATCAAGGGGTGTGCCATCACCATTCTGGGTGAGCCGCATAAGCACCCACATGCCGGGGTCAGGGGTTATTTCATTAGCGAGGGCTGGGGTGATTTTTCATAGCTGAAGTTGAGATTCAGCCAAGCCAGCTGATGGAAATCCAGACACCTCGTTAAAAGACCTCATTTACATCTGTTCAGCTAATTGCTTGTACAAGACCTTGAAGTTGTCTAAGCAGCTTCAGTTAAAACCGCGATTCTCATAGACAGCAGCTCTGCCTGATGAGAGACCCAGCTCACGACCTCTCTGGGGGACAGTGCTGCAACTTTCCCCAGGTGTTGCACTGTTTGATGTGGGAAATACCGGAGGACAAAGAGATAGCTTGGAAAAGTAGAACAAAGGTGATAATTATGTCATCTTCAGAATTCTCAAGAGCGAGAGATATCTTTTCTCACAGCCCTTCAAATTAGATAAGCACACTGCCAAGAGGGTTACAAACGAAACAGAGTTAAAAGAACACATTTTTTCCTAATTGTATTTTTCTTGCTTTAATTCATTCAAAATTATGAATGGCTAGAGAGTTGGGTAAGTCAAAGGCTCTGACGGCTTATCTCTGCAGCGTGCTTAAAAGGCTCTGATAAAATGTAATTTACCTCTCTTATTCACCAAGAAGTAAAATTAGATTTTAGGGGGAAACTTAAATCATTGGAAATGTCAGCTAACAAGTTCTTGGATAACTTAGTCTCTGCTCTGCTTTGGACTCACACCATTCGTAGCTTGCGATTGCTGTAGTGTTTAAATGGGTGTCTGTTGTTAACTAGGTAGGAGACATGTCATGACCCTTTTAATGTCACAAGTACCTACCACACTGTCTTGGATAGCATAGAAACAGAAACATTGCGGGAAATTATGGCAAGAACACAACCACACACGAAAGAGCATTTTATTGGACCATGAAGAAAATTAACCTATGTTAATTGTGCTTCTAGTACTCAAGATGAAGCCTTATGTCCTGAATTGTTAACATGCTCTGTCACAGTGATAGAAGTTGCTATGTAGCTCCGCCCTCTTCCTTTTGGCTGCGGCAGCCATATTCCAGTTAACTTGCCAAAATGATGAACACAAAGGGAAAGAGGAGAGGCACTCGGTATATGTTCTCTAGGCCTTTTAGGAAACATGGAGTTGTTCCTTTGGACACATACATGTGAATCTACAAGAAGGGTGACATTGTGGACATCAAGGGAATGGGTACTGTTCAAAAAGGAATGCCCCCACAGGTGTTACCACGGCAAGACCGGAAGAGTCTACAATGTCACCCAGCATGCCGTGGGCATCATTGTAAACAAGCAGGTTAAGGACAAGATTCTGGCCAAGAGCATCGGTGTGCGGACTGAGCACGTCGAGCACTCGAAGAGCAGAGACAGCTTCCTGAAGCGGGGGAAGGAGAACAATCAGAAGAAAAAGGAAGCCAAAGAGAAGGGCACCTGGGTTCAGCTGAAGCGCCAGCCTGCACCACCCAGAGAAGCACACTTTGTGAGGACTAAGGGGAAAGAACCCAAGCTGCTGGAGCCCATTCCATACGAATTCATGGCCTAGTGTACAAAAGAGAAATAAAGGACCCGATTGCAGAGTTTTTCCTTAGGTTCAAAAACAAAACAAAACAAAAATGAAGTTGCTATGTATTGCTAAGTACTCTACTAAATCCATATATTTCTATATGTGTGTATTAAGATATGGTGTGGATGTACTCACACACATATACACATACTCACTGTGCGTCGCTAAACTTTAAAATAGAGGGAATTCCAACCACAAGTCAACATCTTTTATCTTTGAGAATAATAGGTCAGTCAGTGGTAAACATTGAGTTCATAATAATTTAAATAAAAAGGGGAAACATAACTTTTGTCATTGAAGAACACGGTAACCATTTAGTTTAGTTTTAATCCTGGTACTTGACATTCAAATGATATCATGATGATTGCACTTCTTCTGTTGTCCATCCTTTTGCCTGTTGGCCTCATTCTCTATCAGAGAAGACAATGGGAGATACAGCCCTGGACACTCCACATGGCGAGTATTTGTGATCTCGGAAGGAGTCATTTTTTCCCTCAGTCTGTAGGTCTGTATCTTTTTCTCTCTTTCACCAGCAATTTCAGTCTTCTGTAAACAAAGATTGTTTCAGTCACATGCTTGTTTATTAACCAAGTTGTTTTCTCTAAGGAGATCAGTACTCTGATGGCTTATTCTGTATTACATGACCAGATGAGGTTATATTTCATAATGCACAGCCCAATCTGGAGAGTATAATTTTTTTTTAAAATGGCAACCAGCAGATAAAATGCCAAAGGTAACTCTACACAAAGATAAATCAAATAGTTAAATATAGCTAGATACATCAAGGTAAGATCACATAGTACCTAACTGACTGATTTGACATTCTTTTTTATTTCAACTATACTGTGTGAATAAAAGAGTCAATAAACAAAGCTGCTTCTCCATCTACCATGAGTAAGTCATTGTCCTAAATAGTAATTATCTCAAACATTTGTATTGCTATTATATCTTTATTCAAGGTTAATCAGAAGTAATATAAAGGTTTGGGTCTGCAGGTAGATGATAAGGTTCTAACTGAAGTTTTCTTCCTGGACTGCTTTGATACACCCATGAGCGATTATAAGCTAGGTCAGTGGAAATGTTTAGGAAGGACCTAAAGATCTCAGACACAGAGCCCAACCTTCTCCGCTTCTCTGCTTTCATACTATATATTCTGACCTAAGTTTGTCTATGGTGGCCAGAATCATGTCCCCATGTGGAAGATGTTCATGACAGATTCTCAAGAACCTGGGAGTTTGTTGGAGTACATGGCAAAAAGTTCTTAGCCTTTGTGATTTGGTTAACAACATTGAAAGGGAGAGATTATCCTGGATTGTTCATGATGATCTAGCCGAGCCATAAGAAATATCCAAAATGGAAAAATAACATGAACAGAGTTTTAGAGAGGGAGAAAGGTTTGGTGCTGGTGTAGAACATGTCTCATGACCAGAATCTCAAAACCTCAGGGACAAAGGAGGAAGTTCTAGTCTAGAGTCTCAGGAAGAACCACAGACATGCCAACACCTTGATTTTAACTTGGTGAGACCCATTTTTAACTTCAAATCTTTGAGAACATTCATTGCATGCATGTGTTGCTCCTTTAAGCCTAGTAGGTTTAAAAGAAAGGGAAATACACTGATTTACTTCCTCATGGTCCCAGTTCCCTTGCTTTCTATCTATGTGTCTCACATATTTTCTTATACCCTCCACCTTTGTTTCTACTTCCCTCTTTTCTCTCAGGTGTGCTCTTAGCATTAAAAAATCACGACTTGGCCACCTATGAACCTTGTCTCAAGGTTTTCTTCAACCTAAGGTTCCCTTTGCACCCTTTCTGTGGCATGCTCACCCACCTCAGTCAGTGCTACGGCATAATAGAATGCTGTACCCTTACAGGGATTTACCCACTTCGTCAGTGAGCCCTTCTTTCTTAAGGTTCTTTGTTGACTACTTTCCACAGCATTTCCTATTCATTGTGTTTCCGCTTTCTGCATCCTCTTTATACATTACTGTGTCAAATCATGAATAATCACATATTTGTCCTCACACTGTCTTGAGCCTGGATCCTCTAAACACATATGACCAAACTAAAGCTGACCTTGACAGCCGAGGCGTCACACCTCGTACAGGAACTTATAGCCCTCAATAAAACAGAGATCAATACTTCAGGTGTAAATTGAGAATTTCTACATTTGGTGACAGTGAGACGGAAGATTGGCAGTGCCACACACTTAAGAATGGACACCTACCTTTTGGTTCACTAACTCTGAGCTGGACTGACTTGTAAATAGGGAGGCTTCACCCCAAGTCCACTAACAGCCTTTTCACTTCTGTGTTCTTCTGTGTACTGTCAATTAAACTGACTCTTGCTTCAGAAAGGGTTGCGTTTGTGTACCAGGTTAAAGTGAGCGGGGAGCACGCACAGTCCAATTTCATCCACCTAAGCAATGAGACGTGAAATCCGTTTAGGATCACACATGCACCTTGAACACCATCGCACAGACTCATGCACTCTTGGAATGCTACAGCACAGGAGCTTGCCCAGAGAAGTTTCCTGGGTAACTGAGCCCAAGTGTCTGGGAACTCACAGCTAGTAAGAAAGCAACATCTTCCTACTCAAGGCCAAACACAAGAACACCTTGTATTTTTGCTTCATCAGTTTGTTTGTTTTGTTTTGTTTTGTTTTGTTTTGTTTTGTTTTGTTTTTTTAAACTTTGAACTTCTTGGCCTCAGTGGAATAGTATCTGCCTGACAGGGACTCAGGGACATCAAGCCAGATCTTGGAAAGAAAAGAAAAATCTTCAAGGTATATTTATATAGAATATGCCAATTCATAAGATTTAAGATAAATGTTTATTTGTAAAAGTTGAGTAAAACAATATAAAAGAAAAAAATTTAAAGTAATGTTTTTTTTTTTTTTTCTGATTACTTGCCTTTGTATTTTTTTCCCACTGGGGGTATTTGTCTTCCTGCCTACTTTACTGTTTCTCTCTGTATCTTTTTCTCCTCTCCTCTCCTCTCCTCTCCTCTCCTCTCCTCTCCT
>JANHMN010000011.1:26472614-26530260 GCA_030674055.1 Rhabdomys pumilio
CCCAGCTCATGTATAGTTACAGTCCCCTCCCCTCCCCTCCCCTCCCCTCCCCTCCTCTCCCCACTTCCCCTCTGCTCTCCTCTGCTCTACTCTCCTCTCTTTCCGTTTTCTTCTTCTACTTCCTCCATCTTTGACTAAGCACAAAGAATTCTGCTTATGATGATATGCTGTCAATGAGATTTATTCACAATTGTTGTGCTCCATACAACATGGCAGGACTCCATCAGTGACCTGCCTGGGGACAGCAAGTCTGAAGTTCCAGACTGCAGGCTCCTCTCCTGTCTTTAAATCTTGCTTGGTTCTGTGTTCATCATTTTTTTTTCATCCTAGCCCATCTTTTTACTTCATTCAACAATTAAAGAATCACAGTGGACACACACCATGTTGGTGTTTTGGCAGTTTTTTTTTTTTCTACCTAAATTCTCTCAGGAAGAATTCACCTTACAGGAAAGGAAGAAGTCACTCCCTCTCTTCAAAGGCTGCTGGATGATCAGCAATCAGGGACTCCTGGTACCCAGCTAACTGGCTCTGCTAACACAAATAAAGCTAAGCTACTTTCTGTGTGGCCACCAAAACTGGAAGGACATTGATGGGACTGCTTGGGCAGCTGGAATCAAGTCAAGAGGGAATTGCTCATAATTTTTTTTATGCAGAGCAGGCAAGAGTCCTTCTGCCCGAAGCTATCGGGAAGTAAGACCTGGGTGATGACTTTTTGAGGATAGAGTGTCCTTGACTTCTTACTTTCGGATATCAACCCTCCACCACCCCCCCCCCACACACACACACAAACACAAACAAAAAAATTGGAGCTTTGAGATGATCTACTCAAAAATAAACAAATAAAAATATGTACAAAAAGGATTGCCAAACAAAATTCAGCTCTTTGCAGGGGAGAATACTGCTATCTTTCCCCACAAGTTGTGCATTTTCAAAGGGAGATTTATGCAGCAAGAAACAGCTTTTGGAAGTCATCTGGGGAGAAGATCCTCTCTCCTTCTTGCCTCACTAATCAGCCCTTTTGTGCCGTCCTGGTCCAGTGACAAGTCACATGGACCCTGCTGGAAAGCTATTTTAAACCTCCGTTTTGCCTGCCAAATGTATAGGAGGCAAAAGCCGGACAAGGGAGGTCACCATCACTCACCTTGCTGTTCCCAGACTGGCCTCTGTGATTCACAACCCTTGGCTGGGCCAGGTATTAAAGCTCTTCAATTTCTTTTTTTATTCTTTTTTTTTTAAGGGTTTCTTTGCTAATTGTAGATTCCAGTAACTTCAGAGAGGAAATTAGGGCTCCTTAAGGTGACCTGTACTGCTTCTGCCACTATTGCTGGAGGGAGGAACCAAGAAACCTTCAAAAAAACAGTTTCAGTTACTTTTTACTGACTTTTTGTTTTCTTTCTTTCTTTCTTTCTTTCTTTCTTTCTTTCTTTCTTTAACACTTTCTTGGTTTCTAGAACTGTTTCCGAAATTTTTATTGGCCTGCTGGACGCTAGTGAGTCCTGCTCTATGCAGTTGGTGAAACAAAGTTTATCTTTCACAAGATGTCATTGATCACACTGCTGATACAAATGGATTTTATGTTTGCTGGAAAGAATACAGCATTTCACAGCAACTCACATTTTGGATCTTTTAAAAAAGAAGTCATTTAGAAGTAACTGGGAAATATGCCCTTGGCCTGGGGAGAGGAACGCTGACTCCAAACCTTTTATTTTGCTATTAAAACCTTGGCTGGAAAGTGTGTTTCAGTAGGGGAATGTGAGCCACATCATAACAGCCAGTCTCTGGCATGGGAAACTCATACAGCTTCCTGGTGGTTTTCTAGGCTGAGCCACTCAGTTTAGACACGGACTGTGTCTAAAAAACACGGGTTGTGTTTTCTCCCCCACTCCAACTTCCTCAAGAATCATATTTAGGCTTCACAAATAAAGGTAAATCTGAGCTATAGGGCTTTATCAGTTAGAGGCCCTGCAGGAAACAGATGGCAAACTTAAATTGGATAATTTCAAAGGAATTTAATAGAATAAAAAAAATAACATTTGGACAGGAAGCAGTGGGTACGAAAATCACAGGGGACAGTTGGGTGTCCTGGGGCTAATAACATAAAGAAGCTGTTAATACCTCTAGGTCTGAAGTGGGTAAGGGGAGGGAGCAATTACTAGCAGCCAGAGAAGGGAGCTGTGTGTAGGCATTCTCTGGCAGCATCTGGGATTTATGGAAGAAGACCACAGCAAGTACAGGGAGGGGCTGCGGACTAGAAACCAGGGAAATAAAGCCTAGAGTTTATACTCTACTCACTTTAGATCTTTCAGCAATGTTATCTAATTGACCACAACTGAAAACCAAGATACAAAGCTGGCACTCAAAGAATTCATACAGGCAACCTCCCAAGGCAAACACAGGAGGATCTGAAGATAGGTGTCCTGTGCAAACAAAAGACATCCAGCAAAATAAATAAATGAATCAATAAATAACCACTGGGCTTCATATAACATTTCACTGTCCTTAAAGAGGTAAAGATTTTTTTGCCCAGTTAAAGAGAGGAAATGAGCAAGATTTTTGGCTTTTGTTTATACATACATATATACATATGTATATGTATATATACATATATATGTTATATGTTATTTGGATTTTATTTATACATATATACATACATATATGTGTATGTATATATATACATATATATTATATGTTATTTGGTTTTTATTTATACATATATACATACATCTATGTGTATGTATATATATATATGTTACATGTTATTTGGATTTTGTTTATACATATATACATATATATGTATAGATATATATCTGTATATGTATATATGTATATAATTGTTATATGACATTTGATATATATATATGTATATGTATATATATATATACATATATATATATATATATATATATTATGGTCTTTGTTTTATTTATTTTTGTAAATATATACAAAACATTACTATGTTTCCTTCAGAAATCAGTGAAAGTGTATATGCAATAGAATTGTAAGTAAAAAAAAATTATGAATTTACCTAATTTTGAAAAGCTGGTAATGGATTGTTCAAGTAGACTTTTATGCACCTGGAACTTTCCTCTTCAGAAAAGTATTGTTAAATGATTCAAGAAGATATGAGCTGAGTGATGAATGAGGCAGCTAAAGACTGCTCTTATCCATTCAACAAAAGAAAAGTCAAGATAGCAACTTGGTGAATCGTCCTCAGCTGCAACACCCTGTTATCTAACCACCCTACTGTAACCTCCATTACAACAAACCAGCAGCCCTGGCTGGGCCTTACTTGAAGCAGAGTCTAAAAGGCAAGCATATATTGTTGGGTGACAAAATAGGAAACAGGTAGTAGATGTTGCCCAATCTTTCTCTAAAATGCTGGAAGGATTTGGATACTTTTGTTCCCAACTAATAGTCACTGGGAAGAAAAGAATGCTTAAGAATATAGAGGCTGTTGAAGATGAAGTTTCATAGTTTTTCCATAGTCTTGCCCTGAATCAACCTTGACTGTCCATACATTCTACTAACATCCACTTAGGCAGCCAAAATCTGCTCCCAGATTCCTAACAGTGATATCTTCTGATTCTGTGAGGCAGAAGCAGAAAACAAAAGCCTGATCCACTCCATTAAAGCTAGGACAGATGGACACTCCTGGCTGCAAACCGCACTAGGGCATATCAGTTGTTGTTAACTCAAACACACGATCTACTGTCTCTTAATCATTGTCTCGAAATAAACGTGAAAAAGTTGTGTACTACGCTGGTTTCTAGAGCACCAGTCCTTAGTAATGTAGGCACAGTACAGACTTCACTGAATTCATCCCTGCCCTGCTGGTCACATGTTCCTCCATGGAAGTACATTGGCCCTGTTTATATTTGATTTCTATATCTTTTATACTTTATATGTTGCTTCATTTCACAGTGGATAAAGCAGCACGAAGCTATCTTGTGACAAAAAGAGTTGTGGCCTTGAGATTCAATTCTGATTTTTTAAGTCACACAAAACCTCAGTCACCACCTTAAACCAGGAAGGATGACAATGACTTGTTAAAAAATAGTGTGGAAGATGTCACATATTTTAACATATACTAGCTGCTAAATAATTTTGACTTGATACCTGTCTATCTCTTTTTATTACGACAGTGAGAATGCAAAATAAAAATAGCATTTAAGTAGATTCACATTAGTTAACTTCACTCAGAATTTATGCTACATGCCTTTGTTTGATTTCTGTTTCTTCTGATTGTTCTAACTCATGAGTGAAGGGAAAATTTTTGGTTTCTTTGGAAATATAGTTGTGTCATGTGATGTTTTTCTGGAAACTGTCTTCTAAGAGGATACTTTTGTTGAAGCAGACACATAGAAGGATGTTTTGCTAAGAACAGACATGTGGTGTTTTTCTAGAAGTAGCCTGCAAAGGGGGCATGTTATATTTTGCTAGAGCAGATGCTTGAGAGAACACATAATGTTTGGAAAGGGTATAAATATAGCCCAATGGACAGCAGATGATGATGGTGGATGGTATTGATATGCCTTGCTGTTCTTTGTTGGTCACCCTTTAATGTGACATAATAGAGAGAAATGCAGCAAAAACTTCTAGTGGTGTTCCAGCAACTTCTTGCCCCTTCTGCCAACTCGGGCTGATTGGCAGAGCCTTGCAGTTTCTTCTGGATTGACCTGTCATTGCTGATTTGTGAATGGTATTTATGAGTGGATCAAGCTGCTGCTGCTCATTTCTGTGAACTGAACTGCTGATATCCTGACAACACAGATTGCACTTGCTCCAAAGAACTATTTCTAAACAGGTCCACATCCTCCTTTGCTCTATTAACCTTTCCTTTCTACTACCTCTGGTGGGTGATGGGTGGTAGGATAGAAGGGAAGTTAAAGCATTGATGAACCCTTGTTAAAAGTGGGCTTTGAAAATTCTAAGTCTACACATGAGCTAGAGCTAAATCATACTATTTCGAGATATACATTTGGTGGTGCTTTGAGCATTATGCATTGTGACCTTACTCTCTCGTTTAACAATTGTCAGGTCCCAGGTATGATTCACCATAGCTGAGCCCTCACAACTGTACTGTGTAAAACACCCCTTCCTGAGCAGATTCTAGAACGTTGTGTTTATTGACTCCATGACAATTCATATAAAGAAGGAACACAAGTGACAAAGACTTCCAGATGTATGCATTTGTCATCTGTACCAAAGGGCTAAAGGGAGCACAATGATCAGGGAATGCTGTCATTGATCCTGTTCTCCAACACTGAATCGCCTCACCATTGGCTAACAAGACACTTGTATTCTAGTGCAAAAACATTCATAAATTCACCCTGCCATAGATATTATTAAGAGTATACCCCATGCTAATTTCTCTATTACATTTTGGAAATACAGAGCTATCTAAATGCGTACCCCTGTAATAATTCAGTGTGCATGATGCTGATAGAAAAAAAATAGGCACAGAAATTCAAACAAAAAGTTAAGATATTCAGTAACAACTATGAAAATGTAAGCAATCTCTACTCTCTCTGTACCCTCTTTCTCTCATGCACACATACACACATATGCACATGTACAAACATACACATGCACACATTCATACACACACACACACACTCATTGCCTGGAATATGGAAATTTTTGGTGATGATGTAGGCTTTATAGAATAATGCAAGGAAAAAAAAACAAAAACAAAACAAGGAGACCCAGGGGATAACAATGCTTGGGGTGTTCAGGATATAGCATGGGATCAGTCCCAAACAGAATAGAGTGACTATGGAGGAGATCAGTCCCAAATAGTTAGTTGAAGACAGATTGATAGGCCTTGAATGCCCTCACAAGGATATCTGACTTTATTTTGCAGTCTAGAGTAGCTAAGTGTTTTAGATGGGGAGTGGTAGGATTAGAAATATATTTTATAAAGAATGCTAGGAGCCATGATGGAAAAATTAAGTCTGCTTCTCCTATAGAAATATTTGCTTGGATGCAGGATTTTCTGTTTTGGAGCCCCACACAGCCTTTCTTTCTCCAGCTCATTTGCAATGCATAGCATTGTACAGCTTCTGAGACAGAATCATAATCTTCTCAATGTATTCGCTTGGAGAATAGTCATCAGTACAGACCTGCTCATGGTGGATTTCCTCGAGGGCATCAGATGATTTTTCTGACTTGCTCAACTGAAAAACATGTCCCAAAGGACAGGAACTGCATTCTGGCATCAGTTAAAAATCTGAGCATAACTGCATAAGAAAGAATAATAATAATGATAAAAACTTGGAGTATTTCACAGCCATTTGCAATGGAAGATGATTTGAGCAACACCGACCTAACCAGCCATTTGATCAACTGCCTGAGTTTTGTGTGCGAGCCCCTAGAATCTCCACTGCATGTTGTCTATAATAGAGCAAGGAATGAGATATGAGAAGAGGAGAAAAGGGGCCTTGCTGATGTTTGTCTTTATTTCAAGTGTGTTTGGGCTTTGTGGCTATCTGGAGCACCCTATTGCAAATTCCAGTAATATTTATTATTTTGATAAATGTATGAAAGATTCACACAGTCATGCATAACAGCCATAGCCCCTGGCCATTACAATTTTCTTCGAGGGTTGCCCCTGCACAAGTATTTGATGCTGCTGCTACTGGCTGCCTCTGTCTGTTGTCATGCCTACACCTGCTCCAATCTCAGCCAGGGCCTTTGAGCTCTGCTCCCCACCTAATCTGTGCCTCCCCACCTAACGACACCCACTAATGTGTGCTAACAGATGTCTGAGCACAAAATTAGCTGTGGTGTCCAAATCAATTAGAACAGAGTTCTGTACAAGAACAATTACTCCATAGACTGTTTGAAGTATACATTTTTTTTTCCGGTTCCTTTTATCCAGAGGTAAAACTGTATAGCACAGTCTGGGTTCCTCCACTCCATATTTTCTTCTTCTAGGCAGTCTACCTTAGTGCTTAATGTGTTATGATTGGACCACCAGATGCAGATGCCTCTACCAGGTGCATTCCCTGCAACTGAGTTAGAAGCAGCAGGGCAGCCTCATCACACAGGCCATGAAGTCAAGAATAAAAGTCATGTCTGCTTCAGAAAATACACTTGATCTTTGCTTAAAATTCTAAGGGAAGTAGTGTTAACAGAGTTGCTTCATGTGACATTTTAGCAAAGGAGAGACAGTTATGTAGCTGGAGACTGACTACAGCACAGAGAAGCTCATATAAAGGGCTTCCTGACCTCCATCTCCCATCTTCTGAGAAAAGAAAAGAAATCCAAGTTAAAAACAGTGTGAGCACATAGAGTAAGGAGCTTCCAAAGTCAGAGACATGCAATTCCACACTGCAGGCCGCTCCACTCTAGATGAACCCTGAATTTATGTCTGACTCTTATCTTTATGAATGTTGCTATTTACCCCAAAGTATAACCTCTCATTTAACCTTAAGTTTATGTGCAAAGCAGGTGTAATAATATAAATATCATAGTGTTCACTAAATAAAATATTTTAAAAATGAGACTATTTCCTCAGTTCATGCTCAGTAAATGATAGCTGTGCAAACACCAATATTTGCATTCAGCTTCTTAGAAATACTGGAATAATGTCCAGTTTATGAAGAATTTCATCCTTTTGTTCTAGGATTTCTTATCCCCATCCAAAACAAATATTCCTGATTCTTCTGTAGCTTGATGCTCTTTTCCAGTCATTTTCCTCAAGTTTTCCATTTATTCTCGAGTTGTGATCACCATGCTGCCAAACACTACCCTAGTCCTCACTGCCCCCCTTGTCACCTCCTTCATTTTCTTCAAAGACTCTCACTGTGGCCTCTGCGTGACTATCTGTGGAGGAAATGAATGCTTGTTCTGCAAACAGGTCCGACACTCATAATAGAAATTAATAAAAAAAATACTACAGAGAATAGAGAGCAATATTTAGAGACAGCTGTAAAAAGTTAATCTGTTTCTTTATTTTTGTGTGCCCACATTCAAGTTTTCTCTGTCTTAGTGTGGAAGATGCTTTTGAACCCTGGGAATAACTGTCTTTATGCCACTCACAACCCTTCAATACCTCACTGCTTATTTATGTATTCCATTTTACAGCTAACACCCTTTGTGAGGCCTACCCTGGGCAACCCATGTATATGGAGTGATCTTATTTTCAAGAGCTTCTGACATTTACTATAAAGCCTTTTTAGAAATGGCAGCCTTTTTCCTCCCTTTCTTCCTTTCATTCTGGAAATTTAATCATCACTGTAAGGCATGTAGTCTTTCAGGGGCAACTTCCACAGCTAGGGGGATATAGGAGACACAGAAAAATGGAAGTATCTCCATGAAGCACTCAGCCCCCTCCCACATGCACAGGTTTGTCCTTGTTACTCTCATGAGCAGCCCTCTAGGTCTGGTCATATGGTTCAAGCTCATGATTACCATATGTGAACAAACTTCCAATCTCAAACTAGTGGAATTTGTTTTATCTTCCTAATGATTGTTGGCTTCTTTAGTTTATATTAGCATGTTTTGTTTTCTCAGTACAGATACATTTACATTTTAGGCTGCTAGCTAGGTCAGAAATAGAGACCTGTCAGGCTCCCTGTTTCAGCTTGTCCCTTTTTTAAGGCATGAAGCACTTCCCTATGAACATACAAACATCACACTCAGCTCTGTCAGATCAGCTTCATGGCCACATTTATCAAAATTATCCCAGAGTCCCTTGCAGAGACGAATATTAATAGGGTTCATTTAAAATCAAGAGTGTTACTAATGCTTTTTTTTTCCCTATGTGCTAAATGGAAGGAAACAAGAATTACACAAACAAAAAAAAATAAGACAGGGTTGTTAGAATAGTTAATAAGGCGAGGTAAAGTCTCTGGGCAGGGAGAAGGAATGCTGAGCTTTCAAAAGTCTCCCCATATCAATTTACATACTATTATTCCCATTGCTCTCTGTCCAGAAAGGAAAGCAGCATTTCTTCCATATGCAATGCACTGGCAGGTAATCAACCCAGAACATTCTCCCTGAGTGCATTCTGTCTGTCCATCTACCTGTACATTCTCTCTTGCTAATACCTTCATTAAAAGGAGAACAATTTTTCCTCTCCACTCTGGAAAGAGGGCTCTGGGAGGAAGAGCCAGCTGAGGAGGTTTTGCATGCATAAGCAGAAGTACATTAAGAATGGATATTTTCTCTCTTCCTGTCTTCTTCCAAGTCAGTTCCAAGAGAGTCCTTTGAATAAAACAGGCCAGGTGCTCTTGACAGGTCTGCTTTACATAGCAGCAAGATGGCATGGTGGTGTTCCTGGTAACATTGGTTGGATAGCACTTTACACTGTGAGGTTGCTTCTATGACCAGGAAACTGCATTTTGTCACATCCTGTTAAAGGTGGCATCCATTTTGAGTCAGGTAGATAGTGCTGTTGCTCCTTCTTCAGGAAGAGAATCCAGAAGCAATCTTTTGTGTCTTGCCATTGGTTGACTTAAATAATAATGATGGCTGCTCCTTCCAGAGTCTTCCTTCCTATGCCACATTCTACATAATAGAATGTAAACAGAAAGCTTGCCTTAGAACTTTGTCTGAAAATATGTAATTAACTGCTGAATGATAAACTTTTTTGGGGGAGAGGCAGCCCAGTTAAGGAACATATCTACTCACCCCAGTTAAGGAACCCATAACAGACAAAAGTACAATACCACCAAAATCCAATATGATGAACCAATGAGTTTTATTAGACGAATATGACTGATGACTTACTTACAGGAACAGAAATGATTCAAAGATAGCTGCATCACCAAAGTCCACCCTAGCATGTATGGAAGCTCACAGAGCTGGGAACCTAAATTGCACTGCTCAGTCTGCAGGCAGCTTGAGAGGTTGGAAAGAGTCTTTTCCAAGTGTCTTAGTTGGGCTAAATATTTTTCAGGTATCTCACCTGGTTTTGGCTTCATATAAGCAATCTCTTCTTTGAGACTCAGCTTCCTTCTAACTGAGGAGTACTCTTGGCTTTTATTGCTTACTCTGACAGGGAGGGACCACTGAATCTAGTCAGTTTCAGGGACTTCCTGAAGCTATTTTGAGTTATTTACCTTCTTCACTAAGGAACTTCCTTAAGCTGTTTTGAATTGTTTACCCTCTTGTTTAAGGAGCTGCCTGCAGGATAGAATGTTTCGACCTAGAAAGGACATTGCTACTCAATATTATCTTAGAAAAGTTTTAAAGTAATTGATTATTTTTTTTTAAAAATACAACAAAGTGTTCAGAGATAAATGTTTAATAAGATTATTTTTTAAAGTTAATAGGCAAGACTATTCTTTATCACCTTATATAAAAGGAAGGATTTTAAGATTCTATTTGGTGCTGATAAAAACTTGACTCTACAGTTATCCTTATTCTTGGACCAAAAACCCATGAGTAATTAGGCTTTAGGGTCAAAAGTTCTGTTGTGGGAGCTTGAGAAGGACAGATTTGTTAGGCCATTTCTGTCCCCCTGGAGCCTGTTATATCACAGGGTTATTCCTTCAATGATCAGCATAGCACTGTAGAACAGTGATTTCTGAACAAAGATAGTTCTGGTGGTCAAATGACAGGACAACTCATAGCAAAGACTTATATGGTGACAAATGTTAATATTGACAAGATTAAGATGACATAGTACGATATGTAAAAAAAGTATAAATTCTGTGATAAGATCATAGACAGAATGATAAAAAAATATATCGTTGAATACTAATCATATAGAACCTCTAGCTGGAAACATAGTATGTATATAATTTTCATTGGTAAAGTGACCCCATCAAGCTAGCAAGATGGCTTAGTGGATAAAAGCACAACCTCTGATGGAACAAAAGCCTCAGCATTCACAAGTTGCTATCTGATTTTCATGTGTGCACACAGGCCTGCATGTATGCTCACTCACAAACACAGACATCATATATGCATGTGACAAAAATAAATACAACTTAGAGATGGAAGAGAAAGAATATCCTTGTTCATTATTGTCATTTTTTGCTACCAAATATGGCTGTTTAGGAGACTCATTCAGAGGGGGCAGATGCACGCAAATCAAATACTCAGAACTCTTTATATATGCCAACACACATGTTTAGACATTAGGGAATAAGCTTTCAGGAGTACGATCTTTCTTTGTATGTGGGACCCACGGAACAATCATAGGTCACCACGTCTCCTGAGTTATCTCACTGGCACTGGGTTTGTTCATTCTTATCCCTGAAGACATTGGCAAATGTTGATAAAGAAAGGTGTACCCAGAATATGTTGTCAATTGTATTCTCAGTTTTGACCCAAGATTGTATATGTATATGTGTATGTGTATGTGTATGTGTATATGTATGCATGTGTGTGTATATATATTTATATATGTAAATATATGCCATTTTTATTTCTTATTTTGAAAACTCTCTGTTTAGACCTGTAGTCAAATTTTTAATTGTGTCAATACTTTTCTTCTTTGTATTTACTGGATATTAATCTTTTACTCAGAAGGCTGTGTGTGTGTGGTGTGTTTGTGTGTGTGTGTCTGTGTGTGTGTGTGTGCATGCAACAATAATAATTAAAGAAGCAATCATAAACTTGAGAGTCATCAGTTGGAAGAGGGAAAGTTGGGAGTAGAGATTATATAAGTACAGTGTACACAAAGAAAAGTCTCAATTATTTTATAACCTTAAATAATAAAAACAAAATAGAGTAGGGTTAAGTGTAAAGGGCATTAAGACAGATGTCATGCAGGAAATCTAGGAGTCTAGCCAAGGTTACCTTCTCAATTGTAATCTGTATATATTGATGAGATACTCCTCCTAGCCTTATAAAGAATATTAAGTAAATTAGCATGTGCAAAATGGGAACATCACAAGCACTCGATGTTCTTATACACATCACGTTTTATCACAGTGGGGACAGAAGAGCAATGGGACAGGGTCATTCATGCTTCAGAACAGCAGCTGGCCTTTTCAGTAAAGCTCTTCTTCATCACTTAGCTTTACCCATAAACAAAATGTGCAATTATCTTCAACATTAGTGTATTGTATAATATGTATATACATTATCTACTGTTACACTATGTGAGACTCTAAGGTAAGAGAAATTATAAAAGGAAAAGAAGCACATATTAACCAGTCATTCATATCCCAATGGAATAACTACAGAGAAATGACTGCATATTCACATAATTTCAAAATGTTGTTTGAAATATATTGTTTCAAAATGTAGGTTGAAATATTTCTTTAAAAAGTCCAGATATGTATTTATAATTTTTGTGGCAGCTGGTGTGTATGTGTGTGTGTGTGTGTGTGTGTGTGTGTGTGTGTGTGTGTGTGTGTTTGCTTCTTTTAGTTGAGTTAGAATAAGATGACACCTGAGGAACTGTGCCTAATAGAATGCTAAGAGATTTTCAAACCTTAGGTTCTACAGCTATATCTATGGCTTGGTGCTTTATGACGTGTTACCTCTCTTGCATTATCACTTGTCGCTTCAAAATTGAGATATCTAATTTTTGTCCCACTCCTGGAAGCAAGTAGGCACAAGGAACACTACCTTGGAGGACACTCAAAATTGTTTACCTTCAAATGATTAAATTTTGAGTGTTGATCACATCTGTCTTCCTAAGCTCAGGAACCTTTGATTTCCTTTGGGAGAGGAAACTTCCCAGAGATCAAATGTGTTTCATCAACCTTTAACCGAGCCTTGGACATATTTGATGAATTGACATTCATTAGCCAGGAACTATGCAATTCAGAAATCATTTGTGCCACATATCCTTTTTTTGACCACCCCCTAAGACCAATTTGCCATCTTATTGGTTAGGATAAGCCTCCGAAACATGTTCCTACTTCATGCTAGACATTAGAATATCTAAAAGGAAGTAAACACAGAAAGTCTATTGTGATCAACCTTGTGCTCAACAAAAATGTTGAGACAAGCACCGCTAGTAATTTATTTAATGGATGTCATCACCTTATGTGCAATTGTTTAAGATTATTAATGATGGAAATACAGAAGAGAAAGATCAACCAATAGGATAAGATGTTAGGTAACCAAAATAAATAAGGGTTGGCATGTAGATCATGAAGATTCTATTCATCCAAGGCTACAAGTTTTTTATGGAGAGAGGAAATGACTTTTTCTTTTTTTATGTCTGGATGAGCTATGCTTTGCTAACAGTCATTTCTCCTTGCTTATCTGAGGCTGGAAGTTAGACACCTATCACCTCCCTCCATCTCCCTTCAATGAAGACAGATTGCTCTTGTCAGCCTTTCCATTCTGAATTCTTCTCCTTTGACCTGTGTCTTTTCAGTTTTATCAGGATAGTGAGTGTGTTGGTGGGGGAGGGTTGGATTCTGTACTATCTATAGAAATGCTGGTACGAGAGCAGAGTCACACTGCTTTACCTAAGAACATCCTTCTTTTCAACTATGTTTATCTGCGTGGAACATAGCCATACATGTATACAGCAACATCTTTCTCTTTGCAGATTTCACTCTAATGCTTAGCAAACTTTCTATTTGCTACTTTACAGCTCTGCCTCCAAGAAGCTTTCTTAAAAACTGGATTTTTTTTTAATTAAAATAATCAGGGGGAAAAAGAAAGAGTGGCTGTTATCTGGAGCATAAGGACTCAAGAAGAGACAGGACTTTGCTAATGCAAGTTGAGGGCTAAAGGGAAGACTTTGAAAGGTGAACCTTCGAGAGACAAGCTGGCCATTGAAAACTAAATTGCCAACTTGCCTCCAGTGAACAAATGCACCTGCCATTCGCATTGTGGCCAATTTGCTGCTTCTACTTTTATCTTGCTCACACAGCATGCTCCAAACTCTCAAAGGTTTTCCGTGCCTCTTTTCGTGATGTCCAAAGCAGCGGGACTTGAAAATAGAGGCTTCCTGTGCCTGCATTTTATCCCCACTCTCTTCCACTCATTGTGTTACAATAAATTGAGCCAATAATATTCATAAGAGGAATAAAGTTCTGAGGGCCCATAGGTCTTCCTCCAAACCTCAGTGTCATTGGAAATGAGCCAGCTCTTCAAGATGGTGCCCCAGCATCACCATGAAATACAGCCACTGGAGCCTGGCCACCAAAGGAGAGAACTGTCTGTGCTACGGACACAAGACAGAGGTGAGAACGAATGCATTTAGGCCTGCTCTCCCAGAAGAATTAATAGCTTCTGGAAGAAAAATCTCCTTTGAAAGATGTAATGTGAAAGCCAGGTTTTAGCCCCTATACATTTTTCCCATATGCAAAAAAGTTTGCTAATGAATGACCATCAGGTGACTGTTTTAATTATATATACAGGAGAAACGTCTCTCCACAAAAAGAATTCCAAATGACAAATGTAGGTTTGTGTATATAAAACATCTAGTTTAATCATTTCCAAAGATTTAATTTTTCCAACACATAGCATTGTCGGGATTTCACAATACCTTCCATTTCTCAGCCCCCAAAGATGGTTGCAGTCACAGACTTCTGATTCTCTATGCCTGGTGCTTCTCTGAAGACACCTCTATACATTTAAATGTAGGTTTTTTTTTTTCAAATGCTGCCAAGGAAGAAAGAAAGACCTTGGAACTGTATCACGTGTAGCTCTTTCTTCCCTCTCACTTGAAGACCTCAGGTAAAGGCTGTCTGTACAAAATATTCCAGCGCTGCTGTGAGAGTGGTGGTTTAATTGTACAAAAGAAAAATTACTCATTGTCATTTTCCAATCAACTGTAGCCTTTGCCTAATATAAAGGAAGAGCTCAGGCTCTACTCTTATGATAGTGAGAAAATGAGAGACATTTAAACAACACTTCCATTTTGCTTTATACCCCCAGCTCCCCCCCACCCTGACCCGACCCTCGCCCCTGCTTGCCTTTCTGACTTTGTTGCACTATCTTTAGGCTTACCCAATGAATAGCCTTCAATTAAAAGTAGAAGTGCTTAAGCGACTTCAGCATGGATTTGAAAGAAAGAGAACCAGGCTTAGCACAAAAGAGAGAAAATGAATTACAAATAGGAAGAAAACATTTAACATATTCGCCCAGCACAGACATAAATACAATGTAGATGCTTCAGGCTATTCTACAGAAGGTGTCCAAAAGTAACTCTAATAAAACTTGGTCTCCTGTTACTTCTTAAATGTTTATTTACAAAGAGGATTCCTCTGACCTTAGCCAATTCATTCATTTGTGGGTTTTATTTCCTCCATCTGTTCCAGAAAATAAAAATTGTAAATCTCTTTTTCTCAGAGTCCTAATGTAGGGTCACTGTTCCAAGGAAGTCACAACTTAGATGATGCTTCCTACACACCAGACATCATGCTAATGTTTTCACATGACTCTCTTGCTAGTACTTCTGAAATATAATAAAGTTACTTTTTGGATTGTGAGTGTAAGAAAATCAAATATCTGTTACCAGGGAGCTTGTCTGTATTGGGAGGCTGGGTTCTTGGGGTCTTGATTAAATAACTGAAAAAAAATCACACACAAATGGCAAAGCAGCAAAAGTTTTATTTAAAGAGAAAGTGCATGATATTCTGTGAGCAGCATGCCACTTGAGCTACAGTTCATTCAGATAGTGGTTATTGCTTAGGGCTTCCTTTAATAGGGTCCAGGAAAAGAAAAGAGTTTCTTGCTAAAAGCCACAGTGTGCATTATTTTCCAGTCTTGTTGACAGCCTTGGGTTACATAAACCTTTCTCTGCTGTGCTTTTCCATGACGCATCTGATTTTAATCATATGCACACCAATTATGCATAGGCATGAGACAGTAAATAAAGATTTCACCTTAAACATTCACTGAGAGGACAGTTTGTCTTACTTTGAATGTACCCATGCAGATTATTCCTTGGCTTGAAGAGGGATATGCATGCAACTCAATGTAGGTAAGGGTCCTAGGTTTCTAGGTACTTTGTTAGGAACGAGGGTATGTGTATAGCCCAATCCAAGTAGAGTTCCAGATTGCAAATCTATATCTATACCTGTCTGTTTCAAAATGAAGATTAAGTGGTTAATCTAGTAGGAATCTGGGATTTAAGATCAGTTTTAAAACACGGTGTCTAGTCATTAAATTACACACTGTAAATATATATTTGAGGAAGTGATCCGGTTGCTTCACATGTGTCTGAGTTATTCCCTTATGCAGAACATTACCACACTCACAGTTCTTATACTATGTTTATGAGTATATATTAGTAAACAACCACAGAACTCTGAGGCCTAGCTCAAGTAGACATGTTAGCTAATTTCTAAAGTTTTCTTCTCAATAGATTAAGTTTATGCCACTGTAGCTAGGTAAAATCTCATCATATTGAAATTTATCTATCTATCTATCTATCTATCTATCTATCTATCTATCTTTGTGTGTGTGTGTGTGTTTGTATGTGTGCATTTAGTTTCTATGTCCCCAGTTATTATTATTACATATGATAGACCAATTATGACTGCTCAATCAAGGGACATAGTCTATAAGCCCAACATAAAAGTCAATCATACCACCACATAATCATACCAATTTTGTTTTCTTTGTGTGCCTTTGGAAAAAAATTACCAAAACATATATTCCTGCTGATTGCTATTCTGAAAGGAGTGAAACACAATTTCAAAGCAGTTTTAATTTGCATTTCCCTAATGGCTAAGGATGCTAAACACTTTTTCAGAAATTCAATGTTCATTTGTTTTTCGTCTTTCAAGAACCCATCTGGTCTGTTCAAGTTCAATGGCCCATTGTGATTAAGTGATTTGGAGTAACAGTATTTAATCTTTGCAGTTCTTCATATATTCTATGGCTTAGTCTGCTATCGGACACATAGTTGCTGTCTTAGTTAGGGTTTTTATTGCTGTGACAAAACACCATGACCAAAAAGCAAGTTGGGGAGAAAAGAGTTTCTTTTTGCTTAAGATTCTATATCCCTGTTCATCAAAGGAAGTCAGGGCAGGAACTCAAACAGGGCAGGAACCTAAAGGCAGGAGTTGATGTAGAGGCCATGGAGGGGTACTGCTTACTGACTCCTCATTTCTTGATCAGCCTGCTTTCTTATAGAAACCAGGACCATCAACTCATGGATGTTGCTACCCAAAATGAACTGGGCCCTCCCCTAGTGATCAGTAATTAAGAAAATGCCCTACATCTGTATTTTATGGAGGCATTTTCTCAATCAAGTTTCCCATCTTTCAGACTCATAAATTTCTGATTGTCAAGTTCACATAAGGCTAACCAGCACATTAGATAAAGATTATTTCTCCTCTTCTGACTTCTCAAGTCCATGATTGCTTCATTTGCTTTGAAGAAGGTTTTCAGGATTATGCAATCCCATCTCTCAGTCCCTGACACCATTTTGTGTAGTCCTTTTCCTTGTCTATGCATATGTCCCTAATTAGCTACCTATGCTGTCCTCTAGCAGTTTTAAAGTCTCAGGCCTTACGTTAAGAACTTTGACCCATTCTGAATTGAATTTTGTGAAAAGTATCTCATTCAGTCTTCTACATGTGGGCATCCTGTTTTCCCAATACAATTTTTTGAATGGGTTACCCTTTTCCATTTAAAGAAAGTGGAATCTTTCCACACTTCAGGCAGTAATAGAAACTGCTGCAGCCACTGTGGAAATAGGTGTGGTGGTTCTCCCAAACACTGAAACAGAACTAACATTACTCAACTATACCACTCAAGATAAATACCCAAAGGACTCTAAGTCAGCACACTGAAGACATACTTGAATACCCATGTTTATTACTTTTCTCTTCACAATAGCAAGGAAATGTACTAGTCTAGCTATCCATCCACAGATCAATGGATAAATAAAATTGGGTGCACATGTGTGTGTGTGTCTTTGTGTATATATATATATATATATATATATATATATATATATATATATATGGATATATATGCATATAGATATACAATTACTCATTCATGATATATGTGGTGTGTTGCCTGAGTCCTCTGTCTTGCTCAGAGGAGGCAGTGGGTGAGAAGTCACAGATGGCTCAGACTCTCAGAGCTGATGAGAACATGACAGCAAGCTCATTTATTATTCATTAAGAGTGCCTTTAATACTCTCCACTCATGTTCCATTGGTCTCAAGAAAGTGTGTCCTCCACGTGACAGTTCCTGATTGGCTGTCATTGTCTGTGTCACCATTCTCTGGGTTCTCAGGCAGGCTTCAGTTTTGCCCTCATGTAGAAGTTGCCTTCGAAGCTGTGAGGCCCCACTCACAGTTTACCAACATTTATGCAGAAGCAGCCACTGCCGTGGAAGGAAAGCCTGCTGTTTCTCCTACAGTGGTGCATAATAAAAATTCATAACAAGACAATTATGGTTTTGTAGGAAAAATGATGGAAATAGAAATCTTTATTTTAAGAAAAATAAGTCAGACTCATCAAAACAAATACTAAGTATTTTTCTCATGCACCCCTCCCCCATTCTGTGTGTGTGTATGTGTGTGTGTGTGTGTGTGTGTGTGTGTGTGTGTGTGTGTGTTGCTCGTGATCTTTGTAAATGCTCTGTATGGTAATTTAATACGTAATTATAAACAGAATTTGTTATTACAAACATATAACCATTATACTTTCTCTAGATGATTTATCCTAGAAACTGAAGAATTACTATCTGCTATTCACATTCTTCTAAAAGACAAATATCCTGGAGTTTGAAAAGGGTTTTCTAACAAAAGCAGCCCTACTAAGTCAGAGGAATTAGAGTTTCACAATCTAGGTCTTCATGTGCCTCATTCTTGGTAAATGGAGTCTCCCATAGATAACTCTGTGTGCTTATGTGGGTCAGGTCTTAATTTCTATTCAGAGCCACGAATTATTAGTTTGTCCCCTACTATTATGCAGAAAGGTTCCCTAGTTGGTCTTAAAAATAATTCCCATGCTAGAAATACAGAAATATACTCTGTGAACTTCCTTTGTGTTTCTTTCTTAATGAAGAAGCAATTAGGTGATAAGAAGACCTGTAAAATGCTCCATGTAGAACTGTTTCCGCTATGGGAAAGGTGAATATACACAAACCATGTAGAAACCTTATTTGTTCTGGTAAAGCATAATTTTGAGTCTTCATGGGGAAGATCAGTGCAGAGGGCCTGAGGCTCTGCATTGGTTACATAACATACTTTCCTTAAATAATTCCTGAGGCTCTGTTCTCTTCTCGTGGGGACACAGAGAGAAGAATAAAATCCTGCAGGTACAAAAGAAGCCAAGGAAAGCTGAAAATAAAACATGAGACACTTTTTCTCCCCCAGCAGCTGCAGTGTTTACCAGCTAAGCTGACAAGGAGCTTGGTTAGAATACTGAAGGAAAAAAAAAAAAGCCCGCTCAGTAAAGTGGTCCCTCAGGCAATTTCTAGGGATATCTCAGTCAGTTTCATAATCTCCATAGGTGCAAATATAGGCTGTGACTCCCTTGATGAGAAATGCTATCCTGCTTGCTCATTCACATAATATTATTTTATACTGTCTTGGCCTGGATTTTGCAGAGAACTTGCCTTTGTATCATACATCGCCTATACAATTATTAAACTCAATTGTGAGAATGTCAAATTTCTAGGGTGCTTTGTCTTACATGATCAAGGATCTGAAAATGTGTCCTTCAAGGTCCTTAAAAGGAAAAATATAGATAGTCAGGACAGTTGTGTGGGAGAGAACGTTCGACAAATAGCAAACACAAAAGTGACATACTAAATTAGGCCAAGGCAGCAAGATCTTTTGAATTGTATCTTCGGTCCTTAGAGCAGAGGACAAATACATATGTTTCTTATATATGATGTTCAGTATTGGCTGGAAACTATAATACATCATAACACAAAAAAAAAATGGATAAACAGACTAGGGGAAGAACTGTATACTCATTAGCAACTTGCCCATCAATGTCTCCAGTGAATGAGGAAAGATTTCATACAATGATCATTATCTCAAAACATGGGGACATTTAGAAAACATCAACTCCAGTCTCCAATTTTCAGGCAAATGTGTTCTTACATAAAAGTTGTACAGTTTCCTTTTTTAATGGCCTTTCTGTCAGAGTCCTTACTGGTAGCTGCCATTGCAGATACTATTGAGTTTGCACAGCTTGTTAAGTTCAGGCCAGGCCAGTCAACCCTTGATGGGGTCGCAGCTGTGCCACCTGGAACATGCACATATCACAGTTGGATGACAAGCTAGGACAGAACTATGGTAATGCCTTCACTTTTCATAATGACTTGTCTCAGTTTCCCCAACATTCTACTGCCAGAACCCAAGTTTGTAACCTAAAACTCATGCCAAGGGACTAGAAAATATAGAAAAGCACATGGATACTCCCAAGGGACAAGAGGCTTTATTTCATCCCCCAAGCACATAATAGATGGTAAATTGAGAATACCATTGTGAAAGTGCCTTCAAAGTTAGCAGCCCACACATTAATCCTTCCAGGAAGCAGATGGACCAAAGGACAGAGTCCATAATTTACAGAGAACAAACAAGACCAATGTAAGAAATGTCCAAGCAGACAGCTAGCATGGAAGCCAAAGATAAAATGTTAATGTGTTTATCTTCCCTTTTGCATTGCTTTGGACAATGTGAGGCATTTGAAACATTTTAATAGAGGGTGTTAAATGAGAGAAGATAGAAGTCTATTTGAAAAAGGGACACATGGGAAATGTGGTGTTTCTGATCTCTTGCCCTTGTTCCTTCTCTCAGCCCTTAGCACATCAGTGGAACTCTTTATAGTTCTTGTAAGTTTAGTACAAGGGAACTGCTCCTCTTGTCCCCATGAGGATCTATGAACTATGATATATTTTGAGCCACTTTAATAGCTGGTTGAATGAAGGAGAGAAGATATAAAAGTTTTAATGTGTGAATGCTGGATCCACGTGTCAGGAATAGCCATAAAACATGACATTTACAAATGTGAATGTCCTGATCCCAAATAATGTCATCAGCACAGCATATTTCTGTTTGGTTGACAATTTTTCTTTTTTACAATGCTTTAAGGCAGTTTAAACAACATTTATAATAATTTACCCTACTTTGTAATTAGATTTACTGATTAGAATCTTGCTCGTTTAGATCACTCTTTTCTCTTAAATAGATGGCACCAGCTGGCTTATAGCTGAAACCTGCTCTGACTCTGAAAGTTGTCAGATAGGCCAGCATAAGGCAGAGCATCATGGGGTACAACCTTGTGTAAATGTATAGAAGGGCTGTCTGAGTATTGCATTCTGTAACATTTCTTTGATAATACTGTATATACATTAAATATGTCAGAGGAGATTTTCTTTGAAATCTAAGCCTTGGCTACTTTGAGCACACATTTAGTTTTCATGACAGGGGAAAAGGCTGCTATTATTTTCTGTCAGCCTCTAATCATTAGGGCAAACAGCTAAAAGTCTAGTTTGAAGTTGAACCACTTGGGGTATTTCACTCTATAGACAAAGTGATGGGTATATAATTAACAGAAGAAAGCCTTAGCAAAAGGCTAGGGAAGCAAGGCAGTCCTAAGTAGCCCTGACTCTGTTTTTATATAGCTTTACCTACGGAGCTGAAGATTCCATAAGTTGTTCATTTTCTTATCGTGCAAGCTATGGAAACACTTATAAAGTTAGGAACTATGTATAGCTGCTAGTGTGACCAGGATGGAGAAGTTTGACTCATGAAAGCCAAATGCTCTCAGCAGTCACATCTCTCAAGTCTGGTATTTTCTGGAGAATTGGAGCCTCTTCCTGAGGCCACAGTTAGAGGAAATAGAGTACTGGACAGATGGGGTGGATTGCCCTTTCCCCACGAGTTGTAAAGAAAGAGACATGGGCTGAAAATAAAGAATATTCTGGACAGCAACCAACCTTGATTCTTCGTCCATCTGGAGCTGCTGGAATTGAGAAAAACATAAGACTCCTGCTAGTCTCTTATTCTGTTGATGGGTTGTGAGGAAGTCATTCTTTCAAGCACCTTTGGTCACATGCAATGAGGAAGACAAGCGGGCCTCCTGCACCAATGCCTGACTTCCTAGATTGCCTTTCCCTAGATTCCTAATCCACCCAACCCCCATCACTCTTGGTGCCTCTTCCAAGACCCAGATGATTAAAAGAGACAATTAAAGTGGCTGCCTCTCATCCTGTCCCCTGTCTCAGTCCATAAACATAAACTCTACTACATGTTCTGTAGAGTTCCAGTTGAGACCTACAGTTGAAAGGCTACTACCTTACGGACCACTGGGCAGGACCTAACATGGACCTGAGGCAAAGTCTAGCAAGAGAAGCTCCCCCTGCTCCTCCCCAGAAAGTCTGCTGATTCTGACCTATCCCAGAGGCATCTGTTTGCAGGATCCTCTACTCCCAAGTCTTCCCACAGTCAAATCTTTTCCCAATATGAGCCCAGAGTTCCAGTAGAAGTTAAAATCATCTCTAGCTGGAAGGGTCAGTACACACATCATGTTATATAACCACAGCACAGTGAGATGGATACAAATACAATCATAGAGGGTCAGGCTACCTCACAAATCATTTGTGCGAGTGCTCAGGCCCCACAGCGTGTTACCAGGAGACTGCCTTTTGTGAGAATTGATCAACTCTCCTAAACACAGGTGTTGTGCATGTTTATGTGTGAGACTGGGAGCCAGGTGGGCAAGATTTTGATAGGCAGTGTTTGTTTCCTAAGGACATGGTGCTTTGAATAAAACATCACGGCAGGGTGCAGAAACATGAGAAGAGGAATCTTTGACATTTTCTCCATAACATGCCTAGGGCTCTGAACAAACAGGTGGGGGGTCCCTAGGCTCCTTCATGTCTAACTTTACATTTAGCTCAAGATTAATGAGAGATGCACCCCCATTTAATATTCATGTGTTGAAGCAAAGATGGTATACTTCCCCTCTCACACACCCTTATACCCTGGGATTCAAAAAGAGGATGGGAAGGGATCCCACTTCATCATGGACAAACTTAATTCAGGCAGCAAATAGGCTTGGGTAACATCTATTTTCCACTGAAAAATTGCTTATACTTTCCTAGCTATAGATATGAATATTATCACCATTATTTTGGAAAGTGCCTCAAATCCAGAAAACCAAATTCTTTACTGTATAATATTGGAACTGAACATAGCATAAAAAAGGGAAGGCCAACTTTAGTAAACCAAGCCTTCAGAGCTTCTCCACAACTGCTGCCTTCTCGACCTCTGGGCTTAAAATAACTGCCCATATACCCAGGCTTTCTGATCCCTGGTGAGCTCCTTGGCTGCTGTTATTCGTCCATAAGGTAGCATTCCACCTCTCAGTGATAATGCAGTTCGAAATACCAATACCCCATAAGTCTTCCCAAAACAATCAGTTCAACCCATTATTAACATAATAATTTTGCTCTTTAGCTTTCTGGCATTGGTCCAGAGCCTCAGAACTCAATAAAGGGATACAAGGTCGTATTAATAACAGTTAGGGTAGGAACCAAATAAGGCAAAGACACCCCTGGTTTGCAAAGCATTTAATGAGATGTCAACTAGCACAATGTTATTGTTAATTATGAATATTATTGTTATTTCTTGCCATTTTCAACTTCTTTATGTCCTGTTTTATTTTTGAACAGTCATTTGCTCCACCAAGAAAAGACTCACGGGAGGAATTTTAACTCAAATTTATCATGTCCATGATTTGGTTTTGATGTTTTCCTTACCCCAAACCCTTCCCAATCTTATTGATCTCTGTAGAATTCTTCAACCTATTGAGAACTGCAGACAGTCTACCTACCCTAGCTATATTTAACCTTTGCAGCAACTACTTTATTTTTTTTCCACTAGGAATAATTTTGGAAAATTATAATTGGAATGAATTATTTCATGATCGTTAGACAAAAATAATGTAAATGTTCTAGTTTCTGTCAAAAAATGGCTTGTGACAAGCTTTGAATGGGAACAATGCAAAGAAAACAATTGTAAACCCTCCCAGACACTTTGTTCTTTTTCTAAATATTCTGTCTCCTGCACCCTGGAACAGTGGTAGAAATCTACTCTGTCACCACCACTGTTTTCAACACAGGTTTTAGTCCCATCTCTTCATTAGCTTCTATTACAGTCTAACTCCTTGGTCCACATAAAGAACAACATATATCTTAAACAAGGGGGAAAACAGAACTGGGAGGGGAGTGAGTAACAAGGGCAGGAAAATTTTAAGCTTAAGAGGTTCTTACAAACACCAGGTTGTCTCTCATTTTTCTGATTTCCAAAATAATTTTGAAATGAGATGACAGTAAGCCACCTTGAAAATGTGAGAGTGACGATTATTAGTTTCTTCATAGCTTCCTGTTGGCACTTCTGTAGAGTCACTAATCTGTGGCTGCACTGCATTTTAATCCTCCTGGTTTATGTCTCTTTACAATGGCCATGCCTAGCACAATCCTTTTCCATTTTGTAGGTGCTCAAAGAGGCATTGGTTTGTGTTGCCATTAAGCATAATGGGCAAGATATTTGTCTCTAAACCTGTGTATTGCTGCCTTCTGGATATTTATAGATTATTTCCCTTGGCCTTAAAATCCTTTCTGTTTTTTTTTTTTTTTTTATGTCAAGGACTCATTCATAGTGAACACTTCATGACTAACATATTCATAATAATAAGGCCTAGGTTATATCTTTCTTATATTCATTTTTAAGAAACAATAATGCAGCAGAGAAAAATTATTTTGTTTCTCCCTGGAATAATTTGTGGCCTCTACACTTATGCCATGGTGGTAGCTAAATTTTAAAGACTTACTTAGGAGATAGGGTAGATTTTTTGTAGCTGCCAAGTAATACAAGCAGAATTTTTATCTGCTTTAAGAATTATAGCCAACAGCCCCTGCAGTATAGAAAAGTGTACCCTTTGGAATATAAAAACAAGGAATATAACAGGTCTATTTTCTCTTTCTTGGGGTGTAGCTCCCTTCCAGCACTTGGAATTCACCCAGTTGCTATTTGTCACCTACCCAAGGTAACCTAATATTTTTGAGCCTCCCTCTGCTCCCTATTCTTCTACCTGCCAAACAGAACCATCTGCTCGGGTTGGACATTATCAAAACCCTGTTTTGTAAGTATGAGAAATTAAGGAGATATTTTGAGGCTATAAAGGGAAGATAGCAGTTGCCTCCTTTCCATCAACATCTGGAAGCTTATCCAGATTAACAAAAAACAAATACCAAACAGCTGGGGTAAGGATCTGGGAATATGAGCAGCTGAAGAAGCTGCTGAGTTGCTAAGGAAATGAAGTCTCAGTGAGCAGAGTCAGAATGGTACCATTTGCACTTATTTAGAAAGGCAATGACCCATCTATAGAACCAGCCACTTGACATCCCACAGAGAGTGTATCTATTGCAGAAACAGATAATGGACAGCCTCTGCTGGTCACAAAATGCCCCTGCTGGCATCTGGAAACTTTGTTCCCTTTTAAAGCAGTCCACACATTCCAATTACAGAGTCACTCTAAACATTTAATAAAAATAGTAACTATCATTTAATATACCTTCTTTTTAGATAGACTTAATGTAGCAGAATTCGGGCACTCAACTATCAATAGCATACGCATTATCATAAGAAAGCATCCATCACTGAGTTGTACAGAAGCAGGAGGCTTCATAACATTTCTTTGTCTAGTAGCTACCATCTTTGAAGCCTTTAAAACAGTCTAACCCAAATTAACTGTCCTTTTTGATGGTAGTAACTGTCTGTGTTTCTGAAGATCATTGTGCTGTAAATCTGACAGCCCTAGATAGTGACAAAGACTCTGAGGACCACTCCAGAATGTGATAAAGTAGTTCTCAAAGGCTCTGGAGAGTAAGTCTTATGAGCATACAAAACTTTGGCCAACACAGAAAAATGTCAGCCAAATCTCAGGGCACTGGGTACGAGAGGCTTCCGGCACTAACATTTAGGTCAGAAAATGCTCTTGCTGGATTAAAAGAAGATAATTTTTTTGTTTTGTTTTTGGTTTTTTGGTTTTTTTTTTTTTTTGTGGTCAGCATACTGAAAACACTACCACTCTTGCTTGTAACATTCTAACTTTTCTTATTCTATTTCTATTTATTTATTTGAGGGTAGGGACGTTCATATGTCCCACAGTGCTCCTGTGGGGATGAGAGAACAACTTCTGGAAGACCCATGTGGGTCCTGGGGATGAAATTCAAGTTGTAAGACTTGACCACAACCACCAATACCCACAGAGTCATCCTTTTCATCCTGAATATATTCTTTTTATGTGTGGGCTCGCACCATGTTTTCTGATTCTCTCACATTCTCACATACCTGCATCACTTTGTGTCATACCTAGCATTGTTTGGGTTTGTACATACGTTTTATAGCAGCTGCTACAAATGATTTTGTCATTTCCCCTACATTATGTTGTTTGGATCATTGCATGCATAAAAAGCTTCATTGATAGTTACAGTGAGAATTATCTATACTCTGCTTAACCTGACACTCCACAGACCTATGCTTTCCAAGCTTTTTCTGTTTACATGAACTGTGAGCCTATTTGGAATCCTGTTCTTACAGAGCCCACTTCAGAGGCTCAAGTTTCTTGTTCAATAAATGGACTCAATAGGAGAGAAGAGCAACACCCGTGGAAAGAGGCAACCCCTTCCAGTTGTTTTGCTCACCTATGAACCAACACTTCATAGACTCAAGTAACAGTTTCAAAATGCTGGCAACATTTGTTCTTTACAACAACATATTAAAGAAGACCTATGTTTTACCAAGACCATCATAAACATGTAATGGTAGCACACTTTTAATTAGAGAACTTTTCATGGAAGGCCACGAGTTGTTCCCAAATATCTTGGTGAAGCTTATTTAAGCATGCGGTTGTAAATGTTCAATTGTCATTTTCTATTACAGGCATAAAATACAAAGACATTGACTAAAGGGCAGAATATATTGACATAGTTCAGCCCAGTAGTTTAGAAGAACTCAACACTACCTTTAGGGTGATTTTTTTTTTTCGCTAATGCTGGTATTAATCATTAACTATGCATAATAGCAATCACTTATGCTTTTTGGTAATATTAGGATGTAATAGCAAATGCCACATACCAATATAACATGATATACAACTAGACTGCCACCAACACGAAATGAATGTATTCCAAGAAAGGGTTAAGCCAGCATTGCTATATTAGTTTCTTTTTAGCATGTAATAAATAATAGTTGTATTTATAGAATTTTTTAAAGTCTAGAGGTCTCATTCACAGTCTTACTTTCATTTGACCCTACTATCAACCCAGTAATATTGCACAGTATTGAAATTATCCATTACTCCCATTATCTAGACAAGGAAACAGAGTATCAGAGAGATTATAAAACATAATATTAATCTGTTCATTGAGGATTCAAATGCAAACACGAGAGACAAATTTGAAACACTATGAATTAGTTTCAGAACAGGATGGGATGAGAGTCTCTTGGTGCTCAATTGAACACACTGTGTTGGATTTTCCTACTCTGTCATCCATCCTGGAAACTCCTATATCATATAGCAAAACACACTTTTGTGGCATTTTCAGAAGGAAAATGCCAAGCTGGATAGAAGTTTGATGTTTCACAAGATGGCATTTATGTGTTACTTGTATATTTGTATTCTTCTTGTTGACTCTTGGGATCATATTTACTAAAGTTAAATGCTGCTCCAGAAGCATCTCATATGCTCCTGGGCCCAATTCTTTTATACTTACATGTACAAATGATGCAGTTCATTTTCTCTGTCTGTGTCTAAGAAAATGTAGACATGAAGGAGCTGAGAATGTGTTTTTCTTTTTTCTTTTTCTTTTCTTTTTTTTTGTTTTGTTTTGATAGTGCCTTCCCATGTCACCAAGCTGGCGCAGAACTCACGATGTTCTTGCCTCAGCTGCTGAGCCCTGGTAGACATGTAGCTTACTACTCTACACCCTACAATAATATGTACATCTTATCTTAACTTTGAATGGACAGAAATTAATGAGACCAGTTCTCTTATTGGAAATGGGATTGAGAGCTAGAGCCAGAGCTCAGTAGCAGAGCACTTGCCTAGTATATGCCAAGGTTTAATCCTCAGCACTGGTGGTACGATGCAGGCAGGAGGATCAGGAATTCAAAGTCATCTTCCTAGGCATGTACTGGACTTGGGGTACATGAGACTCTGTCTCCAAAAGTAAACAGAAATTATAACAACAACAATAACAAAATCATAGTATTTTATATTTCATACAAGTAAGAAAACAAATTATTTGAGATTATGGAAATGGGCCAGTTGACTACTGGTGATCCCATTCTGGGAGTACTTGTTTGCTTTCCTTTGACCCCTTGTCCCGTTCATTAGGCAGCACACATGGGTGAGGGTAAGCGAAGGAATCGAGTCATTCACATGTAGTTTAGAGGGTTTCACAGGTTTGGGATTATTTTAAAGCAATATTTACTGACAGAGAAGAATCAGTAGCCATGGAAAAGACACTGTGGAAACTTACCCTCATGATCACTTTTAATTTTGGAAAATTAAGATTCTCTGGTTTAAGTGTCTAATACAAGGTGGCGATTACTGGGAAAAATACAGACATTAACTAATAGATTCAAATAAAAAACAGAAAGTCCTTAACTTGGAAAGCAGAGGCAAAGCATCTCTAGAGATCTAGAATTGCAGGAACTAGTGAAACCAATTTTCTCACAGTGGTGGACATTTGGTTGTATTTCTTAATAATTTCTGCTGAGCAAACAACTCCAACACTTGGAAGCATGAGACAAGAGTTATCTTTTACTTCTCATGCATGTGCCTTTCAGCTTACATAGGCTGAATTTTACTATGATGTGCTGCACCTCACCTCACCAGATTTAGTGGATAAAAGCCATATATAGAATAACCCATTAAATTTCAAATTCAGGTAAGCAACAAATACATTATTATAAGTGTGTTGCACATAGTATTTGAAATGCAATTGTTTAAAGGACATCTGTTGCCTGTCTGGAAAGCATGTTTATTTAGGACCCTGCCTTATTTTTAGCGGCTTTTTCAGCTGCCCCTGTCCTCTTCTCTTGGAATCCAAGAGGCTCAGCTGAGCACAGTAGCAAAGCCAGAAGTGCCACGAGCCCAGGTGTGTTGGTGGCTCTCACAACTCTGATTTTGAGCTAGATATTTCCATTCTATGGGCAAAAACATTGATAGGACTAGAGATGGAGCTATGTATGGTATCTATGGTAGGAAGGAATGGAAATGGAAAAGACATGGGCACAAAGAGAAGCAGATTGGGCTCTTAACAGTTTACTACAGTTTAAACCACTATGTCTTCTCTGGAGTCATTTCTCATCAAGAATCATGTTCTAAGGAGGTCAAATCTGGATATCCCAGATGCTATGTGTTCAGTTCTCAGCCAAGGGAAAATGGGTCAACTGAATGGAATTCCTATTTGGTGAGTGGTCTCCCCAAAGCAAAACCAATGTCCCTTACCAGAAGAAAGAGGTTCTGAGAAATATCCCAGGCTTGCACATGCTAAACAGATGTCTATTACCGAGCTGTACCCCAGACCACTTCTTATTTTAGAGCAGGGTTTTGCCAAGCTTCCCAGGGTGGTTTTGAATTCTATTGACAAAACAAGCCATTGTCCTTCTACCTTAGCTTATCAAATAGCTGGGTTCCCAAGTGTACATCTAGGTTCACCTGAGACATTAAACATATTTCTTACAGGATGAAAACATGCCAGTTCTAAGCCCACAGAAGTGGATAGTCCAAGGAGAAAAAAGTAGAAGAGGGATCAGAGTAAAAATCTGGTGGCAGTGATAGATTGATAATGTAGTAATCTTGAATGATGCTGGTTCATTGCACAACTAAAGGAATGGATATATTTAAGTTTACCCCAATATTAGAATTATTTTAAAACCTACCATTCCCTTTGTAGTGAGTAGCTAAATGGAACATTGCTTTAACATAGAATTTATTTATCTATCTTATCTATTTCAGTAAAAGACTGTCATCAATGAAAATAGTTTTTAAATGTACCTCATAATAATGGAAGCCCATAGGAGCTCACAATGATGGAGTATGTAAAAGATTAATGGCATATTTTCAAATATGTTCATAAAATTACCTGTCATAGTGAGTAAGGTTTATAGTTACATGATTCCCAGAAAGACTATTCTAGCTAGTTTAAAACACTTGGTGGAAGAAGTGTAAAAACCAAAATGGTTTCTACATTTTACATTTTACAATTTTTACCTAATGGCTTTGGGGAAATTAGTTAAAATTTAAGGGATGAAAAAATGTTATTGTTTCTCACACCATACATAAATTTATAGGTGTTTTAAATATTTCAATATGAAAATAATTGAAAGAAAAATTTATGATAAGTATGTAACTGATCATATTTTAGAAAAGGATTATGCATACCTACACACAAGATAAAAGAGACAATAAAAAAAACTTTATGAAGTCAGGGAATGTTAAACTTCTACACAAAAAAATAATGACAAACAAAATTAAGAGTCAGAAAATAAATTGGAGAAAATTGAACCAAGACATCAAAAGGTCAGCTCCTCTCAGCCCAAGTATCTCTCATTAGTCACTAAGAAAACAAAATAATACAGATAAATTGGAGGTATCACTGAAATGGAATAAGTTGAGACCATTAAACAAATAGATGAGGGTGTTGCATGTAGGAAAAGATAATAAATCTCACTAATATCTTATGGAAAAAGGGCTGCAAGGCAATGGCCCCAAAAGAAAACAAACAATTCAGACTGGCAGAATGACTCAAAGATTGAGCATAAATCAATGTTCTGGTGACTTTGAAAATCAATTTGTATTTGCTAGTACAAACAGGTTTATCATGTTAGACTGTACTTCCTAGCTAGTCATACATACTGAGGATTAAGAGAAAGTGGAAACACAATGCTTCATCACTTGTATAGAAATAAATGTGACCTGGAGGAAGAATTTCAGAAAATACACAAAGTATTAGTTTCAGTTTGTTTTCATTAGTTAATGTGATTTTTTTCACCTACTGCATCTCCTCTGCCCACAGTGTAAAGGAGCAGTAATAATTTGACACATATTTTACTTTCTAGAACATTTATATAATTTTTAGCAGAAAATGAAATGAAGTCTTTGAATTGCCACCTTGTTGTTACTAGTGGTGTCCTAAATTTAAATTGTATGATCTTCTACAGAAATTTAGGAATAAACTAGAGAATCGCCTGCTTAGGAAAGTTGTGTCTCTATGTGACTCCTCCTAGGAAAAGAACAAAAAGAAAAAGAAAGTTAAGACTTAGAAAATCCGTAACTGGGAAAATGAGATGCCAAGTTCTTCCTTCTATTCTCTATGATCTGATCTGCCATGGGGAATTGGATGTTTTGATCATGAAAAGTAAAAGGTGTCAGGCAACCATGGTAGTGTACACTGAACACTGGCACTGGGGAGCTTCAGACAAAGAACGTGGTGAGATCCATTGAAACAAGCAAAACAACCCTCGTAAATATGAAAACCAGCAGTCAAAATGTTATGAAATAGATGAAATAGATGACTAAAGAGGTAGCTACAAAACTGCAGCTAAAGTCAGCATTTTGATGGGAAAAAGAAATGTGTGGTCTTCTGTGTCAAAAAAAAATATCAATGAGGCATGCTTAAGTCTTAAGAATGGGTGTAGAGTTGAAGTTCTTTTTGTTTTTCTAAACACTGGTTAAGCATCTACCATATTCCAAGTATCAGGACTCAGTAGGTAAGAAAACCTTCCACCTAGCTCTCAAAATGACTGTTACCAGGAAAGTCATCTAAAACTTAGGCTTTTGTGTTCTGTTGGGGAAGCAGTGTTGTGCCTCTCATTGGTTTTGTGAGAACATAGGAGCCAGTCCTTCACCCAATAGTACCTCATGAGCAGAGGAGGTAGAGGCAGAAGTAGAATAAAATTCAGAAGACAGACTCACTAGCTGAAGGCCAAGCGGGAGTTGCTCCCCCTGACACACACACACATAAAACAAAACATAAAGATCACTCTGTATAGAAGTACGAGGATACCTATTCCAAGAACCAACAGTTATTTAGATCTGACTTCTAATTTGAAAGATGCAGTGCAAAGGGAGAAGGAAATGAAGCTGGAGAGATAGCAAGAAGTAATCAGAACGAGCTCTGAACTACAGTAAAACACTGGGATCAAATCTTGAAGGCGATATAACTCAAGGGATGTTATGCTCACTTATAGTTTACAAAATGTTGCTGTACAGCAGAAAATGTATGGTGGTCAACATGGGGAGAAGACAAATAGTAGCATAGAGCCAGATTTTATTCATTTCCAATAATTCAAGCCCATCCCCAAAAGAAAGAACAAGGAAAAGGACAAGGGGGAAGAGAAAGAGGGGGAAGGAAAAAATGTTGATGTCTGAAATAAGACTGAGTGGAGTAAAGCAAGGGAGAAATGCAGGAATGAAAGATATTCACAACATAGAGTCAATTCCATATGGGACAATGAAAAATGTACTGTCAAAAGAGATGATTTGAAGGATTGGTTGGCTGGTTGGTTGGTTGGTTGGTTGGTTAGTTGGTTGGTTGGTTTCAGTTTGCCCAATCATCTCTTTTATGCTTAAAAAAAAAACACAAAACAACTCTTTGCATAATGACCACATTCTCTAAGATGATAAATTACAAGTATTTCATGAGAAAGTAGATGGATCTATAACATATTTGTGAGGCATGCAATAGAGATATGAACTAGTCAAAAATATGGACAGAAAGATTTTAGCAGAAATCTGGGTTAGAGTTGCTTCCCCTCTGATCTGAAGTTATCAATGATGACTTTAGCATCTAAAGTGATAAAGTGGATAAGATCATTCAAATGCACAAACTGACAGGACAAATGAGAACTCAGCCAAACCCTTAAAGACAGGCTTTGAATAAGAATAAGATTATCTGCGAAATTATGATCACCAGAAGTAGTGTAGGAAGAAAGTCTATTGAATTTGGTGTCTTGGAACCCAAGAACAGATAATTCTGGAAGAAGAAAAAGACTAATGTCAATAAATTAATTATTTCAGGGAAAAATAGAAATAGTGTTACAATTAAAAAAACATAGGCTTTAGAGGTATATATATATATATTACATGCTCATCATATTTAAGGTGAAAATTGAAAGGGAGTGATGATGTAGCATCATTCATTTACTGAAGAAATTGACATGTTGAGTTAGAAAATTAGTAAGAGTAATTTCTTTGGAAAATAAAATCTTATATCACATGCACACTCTTATATGAAGCTCCTGATATAAATCAACGAGATGTGACCCACAGGAAGTAACCCAAATGCAAACACAATGCAGCAATACAATAGGATTTATTTCTCAATGTTCTGTACAAATGTTGAGGCATCCTGGTATCTCAGACCTGAGTGGACTCACCTTAATCATGACAGTCAGTAAGATTTGATTACCAGAACATAACCTTGGTCAATTACTCTAAATTTACATTTTAGTTTACCTGCATTTGCCCAAGTGGCTTAACTAACATGACAAGTGTGTACAAAGTCCTTAATATAGACATATATATGTATATGACATATTTGATACATGTAACATATCATATATATATGTGTGTGTGTGTGTGTGTGTGTGTGTGTGTGTGTGTGTGTGTATTAACATATAATTTTATTATGAGTAATATTATCTGGAAGTAATACCCCTAATAATGGACTTTTTGTTTTTAAATTTGTGTGCTTTTATATAACAAATTGCATTGCACACATTTGGTTGTAAAAGTTTATGTATATGTCTTACATTTCATTGTAATTCAGTTGTAATTGAAACAGGAGTTTGGCTGGTATCTTTAACTGCTACAGACTTTCCTATTACAAGCTTGGTGTAGTTGAGGAAGTACTAAAAGAAGTTACGTTTTGCTCATTTGTCTACTGTCATTGATTATTTGTATTATACTCGGTGTCATTCAGAACACTGGCTTCCTCAAATAAAAATTAAAAACTATGCATATTAAACAAAAGAACAATTAAGCACTCTGAAACTCTGAGATGCAAGGCCAGCTGTAGTTCTTGATGGGATCTCCTTTGACAAGCTATTATTCTTCTCTGCTCCTCAGGATCTTGCTTAAAAAAAAAAATGGGTATGACCTTTCGGGTTCTTGTCCTAAGTGACTATATTGCAAGTCACTGAATAAATCCAGGAAAATAATCTTTAACCCCAGAAGCTAACAGAGAAATAGAAACCCAAGTGAAATGGCTAAAGATGGGAAGCGATGTGTTCCACTGCCGGGAGGTTTGATTCCAAGTCATCGCTTTTGATCCAAAGGCTGTAGAGCATATCTTTGTCCGAGGCACACTCAAGCCATGAAGGTGCTCCATCAGCTTCCTTCCCGTGGCACAGGGAACCACTCGGATGTTGCTTTCCTAGGCACCATCAGTATCTCCCTGAAGACTGTCCTGTAGTTGCTTCTTTAAGCAGAAAATGTCCCAGCTGGGCAGGAACACAGTGTCTGTAATGGGTAGGACGAGTGGTAAGGAACAAGGCTCTTTGATTACTGAGCTCCCTCATCTTGTCCTCCTGCCTCAGAAGTATACTTTCACAGCTACCACAGAGGCAGCAGAATTTACAGAGAGAGAGAGAGAGAGAGAGAGAAAGAGAGTCACAATCCACCCTAAACCTCGCTATTTGTAATCAGTGTGTGGCTTTGGGGATGAAATTTGTGAGTAATTCACTTCCCACACTCCCCAGCAGAGCCCACCGGAGTGCGTTCTAACGTCACTACCCTGGACGCTAATGAAGGAGACCAGGCGGCAGAACTGCTTGCCTTTGGGGACTCATTTTTCACATCACCAAAAAGTAATTTCTGTCCTTTTCAGCCATCTGGTTGACTGGATTGTGAAGATGAAATTCTGTTCAAGGAGTGTTTTAAGAGTGGAGTCTGCTGGGATTCACATTCGTTTTCTGCTTTCACTTACTTGCATCTGTGCCTCGGTTGCTTGCCTGTAGATAAAACCCTCACAGGACACAATATCTTTATTATACAAAATGTTATTTCTAAAGTATACTACACATCATGGTAGATGTATATTTAGTAGAAGTTAACTTATTCAATTGTTATGAATATTATTAGTGCTAGCATTATAAATAAATGCTGTGGTATGGTTATAATGTCTACTTAACACAATATCTATTAATATAGTTTATATCATCTAACTTGCTATATTATATTTAGGATACAGTATATGTAGAAGTTTATATAGTATAGTTTATATAGTACATATAGAAGCTTTCTATTTTATTATCCTATACATTTTACATGTGGGTACCACATCTAATAGCAGAATGCTATGATCTTACGTTGAATATCAATGTTCCTTTCTTTGCATTTGGAGGTTGTGTTAGATTCTTCCTTATATATGAAATAATGAATTCAAGTGATGGCGATAAGATCAATTAATGTAAAATTTTTAAGAATGTGCATACCTTTTAATTTATTCTGACCAGAAAGCATCTGATACAGTTTCCTCATACAAATCTTGAGTACTTCCTACAGCACTCAGCTGGCTACAGTATGTTCTCCTTATAGATGCTTAAGGACCTCTAGACTAATCTATCTAAAGATATCTATCTAAAATCTATTGATATCTATTAATTTCTATCTAATATCTATCTAATAGATAGAGAGCTACTATCAAGTGTAGGAATTAAAAGTATGCTGGCTACTTAGCAGGAAATTTCAAACTTACTAATAATGTCTAAAATGTGCCAGTGCTGCTTGTATAGACCATTGCTGCAGTTTGCTTTTGCTGGCATGATTATGATTGTCTGTTCTACTTCCTTCCATCTCCAGTTCCACCAAAGATCTCCAACATCTCCTCGGATGTCACTGTGAATGAGGGCAGCAATGTAACCCTGGTCTGCATGGCCAATGGGCGCCCTGAACCTGTTATCACCTGGAGACACCTTACACCATTTGGTAAGCAAGTGGCTACATTCTTAGATAGCATATAATATTTAAGATTCTATTGGATCAAAAGGGCAAATGTGCAAACTTTTTATGGAAAGTCAGAAAAACTGCAGTATAAATGTTGTATAGCGTTCCCATACTTTTTTGTGTACATCTCTTTAAATAACTTAGTTATCTATCTATCTCTATCTATCATCTATCTACCTTATGTATAAATAGGAATACATAAAATTTTTATTCAAAATAAACCAATCCTCAAAGAAACAACTATAAGAACATTAAATAATGCAAATATATACATATATACAAGGTCTGTAACATTAACCATTAAAGAAAAAGAGACTATCAACTTGAGGGCGTGTGATATGGGAGGGGCTGAAGAGATGAATGGAAGGATGCAGAAGTGATACAATTTATTTCAATTAACACATTTTAAAAATAAAGTGTATTTCTAAAATATATAGCTTGTTCGTGGTTCAGTGTCTTTCGGAAATGTTTTATATATACCATTTTACACAAGTTTTAAAAGACATTTCAATCCTGGTTTCCTATGGCATTTCCTCCTTTGTGGTAGCATCATGTGAAGAAATTAGGAACAAAATTATCTCTGTTTCCTAAGTCCGGACTTGGCTTCTACCTCTGTGATGGTTGTCAGGAATGAAACAGGCTGTGGAAGTATGTCATTGAATCTAGATAATGACACCAATTCAGTTAAATTCATAATACGACTTCCTTAGAATGTGTTCTGCATCCTTCCTGTCCCCTCTTATCTTTACTAGTTCCCAAGACTCTCATGGTTTGTGAACACATTTTTAGCACTTTGCCTGCATCCTCCCCTCCTATTCAAATTATGCTTTCTTCCATGCAAATCTAGGTGTTTTCAAATACCACAATTTATAAGTAATATACCTGCTCTTCAATTATTCCAAAAAGAAGAGCTACCAAGTCAATTATAAATCAATTATAGGTAGATTATTCTTAGAAAATAATTTATGTTAGTAAAAAAAATGTTTCACCTTTTAACTGGCTTATGTGTGATAGTCTCTTATAATTTCTCTTTAAAACAATGTCTAGACACTTAGTTTCCATGGTAAGTGACTTTAGAATGTACGCATATAAAACTACATGTACAATGAAACTCATGCTGAGACCACAGTAGTGTTTGATTGATTACAGTGTTTCTAAATATTTCTTCATTTTTGTAGCAAGATAATAGAGTACCTCCATTTGACATCATAGTCCAAATTAATTTTCAGGAAAATTTGGCTCTACTTTGTAAAAATGCTCTTCTGTTTAGCCAAATAGTCTTTTAGAGACCTCTATCCTCGTAAGAAAATGCTATTCAAACCTCATCCGTATTATGTATATTTCCCATCATTTATTAATCATAAAATACATTCCCTCACCGTCTCACTTTGTACCTCACATGGAGAAAACACACAGATAGTCATCAAGAACATAGATTTTTGGAGATTGCACATCTTTTTCTAGAAATAAATAAATTTTTCAAAGTACTTTCTTCCTGAAAGACTCACATTATACCCAACCTACCTGGTACCAAGTGTAACAATGTTGTTTTCAGCTACTGGCAACTTAACTTTAAAATACTGTCCTGTATTTAAATATTTTGACAAAGACATCTAAACCCATCCTGTTTACTATAATGTTATGGAAAATATAATCAAACCTTTCCATAATTTTACTTTGAAAAGTCTCTTTCTGAAATGTGCCTCTTTGTTTTCAGTATCTCTACTTGTCTTTCCCATAGCAATGGTTTGTTTCTTGCAGATCCAGAGAGCTTATATAAATTATCACAAACCCTTCATTGCACTGACTGTTGGTAGACTTGCCACCCAATTTATGGCCAATCTATTAAGAACATAAATTATTTTATATAAATTACAGATTCATAAAATTGATTTTCAACACTCCACTTAGGTGTTTATGGCCTCAAATTCATATACAAACCACACTCCTGTTTTCACATGATTACTTTTAACTTTTCTTACCTTTTGTAATCAAATTTAAATTAATATAAATATTTTATTAATATTTTAATGTCATTCAAGGGCCAAGTAGATTAAAAAATAAAAAAAAAATGTAAAATTAAAGGAATTTATGTTCATGATCAATAAGAAGCCATATTAAAAGACAGACACTCCTCTTTTTGATGAAATCTTGAGTAGGAAATAGTATTTCCAGGGCAAATTATTCACTTGAACCTCCAAATACTCCTTTTTTGTGTTCACCTTTAGAAACATTCTGAGATAGAAACAAACCATCACACTCTTTGTTAGTTTGTTGTCATGAAAATAGACTTTCAAGATCAAAAGTACTTAGTTCACAAAACCTAAAATACATTAATTTTCCCTTAGATTACAATGTATACATCTCTGCTTGAGACCATAGCCAGAGACATAATCAAAAATTTACCAAAATCATACTTAGTCCATAGGGTTTTGTATTAACCCTGAAGAGCGTGGTTTCTGTGATGATTCGATTAAAACAAAGAACAGGGGACTAACCAGTGGCACCTTGCATAGTTAAAACAGTATTTCATATACTTCCAGGACTCTGACTTCAAAACAAACTACAAAAATTGGATGTACTCACAAGGAGGCTCATGAGTTAAACACCAGGGGTCAGCACATTATAGCCTGTGTGCCTGGACCTGTCATGTACTCACTGCCTGAAAGCAATAGTGGTTATGTTATTTCCTGAATAGTTACAATAATCAAAGGAATCCTGAATATTAAATACAAAACAAATATATGAACTTCAAACTTGAGTACAGATGCATAAAGTTTTGAGCAAACACTGCCATGCTGAATTACTTGCATTTGATCTATGGCTTCCTTTGATCTAAAACAACATACTTTGGTAACAGCAACCAAAGTACTTAGTTCACAAAACCCAAAATACATTATTTTTTCCCTTGGGTTACAATGTATACACCTCTGCTTAAGACCAAAGCCAGAGACATAAACAAAGATTTACCAAAATAGTGCTTAGTCCATAGGGTTTTGTATGTATCCTATGTCAGATTTCTTCTCTGTTCCTCTATGGCTGTATATACAGGCTTTCTCTCTAGATCAAGTTGTATACTTGTGCATACAGAACATCTCCTTCTTGTATTTGCACACTCAGTAACAAATCATTCTCTCCTTACAATGGATATATATCACTTTTCAAGCTTGCTCTTTCATCTCTCACACAAAGCTTAAATAACCAAATAATCACTTGACCAAACACTTATTCCAACTGACAGGAGTGAGAACTTGATTTGTCTCCTCTTTTACTGAGAGAGAGAGAGAGAGAGAGAGAGAGAGAGAGAGAGAGAGAGAGAGTTAGTTTGAAAATTTGGAGAAGGGTCATCTTTTTAGGCAATCCAGTGCCACTTTTTGTGGAGACATCTGAGAAAGAGACTTGCTACCAGTGTGACAGCTGAGCTGCCTGCAAAACATTGCCATGTGATAGTGAAAATCCAGCTAGCTTTGTTCAATTATTAATTGTGCCTTTCACAGTACAGAGTGGGACTGCCTTCCAGAGGAAATGTACCTGTGATTAGCTAGACCCCACGGGGGACATAGAGACCTGAAAGGAGAAAATGCCATGCAGGGAATCACAAATGTCTGATTACTTGTCATTTGATGCTATGAAAAGAGAGCAAGAAAGAAAAAAAAATAAAATGAATGGTGTAATTTTTGAAAAGAATATTATCTCAATTCATTTCTTAAGTTTGAGTGTTTTGATTAGGTTATTTTGTTTCTCCTTCTTTTGATCCTTTAGCCCGAAGTATACCACAAACATTTTAAAGAAGGAAACTGGAAGTATCATAAACTTTCTATGTATTCAAAATCAAGATATTCAAAATCAAGATACCTCACTTGAAAAAGAAACCAATCTTAAAATCCTGAATTGTTTAACTGATCTCATCTTCTAGTTATTTTATATCATCGAAATGAGTGTCACATGTGAGGTTATTAAATATGACCTATTTTTCTCTCTTAATTAAGTTAGACTTTCATAGCCCTGTGGTCGCTGGGGATTACTGCACCATAACATGTATTTTGTACAGGACTTTTGTTTCCCCTTCTTGATCAGTGCCTTGTTCATCATCACCATCGCATGGCTGTCTGCTTCTGGCTCTTTCTTCTGGCCACCATAAGGAAACCTTTTTCTCAAATGTGCCTCATGTGGTGTCAGGAGCTCTTGGTCAAGTTTAGAGAAAGAGATGGTGTGCCTTCTGTTTCTATAAAGCTTTTCACAGCCTCGGTAGCTTTTTCTCCCTAGAAATTTCAAAAAGTATTCCGAGGATTTTACCCCATAGACTGATGAGATCAGCTCAAGATATACTATGTAATTTTCCTGATGAGCTAGAAGCAAAGTTTTACATCAATGGAGACAATATAAATCTTACTTAAGAAATGTTTTGCTACATGGCTTTGGAATAAACATAAACCGTTAAACCAAGTCATTACTTTAAGTCAAACACCCCAAGTACCTACTCCCAGTAGTTCCTTTTTGAGATATCATGTTAGTTTAGTACGACCTCATATTTAGCATAGAGAATTTGTGTAATTTGTAGTTTAGATTTTATAAAACTATTTCTCGGTACCTTCATCCTAGGCATTGCCCCAAGGGTCCACTGAGTGGACATTTGTAGCATACAGGTGCAGAAGATTCAAATCTATAAACTTTCTGAGTAAAGCCTGCTAATTCCAAACTGACAACTCACAGCAGAATAGAGCTACAACATAGTCTGCAAAGTGCTATTATGCTTTGCATTATTTATAATTAATATTCTATATTTCCTTTAAAAACAAAATAAAGAAAAATAGTGTTTTTTTTTCAGTGAATAACTAAAATATTGGCTTCCAGTTTTGTCTTCTATTAATACAGAATTGTGTTCAGATTCATCTTGCTCACACACACATGACTTGTTCATTAGGTCAGAATTATTTCTAGAGTGCTCACTCTGTTAAAAAAAAAAAAGACACATTGAAGTGTAAGACAGACGTGGTCCCTGAACAAATGAACCTTATAGTTCAACAAGAGAGTAGAGCATTAAACTAATAATTGCATGAATAACCCTTTAATTAGATTCATACATTGTAAAAGAAAATTATGGCATTCAATAAGACCATAAAACAGGGCCATATAGAAAAATCTGCAGAGCCAGCAAAGCTGCCCTGAGGGGATATTATGCTGAGATTTCATAAATGAATAGTACCTGTCTGAGAAAACAGAGGAAGAAAGAGTATCTTAGCCATACAACACAGCACATCTAAAGTCTTGGCACGACAGTGCCTGCAAGAATTTGGATGGAGATCTTTATGTTAAACCATGATGTTAATAGTGTCTAGTCACTCTACTTTTCATGCTTAAATCCTTTGATTTGAAGACACTCAGTTTGAACTTGTGAATTAATATTTTGTTTCTGACTCTGAGAAAGCAGGAAGAAACTAAAGAAAAATTATACTATAGGTTTTTAGACCTTTGCTTGTAAATATGTCATCAGGCATCAATTGTATATATTACATGGCATAACATACATGGTCACATGCCTACAAACAAGCACACATACACATAGAAAGGGAGATTAGTAAAAATGTGATGATAAGTCTAGATAAACACATTGTATTTCTACACTGGTATATAGCTTACTCTTTTTCCCAGTAAAAAAGCGCAAACTCATGGAATTCAGAAGCATAAGGGCCAGAGGATTAGTGTTAAGAGATGATCATAGGGTCTGTGATATGGTTCGGTGGGTAGAGGTGTGTGCAATCAAGCCTGATGATCTGAAATCATCTATGTTATCCACACAATGGAGGAATGGAGAGCAGACTCCCACAAGATTTATCTGATTTCCTTGCTTACCCCCACCCAAAACACTAAATGCATAGTATAATATTTTTGAAATATCCACAAGGTAAACACTCTATGAGCTAGAAAGACACATGTGATCCTACATTCTTTTTCTCTTTTTGCCAGAGCAAGGATTAATTTTGGATACTGTTTTAATTCCGTCGTTAGTAACTGAATTTTTTCATCTTCCTGATGTCACTGTCGCAGTACAGTCTAACCAATATTTTGTTTCCCCTGTAGTCATTAGTTTTCTCATTGGATTAGTTACTATTATTTCTCAATATAAAACATTCATATTAATATTCCTCTTGATTTCCAATATTCCAGGGCCTTTGGACTAAAATACAAACCACTTAGCAAGACTTTAAAGCCCTTATCCAATTGATAATTGTACCTCTGAATCGCAAACCATTGAAATTTATGCAGTAGATTATATGCCTTACATGTAAGAATATTCCCTATTCAGACTTCTGTTTTCTCTCTTACATGAGTTCTCACTCCACATTCTTCATGCTTTTGCCAGCGAAAATTGGAAACCTTTCAACATGACTCTTTCTCCAAGAACATAGTATTATACAACTCATAAGATTTCATCCGTTTGGTTATTCATCTTTCTTTAGCTTACAAGACTTTTTTTGGTTAACATTATGTGCATGTGTGTGTGTTCACATGCTATGGCATGCATGTGGAGGTCAGAGGACAGTTTGTGGGAGTCATTTTTCTCTCTTTCTGTAAGAGTTCTGGGGATCAAACTCATAGCAGCAAGAGCCTTTACCTGCCAGCCATCTTGTCAACCCTCTTTTGTAAGCTCTTGAAAAGTTTGCAAGCTATCCATTATCCATGTATCTATTCTCAAGACACTACATGACAGTGGTAAAGGACTGATGCACAGGAGGACACCAATTAAACTATAAACAATATACAGGAATTACAAAACTACCCAAACTGATCGTTTCATTAATTCCATGTTTAATGATTTTGGAAATTTCATGCAAGTTCTCTACTTTGGTTCTATTTGCACTCTTTTTTGCCTTGAGTCACGCATGTATCTGAAAATATGTCTGACTTGCATCTTTGCACGGTTGGCTAGGGAAGGTGCACTGAAGTGAATACCCTTTGATGTCATTATTATTATCACTATATATTTATTTCTTTTTTAATGTGTTTGAGTACACTCCTACTCTCTTTAGGCACACCAGAAGAGGGAGGGCATTGGATGCCATTACAGCTGGTTGTGAGCTACCATGTGGTTGCTGGGAATTGAACTCAGCACCTCTAGAAGAGCTCTTAAATGTCAGTACTTTAAACTGAAGAGTCATTTCTCCACCCCGCCCCTTTGATATTATTCACCACTCTTTTATGATCAGTGATCGTTGTTTTACTTCTCAGCAATTATCTGTCCGTAATTGTCTCAAAAGCGTCTTTGCATTTTCAGTTTCTATTTTCCTCACAAAAGGAAGCAGTTTTGCATCCTCACTTCCCATTACGATATCTGGCTCGAAAGGAATAAGTGCTCAATAAATATTTTTAATGTAAATAAGGGAGGTGCTCACTATGAGAAACTTTAGACTCTTTGTTGTTCCCTGCTCACAGGTGAAATTTAAAGACAGCTTCCCTACACTACAGTTTTGCTACACTGTATGTATCAATCTTTAAAACACAGGCCCTCTCTTGCCTTTTGGAACTGTGGCATTTATACCTCAGGATTTTATGGCGGAGAAAGAACTTTTTCCTTTGTCAACAAAGATGTCAACACTACCACTCCGTTAAACTGTACTGTATTGCGGGTGGGAGCAAGCTTCGAGGCCACAAACTAGCTGATGAGCAAACTTACCTAGGGTAGAAAAATTGCCTCCTCCTATGACTTAATCTTTTGTGAGATCTAGGATAATGTGCAGGCAAAGCTCCTGTCAACTCGGTGATGGTCAGTTGACCTGAATAATCGTCTCAAACACAGGAGTGCTAACACTGTAAGAGATGCGTATGGAACTTAATGTATTTGGAAAATATCTTGAGAGAATGATTAAAATCTGGATTCAGGTACAGTGAACCTGAGCTGGGCTTGGAATTCTGTGTCTACAATGAGCACAACACAGGCAGAGCTGCTGGAGCTTCATTCAAAGTCTTGTGACAAAGGAGGTTAAAGGGTTCTGAGGTATATAAATAGCCTAGTAAAAGGGACACCTAGTAAGTCACAGGATACACACACACACACACACACACACACACACACACACACACACACAATTTGACTCAATATTGTCAAAACATCTCTAATTTTTTAACTTCTTGTTTCAACCAAGACACTGGAAGGATCGTATATAAAAATATTTTAAAATGTAGTTTCAAGAAGTAGGATTATTTCTGTCTATTAGAATTGAATACTGGTCGTTAGAATTGACATCACCTTGGTGCTTTGTAGAAAATGTTATAGAAATGAAATAATATTGGGTCTTAGCACAGACCACCCCAATCTGAATCTGCAGCCCATCAAAACCCCCAGGTGGTTTAAATGAATATTTAACTTGGCAAAGCCCTGGGCTAGAGAAAAAGAATCTTCAAATTCAGAGAAAGCTGCTTCCTTGGTGTCTAAACTGTAGAATTTAACACTCTGTTCACACTTACCTACTGAAGACATCCCAACTGGATCATTACCCCCTTCCCCTTTTCTTCCAAATCCATCACTACAGGGGAAGAGAAGAATGAAAAAGGTTACTGTGGGGTATGATACTATGTCACTTAGTGTTTTTCACAGGGCTATTGGCCTCTAATGTTCCTGCTACATCAGACACTGCTGCTAAATATTGCAGGAAAATAATTAGTCTAGTGAATGAGGACATGAAGTCTGAATGACAGTAGCCACTTTTCTCATCATCTTTTATAATAGCTTTATCTTCAAAATGTCGACAATAACATGTGGCCTGCCCACCTCACACTGCTGCTTAGAGGGATCAAAAGAGATTATGAATATGAAAGGAGCCTGGAAAATGGAGAGTTCTCCACAGATATAAAAGATTGAAAGAGAGCATGATGTGGTACAGAAGGGACAGAATTTGAATTCTGAAAGGCTGAGTTCAAGTCCCTGCTACCCATAATTTAATTTCATGGATGGAGAAAGAAACTTTAGATAGCCTATGTCTCATCTACAAAATATTAATAACAGTTGACCTATCATGGTTCTTCTGTTGCTCCAAGGGTGATAATGCACGTCAAGGTGATTGATTAAAGATAATAAGCATTACTCAACTACTTTCTATTATTACCATCATTGTAGATGCTACAGAGTAAATTATAGACCTAAATTGCTGTGGTTATCTGGTTAGACAGTAAGAAGAACTAATCTCAAATTCTTGGTTCACCTAGTTGATGATTTAAAGAATGAAACCAGTCTCTCAATATCTATAGCAGAATTCTTAAAAAAAAAAAAAATGGACTCACCAGAAGAGGGCATCAGATTCCATCACAGATAGTTGTGAGCTACCAAGTGGTTGCTGGGAATTGAACTCAGGACCTCTGGAAGAGCAATCAGTGTTCATCAGCTTAACAGCTGAGCCGTCTCTCCAGCAGAATTCTCAACAGCAGCAAGGAAGAACTTGTTAGATATGTGTGTTATTAAACCCCATTCCAGATTCATCCAATCGAAGTCTGAGTGTGGGCTCAACACTGTGGTCATTAATAAGCTCTCCGGGTGCTTTCAATACAAGATGAACTTGGAAGAGCCTGCGTCTAAAGACAAGGCATCTTTCTGATATAACCAGGGTCATGAGCTGTATCTACCAAGCACCGAGCTACTGTAAAAACCGTTGTGAGTCTTGTGTTTCAGTGACTGCGTTGGTGTGCGCATACACATACATATATAAAACTACTTGATATGTAAATTCACTGTCATATTTCTATCACCTTAGATGAGGAGGTTTGCAAGTAACACTGCATAGAATTTCCTACTTTGTCTTTTTCTATCTACATTCTAATGATGTTTGAGGCTAACATATCACTTAAAATGTGCACACATTTCTGAGATCCTCATCATTCACTTGGCATATTCATTTGCAAGTCTCTCAGTACACTGAAGCTACAATTTGTCTAATAGAACTGAGAAATCTCAATAGGTAACTCAGATCATGCCAATAAAAGCAATCTCTGTCATTTGAAATGTAGTGAGAAACAACCTCCTTTGCTAGAGAGAGAGAGAGAGAGAGAGAGAGAGAGAGAGAGAGACAGAGACAGAGACAGAGACAGAGACAGAGACAGACAGAGACAGAGACAGACAGAGGAGAGGGAGGAGAGAGAGGAGAGAAAAAGATATTCTTTGTCACTTCTTTGTGTGACACTAACCTTCCTTTCATCAACCAAGACTCAAATCAGGAATTTTTTCTCAGGTGGTCAAAATTCAAAAACATGAGAAGCCATGGGAAGTCACACCTTTGCTAAACTGTGACTTTATCTTCTATGGACTGAAGTGTTAAAATCTGATGAAGGATAGAACTTACAAAAAAATCTTTTAATAATTCAATGTGCAAATATCAATGCAAATCAGATTTAATTCTTCAAGGTATTCTAATAATAAAAGCTGAAATGTCAGTCTTTGAATGACATCATTTTTGTAAAATGTGTGTGTGTGTGTGTGTGTGTGTGTGTGTGTGTGTGTGTGTGTGTGTGCGTCTCCTGGTCACTAAAGCTTTCAGCTGTTGGTAATATGTGGCAGAGAAAGCCAGGTAAGAAAATTGTGAAAGTGACTTGGACTTCAGAGAGCAATCCAACAGATGTTTGTAAGAACTCCACACTTTTTCACCTCCTAAAACAAAAAACCTATTTGAAATTTCAAGAATATTACATATTCCTAACTTTTGCCTTATAGCAAAAGTCATTCCAGTGGTGACAGATGGAATTGAGGACCTAGTAGCCTGTCATTTGAAGTCAATTTCTATAGAAACAGAAGTGTGCATGGGGAATTAAGTCATTGGAATGTTGACCAGGTAACTTTGGGAGCCATCTGGGAGAACACAGAGTCATACTGTTACATTATGGAGGCAGGGGAAGGGAAAGAAATAGCAACTTTCAGTTTTTTTGTATTAAAATAATTAATTGTAGCAACTATGCTTACTTCCACATACTAATTACCATAAACCATCTACTTAGAAGAAATGAAGTAAGCTCACTTACTTAAGAGTAAAGTCACTATAGCATTTGCTATCTGGGGCTGCCTTAATAAAATATTACAGAAACAGTAGAAATGTGTGATCAATTGCCAGCATGTTTGTATTATGGTAGGAGCAATTTTACTGGTTTGTCATCTCTCTAGAAGCCTAATGACTACTTTGTAAGTCCAAAGACAGTAAACAAAGACTAATGTCTGTGAAAGTCTCTTTGTAAAGGGCAGTAGTTCCCCCACAAGGTCCTCCCTTTCACCCTCATTCCTCTACAAATGGTCCTACTTACTGCTATCCCACTGGACATTTGTGATTCAACATATGGCCTTGGTGAGAACAATATTCAATCCATGACAGTTATCTGCTTTCACGGTGGTAGCCACTTTATCTTCTTGCTCATCTGGCCTTCTCTGAGCTTGGTGTCCCACATTCACAATGTCATGTTTCCTTGGAACTGAATATATTCTGAAGACAAATCTCCTAAACTCAGAATAATTAGTCTTAATGAGGAAACTAAATGAGAAGGGACTTAGCACCCTATTGCTTGTCGCCTTCCTGATTCCAGCTGTCCTATCAATAAGGCTAATCAAGAATAACTTCGCCATAATTTCAAAGAACCCAAAGCACATTGAATTATCCTTGCAACACACCAAGGCCAGAGCTAAAGAAAAAAATATGTCTTGCATGTGTGTAAATAGCTATAACGTTCTCCCCTTGGCTGTGCTGATACTGATTACTGAACGAGGAGATAATTCCCCTGGGAACATTACAGCATTCTAAGCTCACCACAGCAGGCTGACTCAGCTGCTGTGTGTCAGAGTAGATCTGAGGCTCTGCTGAGCCAGAGTGCAATGTCGCTAAGCCTTTGAGAATGTATGTGAATCTTCACTGTCCTCCGATCCTAGTCAACGGCATGGTTCTGCCAAGGAAATGTCTGGCAGCAGGGATACTCATGATCTTATTCTATCATGCTGTGTGAGAGTTGGGTGACTGGTGATGGGGAAGTGATAAAAGCCTGCTACTGCAGGCTGCCAGTAAGTATTGCATCTTTTTTCTGGCCTGACCTTTATAGTGATAGAGAATAAGAGGTCTTTTAACTGATCCTGAAAATTTATTGTAACCTCCGTCTTCTAACATGGAACCATTCAGAATTCAAACAGATTCCCAATATGAGACACATCGAGGACCTACTTCCTCTTCTCTGGGGTTTATTTCTTCTATTGGAGATCTGTGTGAGATTTGTATAAACCAAAATGATGACTCTGACATCTCCCATCACTATAGTACCTATCACCACCAGAACCATTGCCACTGTTACTACTACCATTCAAAACAAACTCAACTGCCTTCATTTACCATGATGGAATGTCATACCATCCATGGTGATGTACATCCATCATGTCTGATAGAGGTAGGAGATAGAAGCCAACTATCCCAGAAATGTTTCTCAAAATTTTGCAACTTAGTCCCAACCCAAGTATAAGGTTCTATAAATAACCAACCATGAATCACATATCAGGACCAGAGAGCAATGCCAAGGACAATCCTTTGGTTTGATAAAAGACAAAATAAAACTATCAGGTACCAGTAGACTCTGTAAGTTCATTTTTTTTCTCCTAGTTGATAGTTTACAAGAAACACATATGCAGCTAGACATAGTGACAGAATGCCTTTAATTTCAACATTTGGGAGACAGAGGTAGGCAGGTTTCTGCAAGTTCCAGGCTAGTCAGGGAGACACAGTGAGTCCCTATCTCAAAATGTGAAAAACAAATATATAAATGGTATAAACATATGTATATAAATATATACCACATACATGTACATGCTTAGATTACTTATGTTTGGAATTCTTTTCATGAATTTGTTATGAAAATGTGCTTTTTTCAAATTGTAGAAATGATCAATATTCAATCACGATACAATATCTGTTAGCATTGTTTGATTTTTTTTTTTTGCCCTGAAAACACAATAATTCCAAGTGTTTATTCTATTCCTGGGCTTGAAAGAAAATACTTCAAGATCATGCTGCCCAGAACTATTGAAACCTTGAATGGCAAATGAAAGTTTTCATCTTTCAAAATAAATACTGTAATAACTTAGGATTCCTCAGTTTGGATTCATGAAAAAGCCAAGTAACAAGACTTCATCCAGAAACCTAATTGCTATGATCAATCATATAGCTCTCTGTAACAATGTTCATCAAATTATTTTGATATCTTCTCTGTCGGAATAACATGCGTATAACGAGTGTTAGAAATTTTGCAACAAACTACCAGAGGTTTATGAATCAAAACCATAAAAAATGTATTATCTAAATAATATAGAAGCCAGAAATGTATGGAGAAGAAGTTAGAAGAACCACGCTCTGGGTCCTAGGAGAGACGCCTCCCTTACCTCTCATGACCTACCTTGCTTAGCATATGATATCTTACATCAAGTTTCCACATCTATCCTCTCTCAGCCTTCTAGTCCATATCTTCTTAACTGAGTGTCTAATTCCTTCCCTTTCTTATATTTATATGATAATCATTGTGTACAAGGTCTATGTAGAAGTCTTAAAAGTGTCAAAATAAGATGTCCCCATTACTGCTGTGAGAATTAAAGATGCTGTTTCTGAAGCGTGTTCTTTTTTACCTGCTTTTGTAAACTGTCAATAAACATAGTTTTTATTGATGATGCATTAAAATTTCCGAAAGGAAAATGTGTGATCTATATGTAATAGCACTTGTTCAAAAACTGCCAAGTCTGGGAGAGGAACCAAAGCTAAGCAGTTGTGATGATGTCGTGTTCTTCACCTCAGGGCTTTCATGGTAAGGAAACTTGTCTCTGTCCTCACCAATGATGAATACAACAGTTGACAAACCTTGCTTTGAGTTTCCTTTGTACTATATGTGCCAGGTTTCCTATGTAAATCCTAATGGTTTTTCAAATGTACATAATACAAAAAAATTAAAAAAAAATAAAATCAACATAATCCAGGGGCCTGCTGACAAACTGAGTAGAGGGCAAACAGTTGGCAGACAGTTGTCAGGAGCTGAGAAACAGAACTCTGTTTTGGCTCAACCGGAAGGTAGTTTCTTCCCATCTGGATGTTTCCTTCCCACAGCTGGAGCCTGTACCCCTTGGGCAGCCTCACTTGCACAATTTAGTCTTGCTTTTTTCTCATGCTTGTTCTGTTTCTTCAGCAGTGTATGCAGGGCATGTCGAGAAGCCTGGAGTGTCCGGAAGATGACCATGGCAGTGCATTTGGAGGCCTGTCAGATGGCCTCCAGCATTGTGTTCATCCTGGCTTTCTGGCTCATTTCTTCTGCCTAAATTTCTGAGTTCTCTAATATCTGGCACTGGGAGAATATTCTCCATTATTTACTTTCTATTCTATTCGTACTCTTATTCCACATTCTTTCAATCTTTAAGTCAAACCTGTGAAAAACAGAAGCCTGGAAATGCCTCACTTTGGGCAAAACTGCTACAGAGCTGCACAGTGCCCTGTTGCAGTAATTATTTAATCTCAGTAGGAAGCTTCTACTCTGCCTTTGGTCTTTCAGTTCTCAGATAAAAGACACAAAGCTTTTGTGTTTACGATAAGCCTTATGTATTAGGCTAGAACACAAAATTAGGCAGGAATCTAAATCTTAGACTAGAACAAGGAAGTGGGCTTCAGACATGAAAACTTTGGGCTAGGACAGGGAAGTAGGCTTAGATATTTTGGTCATCCTGATAAGCCCTTAGAAACAGTGATTACGGGAGTGTTCACGGAATTTTGTTTACTGCCTTGCTTGTCCTTTGACTATTTGTGTTTATTGTCTTGCTTGTTTCTTGACTATTTGCATCTATTGTATTGTTAGTTCATCAACCTAGAACTGACCTTAATATTTGCATGTAATTAAAATGGTATAAAAGCAAAAAGGAAGAGGGGGAATGGGATTCGGGTTTCTAGGGAGGGGAAAGGGGGAAAGTGTATGGCATCTGAAATGTAAATAAATAAAATACCCAATTTAAAAAAAAGATAAGCCTTATGCTATCTTATCTTAGAGTGGGGCAGATATCTACCCTCTAAGCTATTAGTAACTATTTCCCTAGTTTTAACCCCAAGTTATAGCTTACAATGTTCAATCTGGGCAGCTTTTAACTCCAACTGGCCAGCCTTCCTGGCCATGTTTTCAGGATTCATCCTCTCCACTGTGTCTTCTCTTCTCTTCTCTCCACCTTCCTCTCTCTCCTTCCTGTGGTCTCTGCCTCAAACCCCAAGCCTGGGAATGTAAACCCTGCCTATGTTTCTTCTGCCCAACCATAGGCTATAGGCATCTTTATTCACCAACCAGTCATAACTTAGGGAACAAGGTTACATAGCATCATTTTCATTTCAGTCTATGTTTGAACCTCCTTATCCCTGTGGAAAATCAGTGCCTGTATTTAGCATTATAATATAAAGCAACAGACAAAACCTCAAGAGTTCCCCTACTGTTCGGCACAAAATCAAGTAGAACTCCATATGAGTATTCCTTTGGCCTCATGGGGCTCTATAATTTATATTTCAGCATCACCTTATGCACTATGTGGATATAGTTTAAAAATAATCATAGTCAAAAAGAAAAGAGAGATAGAGAACGCCATTGAAAAAATTATTGATGAGAAGAATATGATAGACAATGCAATGGACCCCTCAAAGATGTCTACAATCGAATTCCTAGGATCAGTGAGTATTTCTGCATATATGGGAAGTAGATTTTGTATATAAATTCTTTATATGGAAAGTTCTAGATTATATGAATAAAGTTTAATAAAATCACAAATATCTATATCAGACATGTGCAAGATGGTCATATGAAGGCAGAAGATGATAAATAGGAGTATTGTCAACCAAGAGCTTTAGAGATTCTACAGAGGTAGGGCTGCAAACTGGCGGCATCTGGCAGGTTCCTGAAGTTGGAAAAGTTGAGGAAACAAATTCTTTCCTGAAGCCTTCAAAATGAGCTGAGGTCTTCTGAACTTTTGATCTTAGTCCAACAGGAGCCCCCTGTGGACTGCTTAACTTGTAAAATTGTAAGATAATATCTTATTAATATAACCCACTACATTATGGTGACCTGTTACAGCAACACAAAACTAATATGCTGCCTAACTTCTTGGAGCTGATCATAGCCAGACAGTATAGAAAACTCATGTTGAGCTTTTTAGGCAGAAACAAAAGGTTACTGACCATGACTCTATAGAGGGGCTTATTTGGGAATTATGGGAGTAACAAGGAGCTGAGGTGTCTGATCAGTGATATCAGCATATTTTATTCTGATCATTGATACTCAAAGCATTGTATTGTGATCAAATGTAATACATATATCAAAAGAAGCTTTCATTTCTTAACTTTTAAAAATTTTGTCCTTTGATTTTTATGATCCAAGATGCACTCAGGAAGTGATACTGCCTTTAGGGCAATTGTGGGGAATGTCAATTATCACCCAACCACTGTAGCCAGCAGTACCTCTAGTAATAGTGTTTCCAGGTGATATGCGGTAGAAAAGTCATCACTTATTTTGGCCATGCTGCCTTCACTATGCCTGTCAAACTTTGGGAAAGCTGCATAACTGCTTTAGAATTAAGATTTCACCACTTCAGGTATTTTCCTTAAAAGTTCAGAGAAAGAACTCATGAGCAACATAAAAGAGAGGCCTCAGGGTTTCTGTTAAATGAGACATCTAAATATTGAGCTGGAAAACCACTGTCATTGGCCTTAACAAAAATAAGACTTTTTTTTTTTTTGGATCAGTCAGTGAGCACACCCTAAATGTTAGCATGATAGATATGAAAAACAGCAGTTCTCAATGTGTGGGTCTTGACCCCTGGGGGGGGGGATTTGTAGGTTAAAGGGGAGATCCTGTATCTAGCACTTGGATTCCTCTCTCCTGAAGGTATGGTGTGTAAGTATATAAGTTTGGAATTCATTCTGATGTATCTTTTTTATTCTTCATTATGATTTATAATAGTAGCAAAATTAGTTACAAAGTAGCAACATAAACTGTTAAATGGTCTCAGTCATAGGAAGGTTAAGAACTACTGTTGTAAAAGATACATTGGTTTTTTCCCAACACTTGACAAAATGTAAGTTTCTTATGGGAAGAGGCAGCATCCCTTTATACAACCCCCTGCCTTTAATTATATATATATATAACCCCATTGACTAGAATAGGTCTAAAGCCATGTGTGCATCAGGAAAACAAATTGTAGTTGACAGTGTCTCTGCCATCAGCTTTCAATATGATTTTCTACATGTTGCTCTGGCTAACTACCCAAGAGTTAGAGAGAGGGGATATCAAGTGTTAGATACAGAAATCACTCCAGAGTCTCAGAAACCAGGATAGAATCCTGATTCCAGCACCCCAGCACACCCACACACTGCCTGGCAGGGTATGTAGAATTATTTTTTTCTGAACCTTCATCTCTCAAGTGTCTTCATGGAGAAAATAAAAGCCTTAAGGAGCATTCCTCTCTCATGAAGGTGGGGTGCAAATTAAATGGTCCCCACAGTGTGATCTTTAGCATGGGATCTTGTAATTACTGAAGATCCTAGAAGTCACAGATTATTGTCCTTCTTAACAGATAGAAAATGAACTTCAGAGGGGAAAAAGTGACTAATCCAAAGTCCTTACATCAAGTGGGAAAGTGTCACTAAAATCCTCCCTGCTTCCCTCTATTTTGTGTAAATATATGAGTTTGGAATTCATTCTGATGTATCTACTTCATTCTTTTCTATCTCTTCCCCTCATACTAATGGACAGCAAACACACATACATAACACATATTTACACACAAACATGCACACTCTCACACACGCATACACCACACTCACACACACCACATACTTGCACACAAACATGCACACACACACACACACACACACACACACACACACACACACACACACTCACGCACGCAGACCTGCTTGGCTCCCCTTGCTGAGAAGCACTAGGAACACCACATGTTCCTGTCAAGAACCTGCTAATGGCAGACAACAGCTGTGCAGTGACAGAAGCTGTGTGCTTCAGGGGCCAGTCTCCTACTGAGAGGAGTAAGTGCACATCCAGCCCTGAACAGGCATTGAGCTCCGTCCTCCTGTGTGAGCCTGTGGTGGTTTTTCCTGCAAATCACTGGGCTCATAACAGGGCATGCTCTTTCTCTCTCCTTTCTCAACCTGCTGAGTCCAAAAAATTTGGTACACCTTTTGGAAGTAGCAGTTCCCCCAAATTGCTTCCAGGCTTCTAAGAAGACAGGTTGTCCCGACACTTCCATGAATGAGAGCATGTCAAATCTTGCCAAAAAGCCTTACAGGTTTGAATCACTTTGCTCCTCCACAAACTTGTCCATAAATCAGCCTCTCTTGTTTATGATAGTATGAGGTCCACATACTGGGGTAAGGACAGTGTATCAGCTGTCTGAAGGAGCTGCCAAAGTAGCTACTTTGTGATTTAGGTGTGAAAGCAAAGAGAATTTGATGAGCAAATGGTTCACAGCCCCTGGGAGTGAGAAAGCAGCAGGTCTGAGCTAGCCAGAAAAGAGACAGATAGAAGAAAAGAGATGGACATGCACTGCCACTTGGTTTCCCAAGATCTCCTTACAACGGGGAACAATACTAATACATGTAAAAACGTTCACATGTCAAATCCTGCCCCTTGTGATCTGAAAGATTTCCTTCACTGAATAAGCCTGCAGAGAGCCCTCTAAGCAGAGGATGATCTCAAAGCCTCATCACCATTTCCCACACCCTAATTCTGGCATCTCTGTTGAAGGGATTTGTTTTGTATTTTCGGTGCTAACACATTGAGCTGAGAAAAGATGCCAGCCCTATGAGCAACAGCTACAGTGCTTGGTAATTGGGTTTTAAATGCATGTTTGCTTTAAATGGATACCTTGGGTCTTCAGTTCTTCCTCCCTGGAGGAATGTCAATCTTTAATTTTTTTTTTGAAGGGTGACTTTCTTATATCCTATGGGAATTAAAGGACAAAGTTGCAATCCCTAGCTCTGTAATTAAGGACTCTAACAGGAGAAATGTGTGTTACCTTTGCAAACAGTCTGTTAGAGAAGAAACTAAACTGAGGAACAAGACAAAGAAGGTTTCAGTTCTGATTCTATCCCTGATCATGTATCTGTAGGAGCTAGGACAAACCATACTTCCTCTTAAAATATCAGTTCCATCTAAGTAAAGCAGAAAACAACCTTGGCTTGTATTCCTTTTTTTTTTCTCTCTTTGGTTTGTTTGTTTTTGTTATTGTTGTTGTTTGGTTTTCCTTGAGATAGAATTTCTTTGTATAGCTTTGGTTGTCTTGAGCTAGCTCTGTAGAGCAGGCTGGCCTCAAACTCAGATTCTCCTGCCTCTGCTTCCCCAGTGCTTGGATTAAAGGTGGGTCATTTTCAAATGACAGGAGATATTTTGAGCTGTTATACCTGCGGGGAAGGGGCTGAGGTACACTCATCTAGTGGGGTGAGGCTATGAACACAATTGAAATGCTGAAATGTTTGGAAGCCCCTTACCATACAAACATCATTAGTTCAAAATGTCAAGAGTTCCACTGTAAAAAAACTCTTCTGTAGCTCTTCTGTTCTGCTTTCTAATACTCCACTTTGCAAAGCCGCTGCCTATCTCAAGGCATTAGTCCCTCTACTTCTCCTTTGCTTTCTGTGCTCCATGTTACATGTGGCACAACCCACTAGATAAGGACACACCCACCCATGCATGCACACAGGTATACATCTCATTTTTGTTATTAATGTCGCAGTTCAAGTATTCTAAAGAATGCTATCCCTGGTCACCTTCATTCAGTTTCTAACCCTGCTCATCCATTCTGCTATTTTATTTCCTTACAGTGATGACACTCTTTGAAAGTTTATTATGTGCTAATTTATGGCCTTTTTATCTGTAACCTTACAGAAGAATACACCTCCACCCTTGCTGCAATGTATTTTTTCCATCTTATTTATAGTAACCCTGCTGTATTATAGAATGGTGATCATGATGTATTCCCCATTCAAATATATTAAATTAATTATTAAATGGATGAATAGCACTGAAATCACTGGACAATGTGTACTTAAATGTAGAAATTAATCCTTACCTCAGAGTTACTGATAGTCTCTGTTTTAACACATTTTCCTTGTGATTTCTATATGCAGAAGCATGTGATTCCCACTAGGCTGGAGAAGGCATGTCTAACCTCCATTACTCCTGTGTGCTCATTCCTCAGGCTGTATATTGCTCCTGTCAGAATTCCTACTTCTCTTCTGTTCCACGGTGAGAAAGGACAGGAATTCTGGTTTGGTTTAATCTCTGTGGGGAAAAAATGGAATAGGTAGAAAGGCCAAGACACAGGTGTGACCTAACTGCATCTCCTCAGGACATGGGTAGATATGAAGGCAGACCAATACATCCATGACAGCAGGACTCCATGTTAGAGGCTGCTGTCTGCATCATGATATTGAATATGTGTGTTCTCTGTTTTTGTTCTAAAAATTGAAGAGAGCTTGAGGGGCTGAGAGTAAATGACCTTTCCAGAGCAAATAGTAATAAAATGAGAAATGAATAAATGATAAGCACAAATTATATGAATTTAACGTCAAATAAAGAATTTCTAAGGATTTAATTTTTTCACAAAGCCGTGCCAATGGCTATGAAATCACAGCTCACCAAAACTCTGCATTACTATCATGCAAGGGCTAATGAACCATGTATTTCCCATCTTGAATTGACAACTTTTCTTCTATGTATGGGAAAGATATTACATTTATCTCTGTTACATCCAGTCTTAGTAATCTATTTTATTGTTGAAATCTTATACTAAGACAAGAATCTTGAAATTCTTGTTATAATAGACCAAATAAAACACAAATGCTATGAAACTATCTTGAATTTAAAAATAGCAGGCTGGTTTCTGCACAGTTTAGTTCACAAGTAGAACCCAGCGTTAGATATTATTCTACTATCATCAGTTCATAGCATGTTGGAGGGATTTGATGTGTGATCATTAGTATTACTGTTATTCTGGGATTTTGTAATTAAAAAAAGTTTAGTTGATTATTATAAGCAAATCTGACTGTCATCTTCTATTCCAGGAACCCAGCACAGCTTTAGTCCATAACTAGTACTATTATGTAATTTCATCAGTTATGAATCCACTTTACCATAATTTCAATCATAGATTTTATATAGTTATTTGTTAATTTGGCTTTCATAGATAAGTTGCTTTGATTTCAATTTTTATTGTATTACTTTAACTAATTAGGTGGTAATCATAGTAAATTTACTCCAGGTATGTGTTTATCTGAGGTTCAAAACATTAATATATTGTATCTCAAGCCAAGCTTTTCCTGGTGATTATTCATATGTCTTTGAAGAAAAAAAACCTATAAATCCTATAGCTATCGTATGGTATTTTTTAGTTAGAGACGGTAGTAATGAACTGTGGTATGAAATGATTCTCACATCAGCAGCAGTAAATTATACCCAGGTTGCTGTGTTCACAAGAAAAGCAATGAACTAGATCCAGAGTGTCTTGGGAAAGGATAGACACTAGATTAAGCAAAAGAAAAAAAAAACATGGGAACATGGGGGAAGGGGGCAGTGCAGCAGCCATTTAGGATAAGAAGCTGGAGGTGAGGTGTGATGGAGCTCTGAAAGACACAGGCTATTGATCATTTTTATTGTTAATTACCTTTTATTGCCAGGGACAATAGCATTGTACACCACACACACACACACACACACACACACACACACACACACACACACAC
>JANHMN010000011.1:26530270-26620148 GCA_030674055.1 Rhabdomys pumilio
ACACACACACACACACACACACACACACACACACACACACACACACAAAATCAAGATCAATGTCTCTGGTTCCTGAACATTCTCCTCTTCTTATCTTTAAAAACAGTTTTATGTAAAAGTCCCTACCAAATTGTATGTGGGGGAAACTAATAGTCATAACTAGTAAGAGTATAGATGGAACATGAACTGTCCTGACTCAGAACTATCTGAAAAAAATTTCAAAAGAGGAATATGTAGATTTTATTGACTTAATCATTAAGTATTAAAATTATCTCAACTTTATTTCGATACTCAGAAAAGGGGAACAGAAATTTTGAAGAATTGATTCTTTTATGAAATACTAAATTCATTCTCACAGATTCACTAAATGTAGATGAGACGAGAGCCACCAACAAATATAAGCAGCATAGAGCCACAAGTTCAAAACGCTCATCTGACCTTGTAGAGGGCTGCAGTGGTTGGGGTCATCATGCCTGCTGTCTTCTATTCCTGCACAATCATCATGACCAAGAAGTAAGTTGGTGAGGAAAAGGTTTATTCAGCTTACACTTCCACATTGCTGTTCATCACCAAAGGAAGTCAGGATTGGAACTCAAGCAGGACTGGTTGCAGAAGCTATGGAGGGATGTTACTTACTGGCTTGCTTCCTCTGGCTTGCTTAGCTAGCATTCTTATAAAACCTAAGACTACCAGTCCAGTGATGGTAGTCCCTCAGTGGGCTCTCCCCACTTGATCATTAATTGAGAAAATGACTTACAGCTGTATCTCATGAAGGCATTTCTTCAAGGGAGTCTCCCTTCTCTGTGATAACTCAAGTTGACACACAAAACTAGCCAGTACAACTGATTCCTTTTCAACTTGACACACAAACACATCATTATTAAGCCTCAATCTTTACTTTCTTATTCATCCCTAAGATCTAAATAACTTTAAAAGTCCAACAGTCTTTACAAATTCTTACATATTAAAATTTCAATCCCTTTAAAACATCCAATCACTTTTAAAATTCAAATTCTTTCTATAATTCAAAGACTCTTAACTGTGGGCTCCACTAAAACACTTTCTTCCTTCAAGAGGGAAAAATAACAGGGCACAGTCACAATCAAAAGCAAAATCAAACTCTAATCTTCCAATGTCTGGGATCCACTCATCTTCTGGGCTCCTCCAAGGGCTTGGGTCACTTCTCCAGCCTTGCCCTTCATAGCATACACCTTGTCTTTAGGCTTCAGCTGCCTGTACTTAACTTCTGCTGCTGTTCTTGGTGGTCATCTCATGGTACTGGCATCTCCAAAACACTGCTGTCTTCCACTGCAACTAGGCTTCACCAGTAGCTTCTCATAGGCTCTCTTCATGGTCCCAAGCCTCAACTCCTTTGCCTGACCCCTTCAGCCCTAGGCCATCAATTACAACTGAGGCTGTACCTTCACCAATGGCCTTCCATGGCTGCTCACAGTGTCAAGCCTCAGCTGCTCTTCATGACCCCTTCATGCCTTCAAAACCAGTACCACCTAGGTGACTCTTACACATTACCAAGCCCAGCCACAGCATGAGGTACAACCTTGGATGTCTCTGGAGCATAGCCTCTTTGTGCTCTCAGAAAACACTTCCCAGAAGATTTCACCTCAATGATGCTGGTCTCTTCTTAATAACCACTAATTTCTTAGTTCCAACTAGCCGGAATCAATAGTCCCAGTAATACAAAGGTTTTGCTGGTTTTGGTATCTTACTAATCACAGATGATTCTTCAGCCCCAGCTAAGCAAAACCACAGACTTCACAATCAAAACAGCAGTGACCCCGATAAGAGTCTTTAATCTTCCCTCTGAAATTTCACAAGCCAGGCCTCCAGCTTCTGCACTGTTCTCAACATTATCTTCCCAGCTCCTATGGAGCATCCCACAGAACTCTTAACATCCCATTGGCTCTTCTAGCCCAAAGTTCCAAAGTCCTTCCACAGTCCTCCCAAAAACATGGTCAGGTTGCCACAGAATACTCCACTATAGTGGTACTAATTTGTTTTAGTCAGGGTTTCTATTCCTGCACAAAACGTCATGACCAAGAAGCAAGCTGGGGAGGAAAGGGTTTACCCATCGTACACTTCCTCGTTGCTGTTCATCACCAGAGGAAGTCAGGGCAGGAACTCACACAGGGCAGGAACTTGGAGACAGGAGCTGATACAGAGACCATGGATAGTGCTGTTACTGAATTGCTTCCCCTGGCTTGCTCAGCTTGCTTTTTTATAGAACCCAGGACTACCAGCCCAAGGATGGTACTACCCACAATGGGCCCTCCCTCCTTGATCACTAATTGTGAAAATGCCTTACAGCTGGATCTCATGAAGGCATTTCCCTAAGGGAGGCTCCTTTCTCTGTGATAACTCCAGCTTGTGTCAAGTTGACACACAAAACCAGCCAGCACACCCACCCTCTGTCTTTTGCCTCTTCTCCTGCAGTTGTCACTGTAAATGCAGTCTTCGAACACCATCTTGGTTTGTGCCACACTCTGTCATGTGAGGCTAAATGTAAGGCAGAGTTGGGACTGAGAACTGGGGACATTTACCAGTAATTACACTTATCCAGTGTTCTCAGTGATCTGGAGCTACTTGTGTCAAAATCACTGGGGTGCTTGTTAAATGTCACTTCCTTGCCCCCTCTCATGACATAATAAATAAGAACCTTTGGGGATAAGCTTCAGGAAACCCCATTTAAAAGCATAAACTTCCTGTGATCCTTCTGTCCAGTAAAGTTTGAAAACCAATGCTCTGGGATTTTCATTGTTCCTCATAATGTCAGTGTGACAAATTATTGGCAGCGCAGTTGATCATAGAAAAATGGTGTTTTAGGTAGATATAGCTGGAAAGTTTCCCAGAATCACTCAATGAGAATAGCAGAGCTAGTTTTGGACATGCTGGTGCACCAGCAGCAATCAATTAGAACCTCTATGCATTTGGAAATCCTGAGGCAATAGGAGCTGATTGGTGCATTCAGACTGTTACGTGGATGACTAAGAAGAGAGCACGCAATTTAAAGAAAAGTCCCCTTCCATGTTGACCTTGTGTGTGAGCTATAGTGCTTCCTGCTAGGAGTTTATTGGAATGAAATGAGCCTTTTACCAAAGGTTTTGCAATGGGTGCTAATCAGAAGCTGCCTGTCAAGTTGAAGTAGCATCAAGAGCCTCCAAGTAAGAGCTCTTGGGCCCTAAATGGTTCCCACCAAATACCAAACCTATTATCATGATTGGCTGTTATAGCCCTCTAAACAGCAAAGTGATTAAATCGGTCATTACGAAACCCTAAAGATGCATAATTATGACAAACAAGACTCAAGTGCAGGGAGATTTCTATCTTACCGACTAGATTACATTTCAAGGAGGCATCAATGAGGGAATGTTTCTCAACCTACCATAGTGAAGTACAGGCTAGTGAAGACCTGGGTTCTCTTGATCATCACCTGAGTCATGTTCAACATCTGAACGTACTCAATTCAGGAGCCTCTCTGGCTCTTAACCCTAAATGTCAGTTTGTGCCACGTGTTCTGTCCATTTACAATGCAGCCCTCCTGCAGAAGACACATTCCATTTGATCATTAGCACTACCAGGTGGCTCTGACCATTGTCGATCTAGTCTGAGTCACTCTAATTTGCTCTTTGTCAAGTGACTAGCATCACGGCGTTCTTTTGATTCACCCATCATGGTGAGAAGTAGTGGTTTAAAAGGACTCTAAAATGTGACATTTCTGTCCAGTCTATTTGTGCTCTAATGATAAAAAAAAAAAAAAAAAAAAAAAAAAAAAAAAAAACCAACTCTGGAGATGAAGTTCTTTGCCAAAGGACAATGGTTCCCTCTTTGAAATACGCACACTGGAAGATCTTATAAAATATGCTTGGATTACCAACAATAAAGATGTACCAGGCTGCAGCGAGGAGCTCTAGATAACAGTCACACTTCTTTTATCCTTCAGCAAGACAAAGGAAACAGATGATATGCATCCTATTATTGATAGAATATTTTTCTACTGTTGCAGATTGACAAACGAATTCACTGAAGCCTTGCTTATCCTTTTGAAAGTTAACAGTCACATCACACTAATGTATTGTCCACTGCCAAACTTCATCTCTAGTATAAAGTTTTGTCATTAGTATGAACTAAAGTGCTAGTTTATTTCAATACTTGCCTGATTACCTCTTTCTTCTTAGAAAGTGGTATCTTTTGGAGCAGTGGTTCTTATCCTTCCTAACGCTGTGGCCCTTTAAAACACCTCCTCATGTTGTGGTGAACCCCAACTATAAAATTATTTTTAATGCTACTTCATAAACTGTAATTTTGCTGCTGTCGTGAATCATAATGTATTTTTTGAGATATAGCTTTGCCCAAAGTGTTGTGACCATAGGCTGAGAGCCACTATACTAGAGTGTGTCACAAGGGAATAACAAGGATAGCAATGGTGGCCGATGCTTCATTGAAAGAGAAAGGAAAATATCACCAGAAACATAGTATCTATTTTCTCTGCTTTATACCCCGAATCCAAGCTATTCCCTGCCCCCTTTCCCCTTTCTTCTCTCCTCATGAGTCTCTTTCATGTTCATCTATTTACCACATATCTTCAACTATCCTCTTATCCCCTGACAACTCATTTAATGTGAAAAGTGAATGCCCTTTTAAAAGGGAAGTATCAATATTTGATATTTTCATGTTCCTCATTTAGAGAAAAGCTACTGTTTTATTGCTGACAAAGAAAAACAGCAACGCAAAGGGAGTCAAACTTTCTGAAGAACGGGTTTGAATGGATTCCAAGTTCATCTTAACACTATCATGACAACATAGCAAAGATAAAGATTGATGAGGTGAATGAACAGTAGAGAATATTTCTAAAACTACCACAAAAATAGTTGCCAATTTATAGTTTAGGAAATAGCAGCCGGGGTAGAAGAGTTAGCTAAGTGATTAAGAGTGCATATTGTACTCGCAGATAACCTGAGTTTGACACTCAGTACCTATGTTGGGAGAAATACCATCACCTGTAACTCCAGCTCCAGTGGACCAGACTTCCTCTTTTTGATGTTATAAGCATCTGCACTGCTGTGTGCAAGGCCCCTTACACTTACACATATACATATAATGAAAACTAAAAAATTAAAATAAAAAGTACTTTTAACAGAAAATATAAGCCAGATTAAAATGAAAGTGATTAGAAAAACAGAGTAAGAAATCAATATATGTTTAATTTTGTAGCTATCTAGATTCTAGGGGTATAGCTTGTCTGAAGGTATGATAGATATTGTTGACTGTCAACTTGACTACATCTGGAATTAACTAAACCCAAGTAGCTAGGTACATCAGTGAAAGAAATTTTGTTTTGTGTTGTGTTTTCAAGACAGGGGTTCATTGTATAATAGAACTCACTTTGTAGAGCAGGATGGTTTCAAACTCATAGAAATCTTTTTGTCTCTCCCTCCTGAGTACTGAGAGTAAAGACATTCACTGCCATTCACCAGTGGGATTTTTTTTCTTAAATAAATTATTTAAAGTGGGAAGATATACCTTTACTCCAGATATTTGAAATGCAAACATACACCTTTAATATGGGCCACACCTTCTGGTGACACCCTATATTGAAGACCTGGAAAAGAAAGCGTTCACCTTTTGCCTGCTTGTTCTTGCTCTTGCTACCAAGTCCATTACTTCAGTGGCATCAAAGTCCTCTTCTTTGGAATTCTGTTATATACTTAATACCAAACGAGACTTCCAATCTCTTGGACAGAGCAACTAATGGATTCCTGGAGCTTCCATTTGTGGTACTCATTGTTGAACTACACTTTAAGTCAGTCTGATAAATTCCATATATATCTACATATGCATATACATTTGCATTTACACATACACATGCACCTACGCATATACACTGTTCCTCTAGAGAACCCTGACAAATGCAGATTTTGGTACCATAAGTGGTTCCATAGAATATATAAGTGGAGCAATAGAAATATAAGAATGCATTTTTCAAGTATCTGGGATAATTTTTCTAATTTGGACAACACCTACAGTTACGAAAACCTCTCTCATGTGGTGTGAACTATTTTCCAAACTTAAGAAGACATATGCATTTGATTAGAGACAAAAACTTCGGTGACTTTGTACATAAAACTTTTGACAAATTGTGGTTAAAAAAAAAAAAGCAAAATGATGATACTGTTTAGCTGCTCCACACATTTCTGGATAAGTAGACAAAAAAGAAAGAATGAAACGAAGAGAGAGAGAGAGAGAGAGAGAGAGAGAGAGAGAGAGAGAGAGGTGCTCTGTGATAAAATTAGCCAGCTTCAAGCATTTCAGAACGTCAGAATACAGTGAAGTACAACAGTGAATTCAGTGATAAAATTGACATGCTCCAAGTACATACCAACAGTCTAAAGGTTTCTGTGTGTGCCCTGGAAGGAAATCTCTCCCATAGCCACAGAGCTCAAACCGTGGGAAGCCAAACCAAATCCTTCATTATAAGTTTGGTTGAATTACAAAGAAAAAGCAAATCTCCACCTTGAAGGGTGTCAGTGCTTAAAGTAAGGGCATTATTTGGTAAAGAATAGGAGTCTGTAACTTGGGATAGGGACATGTGGGCGGACCCTTTTGATGCTGAGCACTGTGAACCCTCAGAGTCTCAAAGATTTATCTCACCAGAGGCACAAGTCTGTCTACCTCAGCAGAAGATGTACTCTCACCCACACTACCTGACATTTTGCCTTTTCCATCTTTACTGACTAAATTAATTCTTCATTGTCTGCCAAACCCACAGTCTTTTCCCATGAAGGAAATATCAGGCAGGACAATATAGATGTCACTCTTGTCCCAACAACAGTTGCCTCTAGTTCTCTAACCAGACTCAAAGCTAAACAGGCTGCTAGAGGGGAGATAGAAAATGTAGTCCATGAGGAAAGGCACTACACTACTAAGTATCTTGGTGAGCGTTCTAATTCATTCAAGCAGAAGCCTGGGGAATATACGTGGGAATGGATTTTAAGGGTGTGGGATACTAGTGAAAGGGACATAAAGCTAAATCAGGCTGAGCTTATTGCTATGCTTATTTCCAGAGAGTGGAAATTCTAGGTTTAATATGGAAGCAGGCACAATGGAACAACTTCTCAAACATTGGTTTGAATTGTTGGCCGAAGCATTCATCAAAAGATGGCCAACTGAAAGGACTTGGAGATGCCTGATATCACTTGGTCTTGATGAAGGGATTTTAAGGCTTGGAGAAACTGCAATACTAGTGTGGATATGCTGCGTAAAATCCTCCACAATGGAAAGGCCCAGAAGACTTGCCCTTCACTAACTCTCTAAGATGCAAAATGGTAAGAGGGGCACCAGCACATTTGAAGTATTTGTTGTCACCCTTTTCTTAGGCTAGATCTTAGGGGTTAGTGTTGCTGCTGCTCAGTTGGATAAATTAAATGCAAAAGGTTTAATTGAGCCCCCAAACAGCAGCAACCATGTGGCAACAGTGAATTGCCAAAGGCAAGGTGATTGTAGTTAAGGTAATAGGCAACACAGGCAAAACACTGTTCATAATGATCTGACCCATGATGATCAGCACAGGCAAAGTGATTTTTATAGTGGCATGATTCATATGGACCTTTGGTACTGGAAACCTTTGGTTTCCAAGCATGAAATAGGTAACAAACCTGTTACTTTTTTTTGTTGTTCTATCTGTATAAGCTAAAAAATTCTCACACAAATGAAAGAAGTCTGTACTGAGTCATGACAAAAGAGAATCTTGCTTGTGAACCAATTTCCAGATTTGAGCCATTTGCAGACCTAGACCAGCTTAAATGAAGGGAGACCACGTTTCTGTGAGAAAAGACATTGATAAAACACTTAAGAGTTTTACTATTAGCCTTTCCACAGTCCTCCCCCAGAGGAACCTAAAAGCAACTGCGCAGGGCAAAAGGAAACAATCAGATTTTCTGGAGTCTATTCAATACTGGTTCTGAATTGATGCTGATTCCAGGAGACTTCAAAAACCAATGTGGTACTACAGTAAAAGTAGGGGCTTATGAGCTGGTGTGATTGATGGAGTTTTGGCTAAAGTCTGACTCACAGTAGGTCCAGTGGGTCCTGGAACTCATCCTGTGTTCATTTCACCAATACCAGAATGTATAACTGCAATATACATACTTAGAAGTTGGCAGAATTCTCACTTTGTTTTCCCGACCTGTGGAATGAGGGCTTTTATAGTCAGAAAGGATAGATAGAAGCCTTTAGGGTTTCTTCTGGCAGGGAAAACAGAACTCAAAAACAATATTGGATCCCTGGAGGAATTTCAAAAATTAGACCTACCTTCAAGGGCTTGAGCAATGCAGGGTTGCTGGTTCCCACCGCATCTCCCTTTAACTCTCCTATCTGACCTGTGCAGAGAACATGTAGATAATGGCAAATGAATGACAGCTGACTACTATCAAAAACTCAATCAATTAGTGACTCCAATTGCAGCTACTGTAGCAGATGTTGTATCCTTATTTGAACAGATTAACACATCTCCTGGTAAAACGTATGCAGCTATTGATCTGGAAAATTACTTTTTCTTAGTATCTGTCCATACAAACACCTGAAGCAATTTGCTTTAAGGTGACAAGGCCAGCATTATACCTTTACAGTTTCACTTCAAGGGTATATTAACTCTCCATCCCTGTGTCATAACTTAGTTTGAAGGTGTGGCCCGCGCAATCGTCTCGCCGGCAAGAACGCACGTGGGCACCAGGATCCTTCTGCAGCAAGCGTTTATTGCGATGAAAGGAGGAAGAGAGAGAGACCCAAGATGGTGCTGCTTTATATACACCCTAGGGTGGCGTGGACATATCTGATTGGCTGCTTGCTCAAAACCCTGTATGACGCCCCGGGCTGGGCAGTGACTTGGCGCGCTTTCACCACTTGCACATGCGCAATTTACTTGATTAACCACGGGAGCCGGATGCCAGCGCCATCTTGTAATGGCGAATGCTGTCACCGCTCACCGTGGCTCTCTACATGAAGGCATCTTGATTATCTATGTCTTCTAAAAAATACCACATTGGTCCACTGTATTGATGACATTAGGCTGATTGGACCAAGTGAGCAGGAGGTAACAACCACTTTGAAGTTGTTGTAATACATATGCACATCAGAGGATGGGAAATAAATCAAACCAAACATCTGTGGTGTGGGGTACATAGATACTCTCTGAAAGGTGAAGGATAAGTTATTGCACCCGGTCTCTCCCATCACCAAAAAAGAAGCGACTTTAGTGGGCCTATTTGGATTCTGGAAACAGCACCACATCCCTCATTTGGGGTACTCTAGTACACCTACCGAGTGAATAAGAAATCTGCTAGCTTTCTGTGAGGCCTGGAAGAGAAGGCTCTTCAACAGGTCCAGGCTGCTGTGCAAGATGGACTATCACTTGGATCATATGAATCAGCAAACCCAATGCTACTCGATGTGTCAGTGGCAGATAGGGTTGTGTTTGGAGCCTTTAGCAAGCCCCTACTGGTGAATCACAGAAGAGACCTTTGGAATTTTGGAGCAAGCACTGACCATCATCTGCAGAAAATTATTGTACCCTTGAAAGACAGTTCTTCACCTGCAACTGGGTCTTTGTGGAAAATGAATTTGTGTCAATAGGCCACTAAGTTATCATGTGACCTGAACTATCCATGATGAGCTGGTGTTGTCTGACCTATCAAGCCATAAAGTAGGATGTCAAATGGAAGTGGTGTATACATGATTGAGCCTGAGTAGGTGCTGAAGGCACAAACAAGTTATATGAAGAAGTTACCCGAATACCTATGTTGTCTACTATTTCCGGTACATTGTCATCTGCTGTCGAGCACATATCTATAGCCTCACAGAGTGTGTCCTATAATCAGTTTACTGAAGAAGAGAAGACCATGCCCTGGTTTACTGATGTATCTGTACATTATTCAGAAGTGCAGCTACTGCATCACTACCCCTTTCTGAGACAACTCTGAAAGATACCAGCAAAGAGACGTCTTCACAGTAGGCTCAACTTTGAGCAATACACATGGTCATGTGTTTTGTTTGGAAGGAAAATTGGCCAGATGTGAGGTCATTTATTGATTCATGGGCTGTAGCCAATGGATTGGATGGGTGCAAAGTCACTTGGAAAGAAGAAGATTGGAAAATTATTGGGAAAGACATCTGGGGAAGAAGTTTGTGAATAGATCTCTGCAGTAGACAAAGGATGTGAAGATACTTATGTCTCATGTAAATGTTCATCAAAAGGTGACTTTAATATAGGAGAAGTTCAATAATCAAGTAGATAGGATGGCCCATTCTGTGGAAAGTCTACCTCTTTCTCAATCATCCATTTCATTGCCCAATAGCTCATGAACAAAGTGACCATGATCATGATAGCAGAGATGGGGGTTATGTATGAGCTTGGTAATGTGGACTGCCACTCAGTAATGCTGACTTGGCTACAGCTGCTGATGAGTTTTAGATCTGCCAACAGCAGAGAGCAACATTGAGCCCACAATATGGAACCATTTCTTAGAGTGGCCAGCCAGTGACCTAGTGGCAGGTTGACAACATTGGACTACTTCTTCTGTGGAATGGACAATGCTTTATCTTTACTGGAATATGTATTTATTCAGGTTATATATTTCCCTTCCTACATGTAATGCTTCTTCTAAAACTGTTACCTGTGGACTTACAGAATGCCTCATCCACCAAACTGTCTTCCACAGCACATTGCTTCTGACCAAAGAACTCACTTTGCAGGCAAAGAAGTGTGACAATGGGTCCATGAACATGAAATCCACTGACTGCACCATGTCATTCACCAACCACATTTAAATTTAGATAAATCATATACATAGGGTTCTTGGTATTTTCTTTTACTTTCAAATCACTCTTATGCACAGAAAAGTCTGAAAGGAAAGTGAAAGTTCTGGCTTGCTGGAAGGATTTATAGAGTTTGAGGAATCTATTTATGCATGTAAAAATAAGGGGGAAACATCCCATACTATCTGAGTAGAAAGAAATTCTGTGTTTAACATTTTTCTACATTTCACAGTATTTCTAAAAGCCCCATGTTTATTTGAGGGGTGGTCCAGAGCTCATACTCAGGTAAAATGGATTCTGACTCAGTTAAGATGTAGCAGATGTAGTCATATATAAATATACCAAGAAAGTCATGTATCAGTGGAACATATATACTGTCTCGTAAATGTTTCCTAAGGTTTTGGGGTAGAGCTCAGCCAAGAGCTTACCCTGGCCTTGTAATACAAGCTGTCTAGTACTGAGCTAGACTGCTAGCACCTTCTTAAACTTTTGGATGTTGGCCCAAGCAGTGATATTCATTTAATGGATATTTCTACTTCTGTACAAGGTAAAGAAGAAAATTAAAAGGAATTTACATCAACCGAGCTAGCTCATTTTGAGTTATAGTCCTTGAAAAATCTCATAAACACCCCTTAATACAATGGTAAGCAGTTATTGCTAGCCAGAATGAAAGCAGACCTACCAGAATGGTATAGTCTTAAAAGTATCATTCTTCTCTGCCTTGTAGCTTCAAGGTCTGAAAACACATTGAGTTGAGAAAGAGGGAGAGGTCAGTGATGGCATTATTATAAATACTTCAGCTGGAAGAAAAGCTCCATGTATACTCACAATACATTAGACAGAACTCATTCTTGTGGTCTGATCTCATGGCAGAAGCTCAGAAATGAATTCTTGTTTTTCTCAGGAAGAACAGAAACTGATATTCTAGAAAAATAAAACACTTCCTCTGCTGTAGTCATCCATATGGCCTCCAGAGCATCATATATATGGAATGCCATTAATTTCTTCCTAAAGGAAGAAAAAAATAACTGGGTGTATTTTAGATTCCACAGTCATCCCCAAAATACACAACCTTTACCCACTATGGCCAATTGTAATGCCACCATCCCATTCAATAAATAGAGAGGTTGTTTGCAGAAGGGAAACCAGGAAAGGGGAAAACATTTGAAATGTAAATAAATGTAATATCTAAATAAATAAATAAATAAATAAATAGGCAAAAATGAGTTTTCTGTCTCTCACCTTATGCACACTTAACAGTAGTTCTACTGATCCTTTGGTTCAAAGCAATTCCGAGATTACATTAATCCCTATGAAAGATCCCCCCTTTAACCTAATAGTAAGCTATGATTGGTGTCTGACTTTGATTTTATGTTCTTGCCCAATTTTTTTTTTCTCTGAGCTGCTTTTAGTCTTCCTTCTGGGGAGTATGATTTCTCACTCACCTGTCATACCTTAGACACTGCACTTCTGTGCTTCATTGTTTTCTTATGATGTCCAGAGTTTTGAATATATACTATATATATATAGTGACTGGAGAGATAGGTGAGTAAGTACTTTCTGATTTTTCCAAAGGACATGAGTTTGGTTCCCAGGACCCATATTGGGCATCTCACAACTGCCTGCAATGCTACATAAAAGAATTTGGATGCCCTTTCTGGTCTCTATGGGCACCTTCAGACATCTGACATACACCCACATAGACATGTATATATACACATAGATTAAAAATAGATCTAAATAAAACACACACACTTACATGCAATCCATATGTGTATATATCTTTATCAAGATTTAAATGATATAAATATACAAATATAGGTGTAGATATATGAGTCCTGGAAAGATATACCCAATAGTTCAATTGTGCCACTTTTGTATTGGAGGTAACTACAGAACAACAACTATCTATTTGGCAATAAGTCTTGCACAATTACATAGAATTTACACCTGGTTGTGTAAACCTAGCTAATTATTCATGGCTTGGGAGTTCATATAACCTAAAGGGAAATCTGTAACTGCCATTTCCTAAACCAAAATAATTTCTAACTGAATTCTAACTATTTATCTTCATAACCACAGATAAATGTAGTTTACTACATCCTTCATCCAGGGAACTCTTAAGTCATTACAGAGACCTATATCTGGTAAAATGTAAAGAAAATAAATTGACTGTGGGGTTCCCACACCCACACTATGCATCTCTAACACAACCCTAAACCTAGGCTCAGGGAAACTTGCAGAGACAAGAGGGAAAAGATGGACGAGCCAGAGGGCCAGGATGGCTGCTGAAAACCAGTCTTCTAGCCAAGCCAGAGAAGCTGCAGCAATCAAATCTCTGTGGTGCAGGAGCTGAAACAAAACCTTCAGAATGACACTACCAGTCAACACTCCCAACATGTATGGGGAAAACTCCTCAAGGCTGTACCTCTAGATAAAGTATTATATAATCAATGGTGGCTGAGAGAAAGAATCAGTTTTCTCTTGGGATAAGCATCTTGATAAGTTATTCTCTCCCAAGAAGTTAGTCATAAACACATGTAAAACTGATTCCATGATTCCATAGGGGTGTGTGTGGAAGGTGTGTGTGTGTGTGTGTGTGTGTGTGTGTGTGTATGTGTAACAATAATAATTAATGAAAACATTAAGAATTTGAGGGAAGCAGAGGAAGAGCTAGAGGGAAAAAAAGGTAATGTGGAAATTATATAAATTTAGTACTCATATATATAAAAAGTCTCAAAAACATTAAAATTAGATTAAACTTTTATATAATTTCTGATTTAGATAAAAATCAAAATGTATTTTTCCCCCAAACATTCTTGGTTTTAGCTTGAGGCTACAATATTTGGTGATCTGTTTCCCTCAGCTTCCCCATAAACTGATGCATTGGCCTGCAATCAGTGACAGGTACCATTAACTCTGGTCAATGTTCCCTTTGGGAATTGTTTTCAAGCTTGTTTTACATCCTCTGTTTCCTAAACCCTACATAGCCTTTCCAACTATCTTAATGCTTACTATGCATGCGCCTACCAATAACATGATCTCTCCTCTGAGTTCTTTAATTAATGAACAGGTTTTATTGATTCTTTGTCACCCTTAGTCTTTTAAAACCCAATCTGTTACCACTTGGAATCAAGAAGCAATTGGCTTTTATACAGTTAAAAGCACCAAATTTTTAAATGGCTACAAACCTTTCTGTAGCTCACCAACTGACTACTAAATAATACCATCTTGGATATGCTATTACGTCAACATCCTGTTCCTGTTACTGATTTTTTCTGTGGGGAGACTCATCAGGAGCTGTCACACTAAATCCTAAATTTCACTAAACATTTCATAGTTTTAAGATCTCTGTAACCAATCCTTCCTCCAAGTAACCAGAATAATTTGTAAATGAAAACTCTCTGGCAGCTGTAACTTTGTCACAGAGTTTATTTTCCCAGTGCTACTTAATGAATGCAGTGTGCTTTTAGCCCAGTCTACATTAGCCTGTTCTCAATGCTTCCCACATGTGCCCAAAGCTCACAACCACCACATTCCCTTGGGAAGCACTCTTCTACCTCTGTTTTCTTTCATGCTGCTCATGTTACTGAGATTGCCTCCTTCCCCAAACCTGGGCTGAAGCCTCACACATTCACTCTTCACACTTCAACTCATGCATCACTTATCACTTTCCAAATCACACTGCCATGCATCCTGCCCCCTCCACCATGACTTAGGGGAGCTACACTAGAAATGACTTTTCATTACCATAGGTGCTATATCCAGTCCCCATAATTTACTAGAGTCTTAGCAGGAATCATAGAATCTTAGCAAGGAGCATTTAATCATTTATTAAATGAGTAAGTGAACACATGAGTATTTGGCCAAGGCTTTGTCTTCCTTTCAGCTGTGCCCACATATCTCCCTAATTTCCTTGTATCTCATGTGGACCCTTAATAAATGCTTAGCTGTTGAAGGATGCACAAAAGTAAATGATCTTTCATATTGTAACTATTCTTCTTGGATGGTCTCATTTAAACAATATTGGGCTCATACCTGTATCCTGTGTTTGACACCAAAGTTACATAAAATGAAGGAAGGAAGGAAGGAAGGAAGGAAGGAAGGAAGGAAGGAAGGAAGGGAGGGAAAGGAAAGAAGGAGGAAAGAATGGAGGGAGGGATGGATGGAAGGGAAGTAAAGGAAGGAGGGAAAGAAAGGAGGGAGGGAGGGAGGGAGGGAGGGAGGGAGGGAGGGAGGGAAGAAAGAAATCTCCACTTATAATTCTCCATATAAATTAACATTGAATATACCAAAAGCTGAACATCTATTTCTCATTCATACCCATATCTACTTATGGATTTTCTTTGTTATTAAAAGGCAGGCACCCTTTTCCCACAAGCCAGAATCATCTCTCTCCATCTCAAACTCTTCGCTCTTACTTGCTGCCTCTGCCCCAAATGTCTCTATGCTTGTGCTGTAAATATCCCTTGGACTGTGTGAATTCTCCTTAAGGCTTTCTATCTCTTCTTGAGCATCTTGCAAGAGTCCCTAGCTGAGCTTCCTACCTACCTCCTGTCTGACTTGCCTCCAGTCTGTTGCTACAGTGCTGTCAAGTGATTGTTCTATAACACAGCCTTGCCATATGTCATTTCCATTTCAACACCATCCGTAGCTTCCCAGTGCCTGCACTTAACATCACCGCCTTATGCAGACACACAGCAGGTTCTGCCTTTGCCCGTGCACACATCCAGAGTCAGACATCATCGCCTATTCGGTACTTATCTCTGAAAACCCCAGTTTGAAGAGCCATTCGTAAGTTAATAATTGACTGGCCTTGCCATGTTCTGCCTTTTCATGGGTTTGTCTTTCTCCCTGTGTATTTTGCCACGGATATAGGCTACTAATTTTTCTTCATGAAAAATGTTCTTTCTGGGCAATGCTTGATGTACTAATTATTGACTTCACTTGTGATGATCGGAAACCTTATTACTGAAGAGAGAAAAAAAAAAAAAACAAACCAAATCAGAATATCCTTTATATCTTAGACATTTGTTGCTTCATTGATGCTGCTAAATGCCACATGGATGTTGAGATTTTTTTATAGTGAGTCACTACATTTTCCTTTTGGATTAAAAAAAAAAAAAAAAGCAGCCTTTAACTTGTGCCTTTTTCAAATGCTATTTTTATATTGGCAAAGGCATCAAGGAAGGAGTGGAATATAGAAACATTTGAATTTGCATGGCATCACATCACTTTTATAAAAAAAGTCCCAACTGACCTCTTTGGCAAGCTATTCACACTTTTGCCTTAGGACTGTTTTGGGGTTTTTGTTGTTGTTGTTGTTTGGTTTTTTGTTTTGTTTTTTGTTTGTTTGTTTGTCTCTGTGGGCAATTATTGGTTAAGACAGAGAGAGTAAAGAAATAATGGTGTGCCTATAGGGAGAGGGGGAGGGGAAGGAGAGATAGGGAGTGGGGAGGCTGAAGCCAACACCAACAGTGGCAAGCAGAAAAACAGAAAGTGAGTAAGCAGTTGGCACTGACTGCTCTTCCAAAGGTCCTGAGTTCAATTCCCAGCAACCATATGGTGACTCACAACCATCTGCAATGGGGTCTGATGTGTCTGAAGAGAGGAATGGCATATATATATATATATATATATATATATATATATATATATATATACATACACATATATATATGTAAAATATACATATTATTTTACATATATATATATATGTAAAAAACAAGCAACAACAACAACAACAAAAAACACCCTGGCTATGACTCTGAGGGAGATAAAAGACAACAAGGAGAAATATAGTCACCATTGTTGATAAATGAAGAGGCCAAGGAGAGGGGAGAATGGTACCGCTCAGACAGGGGGTAGGGGATGAAGTACAGAAAGAATCACCAGAAACAGGTATGAGAAGTATGGGAACCAGTCAGAGTGAGGATGGAGTTGATCTTATTGTTGACTGTGACCTCAGTCTCAAGAAACATTGTGAGCAATTTGGAGAATTTTCATCAGTCTTTATTTAAAATAAATGATTTGTCTTGAAGTAAATAATCTCTGTCGCATGAGATGAAGTGTCAACTCAATGTGGGCTAATAACAGAAATGCTGATGACTGGAGGCTCAGCATCTAGACCAGTGAGACCTTATCAAAGAGCTCTTGAGCTGGACTCACATCATCTGTATTTCCTGCATTCACTTCCTAACTTCCTGTCTCTAAATATTTCGATCTTTATATTTTGTCTTTCCTTTCTTCAAGAATAAAATGTTGAGTCTTTGATTTTCCACGCTATCTTTCTTTTCTAATAAAGAATTGTATTCCCATAGCAGAAGTGATGAGAATGTGTCCTTGCTGGACCTGTGATTCATATTTTCTTGTTGCAAAAGGCTCCATCATCAATACTGGCACATACCTAGCCACACCGGAATTGAACCTTTTCATATATACTCAAGTTTTCTTGTGAGGCCATGATGAGAAAGGCATCTCAGAAAGAATAAGATAATTTATATGGATAAAGATTAGAAAAAGAATAAGGGGACGGGCATTCGTTAGAATTTGAATGTGCAGATTTGGTTTTGTTTGTTCGTTTGTTGGTGGCATTGCTTAGAGGCTCTTAGAGAACATGGAACAATATTGACTAAGACACTGTGGTTGTTAATATTTTCAAGCCCATACCATTTAGAATCATCTTGGAGACAAGCCTTCAGGCAAACCTGAGGGATTAATTAGATGAGGTTGGCCTCTTCAGGTGCCTGTGCTTGTGTCTGTGAGACACTATCATGATTAGTTAATTGTGGTAGAAAGATCCACCATACTGGGTAACACTGTTCCCTGGGAGTGGGTACTGAACCTTAAAAAAAAGGAAAGCCTAACTATTGATGCACGGTGTTCCAAACTCCCGACCCCTGATACCGTCACTACCACCCACTACATCCTCCACCCTTCAGCTATGGGCCAAAATAAATCCTTCATTCCTAAAACTGCTTTCATCAACATATCACAGCAACAGAAAACGTAAATAAGGCTGGTACAACACGACTCAGGTGATCTTTCTGCTTCGGAACGACTAGCCAATCAGAATTCATATCATGTAGATACTGTCCAATCAGTATTCATTACATATGTCTAGCAACCTGCTGGTGCTACAGAATAGATTAAAGATAGCTATGAGATATGTAATAAGATCACAAAATAATAGCTGGAAGGTAATTCCAAAAAAAATTGAAGGGTTAATAGAGTTGTAAAATGTATTTTGGGGCATTATAAGATTTACACATTTTTACAAGATCGCATGCATGGTCAATGATGGTAAAAAGCAAAAATCAAACCAAATAAGTGAATTTATAATAATACCTAGAGACAAATTTATTTTAAAAGGCCCAACTTTGTATAAATATGTAATGAATTATTTCAGAAGGAATTTGACTCTGAATCCTTAGTAAGCATTAGCCTCTTGCCATCTTTCTGAGAAATCAGTTTTAGAGGACAGGACACCCCAAAAGGCCTGTCTAGGTTTACATTCTATTTGGTGCTTGAGCTTGCTTCTTTTTAGATGCGTTTTCCATAATACAGCATTTCTATGGCACAACACTCATTTCACACCACGAATGCCATGCTGTTCTGGGGCTATAATTTATGGAGTTTAAATGAGAAGAGAGCTCAGCCTGGGACCAAGGAACTATGACCTCAGGTTGAAAAAAATCCTTTAGACATACTCCACACAGCTCCGGTTATCACCAGTGAAATAACAATTCACCTCTATGTTTGCTTTTGCTGGAACTGACACTATAAGTAACAAAATATAGTGAGATTTCAAAGAAAGGAAAATGACCTTTAAATTTTCTGAAGCATAAAGGCCACTTCATGCAACAGAGAACAGCAAAAGCTATGTGGCCTTAGGAGGTGAGTGAGATGAGTTAGATTAGGGGATAAAAGGGGGAGGCAGCTGGGACCTTGGGGTTTGTTGTCTCTGAAGTTGCAGGACTAAGGTCTCCTTTAAATGGAAAGCAGAGGTGGGTGAATATCAAAAGACCTCCCAGAGAGAGCAACCCAAAGATCTCAATAATTATTCGAGGTGACAAGAACTGTAAAAGCTAACCTGCTATTTTCAAAGTGTTCCATTATGTCCCTATAAAAACGGAACTGAAGAAGCTCTGTGAAAATAAACATATAAATGTGTCCCACTAGCTGTAGTCTCAGAGTTCTTAGAAATTAAGACTATTTTCTTTCTAGAATAATAAAAAAAAACAAACTTGAAACTTGAAACCACTATGGACTTATTTCTCTTTTATGCACAAGACAAATAAAGCAGTGTTACAAAACTTTAGCTTATTAGAAATCCAGAGAATCATGAGAAGAATTAAAACTATCAAAATGATTTCAGCAGCTAAATTAAAATAAAGAAATTTATATTTTTTTGTATTTTTATGAAACTAAACAGTAAAATAAACACAGTTTAAATGAGATGATCATTTTTAATGTGGAGGAGGTGATCAAGGATTCAAACAAAAATATTTTCCCACATGTTTCAAACCTTAGGAAAACTTTTAAAAGTCTAATGGGGCTTCTGATAAATATTTTGATCAATAAAGCACAGGTCCTAAACCTTATTGAAGGATGAAAGAGAAGAAAACAATAGAACTAAAAGTACATAAGTTCAACTTAATATCTGCATAAGGAAAAAGTAAAAGAAATCTGTTAGCTGTTAAAGAGAATCTTTAAGCAGCAAAATCATAAGCATGATACACAATACACACTTACATTCATTAAACACCCGCTGTATGAGGTGGTATTTGTATTGAAAAAGATACACCACAGTTACAAAAAAATTTTTTTTGTACTCTTATCTAGAGAAGCCAAATGTATGGAGATCAGGTTAATTATTCATGAAATCCTCCGATTCAAGCAACTACACTGTCTATTTTAGTCCTGAAAATTTAAAGAACAGAGATGTATCTGTCTCGCCTGGAAGCGTATTCCAAGGTGATATGAAGACACCATGTTGTAAGCCCTCACCCTGGATAACATCCATTGTCTAATTTCTATTTATGCTCTTAGATCCAACTGTGTCTTTTAAAGGAAGCCACAGAGCCATCACAGCCATATTTCCTAATACCAGTTGATCACTCCTGCAGGAGACACTTGTATCTAGCACTTTCCAATAATCTGGTAGATCTTTTATATTGGTTTTAAGAAGACTAGCACACATTTTCTCCAAAGTCATGAATCCCATGTATCTTGGCTTCTTCCTGCCTCCTTTTCCCATGTAAGCTAGAAATTTTAGACATCAACAGTAAACCTTTTTTGCTTAGAACCGATGGGGATGCTCCAGTAGCAGCAGCTTCCATTTTCTTTTTATCTCCTTCTCCTGTTTGAGTCCTTCTTTACCATGTCACATCTCTCCATATGCACATCCTTTGCCTGTGTTTAAGTATTTCACTTCTTCGAGCAGATAGTAATCTCATTTTGTCTTTTCAATGTTCACCTATCCGTGTTTTGTTCTGTGGCTTGAATGCATAAAACTCAATGGTATTTTTTTTCTATTTTAAAATGTTTCATTCTCTATAAATAAGTGAATTTCTAATATCTTTAGCGCCAAATTTCTTAAAATGGTAGACTTCACCATCTTACCTACATACTTTGATTACAAGTAAATTTGGTCATCATCAGTTCATTACTAATTGTAAAAAATCAGAATAGTCTTCCCAACATCATGTAGAAGTACTCAACTTCTTAGCCACACAAGTGGCCATCACCAAGGCCAAAGGGAGGCCATAGATGAGGTCTTTCTGATTTTCTGTCATCTTTCTTCCTCTACCTCATGCTTCTCTTGTCTCAGCTTTCTTCTCTCTCTCTCTCTCTCTCTCTCTCTCTCTCTCTCTCTCTCTCTTTCTTTCTTTCTTCCTTTGCTTCTTTCTTCCTTCTTTTCCTCCTTTCTTCCTTCCTGTCTTCTTTTTCTTTTTCTCTTCATCTTTTTCCTACTCTTCTCTTCCTCATCTCTTCAATTTTTTATCATCATCATCATCTTTATTTCTTCTTTCATCCTTCTTTTAGGGCTACTCTTTTCTCTAGTCCTTAATAACTTCGTTTAAACTGTGAAATGTAGAGTATTTAATACCTTGATGCTATCTCAAAAAGATATGTAGTGTTTGTATAGTAAGTATATAGTTAATATCCTTGCTATCCAGAGTTTATTTGCTTCTTATCTTCCTCTAAGGAACAAAATGTGTTTCTTAGACACATTTTGGGTTTTCAAATTTTATAGCAAAGTGCCAATGAATATTTTACAATAGTCCTAATGTGAAAAGTGATTCGTGATTCGAAGAGCTTGGTCAAGGACAGCTAGTCACTCACACTCTCTGACTTTGAGGTTCCTTACCTGGAAATGGGGACTAAGTTTACCTTCTTATATTTAATTTATTATTGAGTTTACATATTAATATATTAATGAGTCTTGTGAATTATAAAGTACCATTCATGCCCATTATAATAATTTCTTGCAGAAACCAATGTTTAACAGACCCATGAGATGGTCTGAAGAACAGCTCTATGAGAAAGATGGAACTACAAACTCCTTACCTAACAACTAAAGCAACATCCTTCACTTCTCAGAACTGGGTCTTTGTGGATTTCATTTCAAAGACCATACAGAAACAAAGTCCATTGGGTCTGTTATTATAGCTACCAATTTCTTAATTAGTATAAGCTGGATTTGTTCAGAAAAATATACCTTTCTAATACATTGATTTGGCATCTTTCCTTACTTTATAAATGGGTCACTGGAATGTTTTCCAGTCATTTTTTTGAAATGTAGTCTTAGAAAAGAAGAAAGGAAGAGAAGAGAGGGAGAAAGAGAAATGGGAAGAAAAATTCTTACTGTTGAAGAGCTTTTTGAGAAGTCAAGATGTTGAATACCACTGAGCTTACTGTGGATGGTTTGTGCTTTAGAAATGTGTTTTGAGAGAAGTAGGATTATTTAGTGACTTCAACAATGTTTATTCTTGAATATTCATTTTAGTCATTGTCCATACATCTTATCATTCTGCTGCCACATCTTTGAACTTCTTTCCATTCATCAGGCTCCTTCCCTTACAGATTCATTGAAGCTGAGTGGTCAGAGAGCATCATCCTCTGGCTGATTTCAGCTCATCCTTTGTTTTCAAACTGCAAGAATAACACAGAGTTCTGCTTTAGTCCTCTACTTCAGTCTTCAGTATAAATCAGGAAAATGCTAACACCAACCTCTCCCATTAGTTCCAGGTTTCTATTTATAATATCTTACCATAAAGCCCCTTGATATCTCTCATGATTGTATCTCAGACACAAAATGTCCTAAAATAGATCCCATAATCCACTGGGAAATTTTCTTATGGCTCAAGAATACTTCAAGGTGCCCAGGCTGTAAAGTCTTCAAACAACTTTTATTTATTTATTTCTGCTCCCTTAATATCTTTCATTACCAAATCTTACCATATCTACCTACAAAACATATGGCAAACATAAACTTATCATTATTCTTTTTACCTCCCGACCAGTCTAACGGAAGACATCATTCTTCCTTCCCATGTGGCATTTTTCCCCTGGAAGAACTTCCCACACCTACCCCATCTCATCCCTAATCTGTTCTTATAGATTGCTGCCAAATTAATCTTCCCAAAGTACAATTTAAATCATGTCATTCTACTACTCCAAAATGTTTAATTGCTTTTTATTATCCATTGAATAAGATCCAAACTCCTTAAAATAACATTTAACACCCTCCACCATCTGGTGATGTCCCACATTTACAGACATAGCTCCCTTCTCTCTCTTCCAAAGATCTAATGCTGCATTCAGACTATAACATGTCCTTCTGCCTGTCTCAATTCATTTACTCATTCTGTCCTCTTCATAGTAATGTTCTCTCTTCTCCTTGTTCTCTATGGGTATTTAGCAGAGGGCTCTAGCAGACAATAACATATAATTCAAAATAAATTGAGCAATTGGCATTACCATGCTGAAGCCTCTCGATTATTCTATTACATACCTACTGTTTCCAAACTTTTACCAGTAAATATGCTGAGGTGTGTGTGGTTTTGTTAATTACTGCAAATAGCATAGCTTTTTATATTTGTTCATATCAAAGTCATTGTTTCAAACCTGAATCCATTTGAAAGATTTATTTTATTTTTAATTATGTGTATGTATGTGCACATCTGTGTGTGCTATAAACAACTGAGCCAGCTCTTCAGCCCGATCCAGATACTATAAATGCTTCTGTTCTTTCAAGTAAACAATTTGACCCCTGGCTTAATTATGAAGATATAATATCAGGAAAAAAAACTTAGTAATAACAAATCAAACACTAATAAAAATTTTGCTTCCTTGATTTGTTCATTTACATACAATTTACATGGAAAAAATTCATGTTTTTCGTGGATTGCTCTATTAGCCTGGCATCCCTAGGTCTGGGTTCCCAGCACTCTTTCTTGAGTGACATCTCTAACTCTGGTTTCTCTGTACTCTCTGTTGAGTGACAGTTCTAAAGTTTTTGTTCCCGGCATTTTTCTTTCCGAGTCAGATGATTTACTTTTGTGTGTTCTCTAAGTAGTCTGACTTAATTTTGTTATTTTTTTTCTATAACCCCAAATTTTTTTAGGAGTGCTGAATGTTATTAATATGTTTTTTGGTAATTCTCTGAATTTTCTTTATAACAATTTTAATTATGAAATGAAAATTTGAAGTTTGTCCAGATAATATAAAAGCTAAGTCATTAATTTTAATCATAATTCATAGATTCCTCCCTCCCTCATACACACACACACACACAAACACACATACACACACACATACACACACACACACAAACACACACACACACACATACACACACACACACACACACACACACACACACACACACACACACAAACACATACACACACACACTGGGAGAGCTTTCTGATTAGTGTCCTGAGTCGAATGAAATATATATAGGTTTAAAGTTATTTAATTCATCTTTATCTCCTGGATGGATAGATTTTATGACATATATTGTGTTATATAGCCATGACTATTTCAGAAAATATGCTCTCACAAAGGCAATCATAGAACACAGAGATTGGATGCCTTTTTGAAGAAGCCCCATTTCTATTAAACCACTACTAGCATTTGATTTTGGTACTCTTTATTAAACAATATTAATTTATTTATGTGCTTAAATCAACATTCAAAATAATAGCTTTCATTTTGAAATTGTATACACATACAGGATTTTCCTTTGTTTTCCTTCAGCCTTCGCTACTGTCCTCTGCCTTCCCCAAACTCCTTACTGACTCTTGCCTTTTTCTTCCCTCAAATGGTCCCCTTTTTCTTTTGTGACACATGAATTCCATTATTCTCTTTTATTCCTTTCTTCTGTTACCTAAAATTCTTCTTACCTAAAATTCCTTTTTCCAGTTTCATGAGTCCTTTTCATAATCTATACACACACACACGCACGCACACACAAAGGTGCACACACATCACACACACAGCTAAAGTCCACATATGAGCAAAGTCATGCAACATTTGTCTTTTGAGTGTTGTTTATTTTACTGGATACAATGATCGCTAATCAGATTCATTTTCCTACAAATGTCATGACTTGCTTTCTCTTTAACATTGAGTAAAATTCCATTGTACATGTGTATCACCGTTTTTTTATCCATTCTTCTGCAATCCTTAGCTATTGTGAACAATGAGACAATTAAGTGTAGGTATGCAAACATCTCTGTGATATGTTTCCCTGGAGTTCGGGTAGATACACAGGAATGGTAAAGCTGGATCATATGGTAGTTCCATTTTTTGTTATCGTTTTTTGAGAAAAAAAAATAATAATGATTACACCAGTTTTAGTTCCCATAGCAATGTAAGTTTTTTGAGAAAAAAAAATAATAATGATTACACCAGTTTTAGTTCCCATAGCAATGTAAGAGTTCGTATTTCCCCACATCCTTGCCAGCATTTATTGTCATTTGAATATTTATTGAGTACTTATCATACAATGTGGAACTTGCTCTTAAACAGTTTATCATCAAGTTGATTAATTGCAAACATAACAAACAATGACAACCTCCAGGGTATTAACAACTGTAGCAAAAAAGTTAGTGGCCTAGTTAATGAAGTGTTTGCATCACCAGAAGGGTAGAGGAAAACTAACAAGATACTATCTAGCATAATATTGTAGTTGAGAAACAAAGAAATAATAATAATAAGGAGAATGAGACTTGAGTCAAAAGTGGCTCCACAACTTCAGTGATACCAGGTCAATAAGTGTATCACAAATAAGGGGCCTATTTTCATATAAAAGCCAGAATCCTTTGAGTATCTTGAAAACAACAAAGAAAGTCTTCTCTTTGAGGGCTTAGGAAGATAAGATAAAGCCCAGTTAAAGAGCTTTCTCATGAAGTTCTAACAGTAGTTATTCTGGCCACTAAAGTATAAACATCTCATCTTGTTTTGACCTCTCTTTTCAATGTGCAGTTTTTCAGAAAACAAAAACATTCACAGGCATTTCTCATCATAATACATATCTCATTAGTTGGGCCAGGACAACTTTGAACTTTTCGAAAGAAGAATATAAAAAAAGTATTTTGTTACTTCTGCTCCACTGCTCTACAGTTTCGCCAACCACTCATATGCATTATCTGTTCCCTACAACAGAAACAATTTTCCTGACACCCACCGATCTGAATAGGCACTTAACTTTCTGGGACTGGCATGCCTTAGCAAACTAAATGAAATGTTCCCTGTACTCTGCCTCCTTTCTCTCCCTCAACCCCAACATTCATAACATGCCATTAAAGTAAAAGGGATTAAATGAATTATAATGCACAGAGAATCCATAAGATACATAATGCACACAGATAATAGGTCTTGTGACCACACCTCCATCATTGAATTCAGAGAAAGAATCCTCCCACCTCCACTACCTGATAACCAAGGGTACCAGAATTATCTCCCTTAATAAGTAGGTAAATCTGCTATTTTTAAAGAAATTTTGTGAGCACAAAGTGTCATGTTCCCAACCTAAGGATCTGTGTTTTCACACCCCATGGAAATGCTTACATATATCTGTGATGTATACATTCAAATGCACAGCTAAAATATTCATATATACAGAACTGAAATCAAGAACTGGCCTGAAAGTACCTTGTTAGTAGGCATGCCCAAGCAGGCAGACCCAAATACACTGGGTTCCAAGGACTGGATGAAGCCTTTACTTCTCTAGACTAACAAATGGACTCACTCAAATTAATGTGTACACTTGATGACTTTTATCATGCCAAGTGCATGAGCACCTACATTCCACCAATAGGTAAACACCAGCTAGGCAGTATTATCATTGCTGTTTTAACAACTGCCCAAACCATGAGACCCTAAAGCTTTCTGGATGAAAGACTCACAGGCAGAAAACAATCTGCCCTAGCATTTGCTCTGCAGACTTCAAATTACTTTTCAACCTTTTCTCTGTATTTATCCAACTCATTTTAAAAGATGAAACACCTATTCCAAAGCGAGGAATGAGACTTCTCGGGGGGAATACTATTTTTTAGGGTGGTCTTATTATTTTCTGTTCATTCTCTCAATCTTTTATTTTTTTTTTCTTTCTGCCTAGTTCCCTGGTTTTAATTTGTCCTTTCTTTTCAGTCACTTCACCCTCAATTTTTCAGGATGTCCTGCGTCTTTTCTCTGTGCTTGCCTCATCTTCTACTCTCTCAGAAGTACTGTCAGTCAACAGTCATATATCTTCATTCTATGCTTTGTTACTACCTCTGTGGATGTGGCTTCCCAGAAGCCATGGTACCCATTCCTGCAATTGCATGGATGGCAGTCTCAGTCGCTACATATGAAATGAGGCCAATGAAAAAGCAAGTGGAATGTATAAGTTGAGAAGTTTGGAAATGGGTTTGCATTTGAACCTAGGCAAAGACTGCCATTTCCTGTGAGAAGTTTAGTTCATTCACAGCACCATGCCCTGGTGTTGATAGATCTTATAAAAGAATAACACGATGTCCATCTCACTGGGTGGTTGGGGACTGAGATAATGGTTTTATATTTAATAGCTTTTTCTTACTGTTACAGAATCTCTTAAAGAAATGAAAGACTTTGTTGTTGTTTGTTTGAGCTACAGAGCATTAAACACTTCAGTCTATGCTTTCTTGGACCAGGTGCTTAACTTCTATCCTGTAACTGCCTTTTAAAATGTATAGAGCCATCCAAAGGGGACATACCATGTGAAGAAATTAATCTACAAGACCAAAGCTCATGTAGAGGTTCCTTTATTAAAACAAAAGCATGATAGGAAACTACTGACTGGTTAAATGTCAGGATGTAGGGTACATCCACAGAGAGAAGACAATGGCTAAGCAGGATGGGTGATGTGGGCAGTTCTGAGGACGCTTCTGTCTACAGGCAGGAGCTCCTGAAAGACCACAGTTTTTGTAGTAATGTGTCACTTGCCCATTTGTGTTTTAAGTTCTTGAAAATTACTCACATATTTAAAATCAGAGAAGTACCCTGCTGTATAAATTAAGCTTAGGCATAAATGTCAAGAATTAAACTCCTGCTCCTATGTCCCAGAGATCCATTTACTTCACAGAGAGCAACGTCTGGCCACATCTTTAACCTGTCTCCTCTTTTTTTTATTTCCTGAAATAATTGTAAAATTTTTCACACATTCAAAATAATATCTAAAATATTCATGAGAGTTAAGCATGAAATTAAGAAAATGACTCTCCCTATCCATAGCACTTACTGTGAAGAAAACAGCCTCACTGATCTCTTTGAAGTTTACAATCTGCCCGTCCTCATTGCAATTCTCCTTATTTCTACACTATAGAGAGCTCTCCTCAAATGTGGGGTTGGTATTGTGTCACTATGACTTAGAAGTTGCAGATATGCATATATCTCTGAATAACACATTGTTTAGGATTCCCAGCTGTGAACTGACTCAGCACATTTGTAGAGTATGTCATGCTTTTGGATTTCTTCAAGACTGAGAATGTCTTTCAAGATTAATAATTGAAGAAATAAGAGCATTGCAATGAAACTATCCATGTATGGATTTAGGGGATATTTTAAGCACTGAGTATTGCAACTATGTTGGGCTATAGTGTGCGCCAGCGTGGGTCCTGTTGTGTTGAATTTTGTGTCCAGCGTCTGCCACCTCCAAGAGGCAAGGGCTGCAGCTCAGAGTGGCAGAATCAAGAATTTGACTGTGCTCACTCCACGCTGAGCCGTAGGGACGTCAGACTGTGAGAAGACGCAGGACTCTGCTCCTGGGGTGGAGGGAACACAGTCTGAAGTCCCTGGGGTTGGGGGGCTGAAGCTCTTGGGTTGGGGGGGCCCTGGGCCAAGGTGGTCAGGGACTGACTGGTTCTCCAGACCTTGGGCTCTCAGGTGCTGCTGAGAGGCCAAGGGAAGGCCAAGGGGGGGGGGGACATTCAGGCCCCAAAGAAGAGAGGTATTCCATAGTCTTAAGATATGATCTTAAGATTTATGGCCATGGCAGAAAATGGATGAAGACATCCCATGTTCTCAGGGCGGGTCTGAGGTTAAATACCTTTTGCAAGGAGGAGGATCTGAGAAGGAATGCTTAATTGGCTACACCCTCTGGCCTTTAGGTATCTCAATAGTATGGACATCTGTCTTGAGGCTCTGCGGCCTGTTCTCATACTCTCTACCTGTACTACATGACCGATGGCCAAACTCCTACCATTCCTGAGGGTCTCCAGGCTTCAAAGCCTGTGCGACCAGGTAACCAGCTGCCTCTCACAGCCCCACAGAACTATTACATCATGAACACTCTTGAATCATATCCTAGACGAGAAAACTGAAAGATTGGAGAATATCTCCCTCTTTGAAAATTTTCTTATTGAGCGTGTATGGAGTGGAATTAGTGTCGGCCTCTGTAAGCATCAAAGGCTGACCTACAATAGCACAGTCTATAGACAGTGACCCACCTACACTGTCAGAGACTCACTTCTTTCTATTATAGAGGTCACTGAATATGTACAAATCTTGTCCTTGAGGTCCCAAATGGTTTATTGACCTCTGGCTAGTATGTCCACCTTTCTGCTGGCTATATAAATGCTTCTAAAAGGATGGGCATATCAGTTCCATTACATTCTGACTTGGTTAGTTTTCTAATGCTGTGATGAAAAAAAAAAAACCATTCTGATCAAAGGCAGCATGGGGAATAAAGTATTTACTTAGCTTATATTTCTATGTCTTCATGTCATAGATGGCTTGACATCATAGATAGCTTCCAACATTCAGGAAGGTGAAGGCATAAATTTAAACAGGAACCTGGAGACATGAACAGAAGTAGATCAAAAAATATTTAATTAGCCTCGAGGGTCGCAGCGGGGTCCTGCAGCGCTTCCCACACTGCCACCGGTGCAGCTGGCGGCTGCAGTTCAAGGTTCCAAAGTTCCAAAAGCTGGCAGTCTGGCGGCAGGCGCAGGAAGGCCCAGGCGACACGTGGAGTTTTCCAAAACTTTTATTGTTCATGGCGTGGTGAATAGGTGTAGATGGTATGCGCTTTCTCCCCAAAAGCCAGGCTCCCCTGACTTTTTATAGGAAGGGGGAAAAGGGGAGGGGATAACTTAATTAACCACGCCCCCTGGCCTTTAGATAACTCATTAATATTTTAATCTCTGGAGGTGGAGACCTGCTAATCACTCCCTCTACCTGTGTGCTATGTGACCAAAGGGTGCAGGTTAAATGGAGTTACCTCATCCAAGGCCCAACACATTATTACTTAGAAAAATAAAAGATACTGTCAATTAATAATTAGCAATTTCTCCCACAGTAGTTGTGCTAACTTACATGCCTAAGAACAATGAAAATTCATATCTCTGAATATTTATGGCACCTGAACACCTGAAATATATGTCTGTGAACTTCATATGTATATATGTCCATGTGTGTAAATGTTTGCTTATCTGGAAACCAGAGTTCAGTGTTGGCTATTTTCTAGCATTCTCTACCTTATATGTTTTAAGATTTATTTCATTTTTCATTGTGTGTGTGTATGTGTGTATGTAAGCGTGCATATGCATGTGTGAGCGCAGTTGCCCTCAAAGACCAAAAATTGGTGTCGTATCCCCTCAAGCTGAAGTTTCGGCCAGGCAGTTATAAGCCACCAGTATGAGTGATGGGAACTGAATTCAGGTTTTCTACAAGAGCGTTATGGTCTTTATGGTTTTACCTGCTGAGTCATCTCTCCAGGACCCTTTCCTTTATTTTCTGACACAGGGTCTCTCACTGAACAGAGAGGTTGATGTTTTGGCTAACCTGACCCCTTGGATCTACCTTGCTGCTTCTCATCTCTAAGGTTCCACAAATGTACTACCATGCCTAGCTTTTATGTGGATGCTAGAAATCCAAAATTAGGTCATCATGTTTGCACAGCCAGCACTATATTATTAGGTCATCTCCCCAGTTAGAGTTAATCAAAATGTTAAAGTTTGGACCAACTTATACAAGTGAAATAGTATGCCACCTTAAAAATATATACTGCCCACTAATTGAATTTATTGATCAATCATGTTGATTTCCCATTCTTCTGGTTTTTACGAGTTTTGTGTTCATTCTAGAAGAATATAAATTTTTTTGTTAATTTTACAATTTGCAAGACAAAACAGTGCTGTCTGTTTGTTGTCTTAGTTTTCTGTGTCTTAAAATGTTAGTAGAGTGCAAGCAATGTAAATCCCCGGTGCAAGAAAAGCCACTGAGTGGCTGCAAGAGAATGATCTCTTGAGACCTGGACTTTGGTGATCCCAGACTACATAGAAATACCCAGTCAGACATGGACAAAAAATGGCTGTCAAAATGTTTTTCTGTTTTTCCATTTGGTTTAGTTTTTAATTATAATTTAAACTTTAATAACACATCTATTATGCTATTTAAGAAATCATTTGTCATCTCATGGTTATAATTAAGTCCCATAAGTTTTCTTCTAAAACTTTGCAATTTTGTCTCGAGTCTATATATTTCAATGGATAGTACTTGATATTTTCTGTATTGTGAGGGTGTGAGTACAATTCTCTTTGTTTCTCCCTGGAAAACTAAAACTAGTACTTTCCATATAGTTTGTATCCATGTAATAAGTGGATCTTTATTCATTTATCTAAAGTGCCAGCTCTGTCATATAGAAGATCCCCTGCATGTCAGTATCTCTTTCTAGAACTTCTTAACTGTTTCTAAGTCAATCTATATGCTCTTTATATATGTTAGTACACAGCTTCCTGATATTTATAAGTAGACTTGCTAGCAAATAAATCAAGACCCTTGCTCACATCTTACTGCTTTATATCAGGCATATTTTGTTGTTGTTATTCTTGGCCTCTAAGACTTTACAAAAAAACTGAAGACTGCATCTTCTTAAAATTTTGTTTGTCAAGTTCAGTAGCACCAGGGAACGTCATATGAAATCAACTGACTAATTTGAGCAGAACCAGTATGTGTACATATCAGGTATTCTGACTTGTGACGACAGTAGACTTTTCATCTGGTGGTGTGTCTTCCTTAGTGACTTTCAATAATACTTTATGATTTTTATGTAGAAAAAAATAATATTCAGTTATGATCAAGATGTTCAGTTTTTAAGATAAAAATAAAAAGAAAATTGAAGCAATGATAATGCCAGTAGATAAGCAGAGCCTTCCTCCCAGCCTCTTGCTCCTTGGTAATTTAGTCCCTGACTCCTGTATTGCTCATAATTTATTGCAAATTTATTAGACCACAGTAGCTCAGAAACCTAGTAGCTTATGGATGATCCTCTAATTAGTGGAATTAGAGGATGAGACTGTTTCCTTTGATTAATTGGCACATGTGGAGTCTGGGTGCCCTCTGAGGCCTGCCATTTGCATATTAAGTTACTACATATCACTGTGCTGAAATCCAAAGGGCTGGGGGCCCCCATCTACCATGCAAAGGCAAAGTCCTATGGATCTAATTAAATTACCGTGTTCTTGCCCCTTTCTCTTTTCTACCCACCCTGAAACAATTTTCCAAGGAGGAACCCTAAAGTTAAAAAACAAACAAACAATTTGTGTGCTTGTAGCAATTTCCCACTTACAAATTCCTTTCACATATAGTATCTTCTCTCGCAATCCTCCTGAGGAAACACAATTTTATTCCCATCTTACTAGTGGATCTTGAGATTGATAGGTGTCCCAATTTACAAGGTATTAATTGACCAAGCTGGGATTCTGACTTGGATCCTTTTATGCCAAGGTCAGAGCTGTCTTCACTATCCCATGTTGACATGTTAGAGAATTATCCCAAATGTTCTAATAAAAATAGGAAGAAAATGTTACTCTTCTAATGTGGCCATGTTTTGTAGAAACCAGTTATTCTCATTGTATTGGCAGAAAAAGAAAGGTTAAATGGAACTGGGGGTGGGGGAAGCTTCATTTGGTACATGAAGGAAAAGCATGGTATTAAATGAGAGCCAATATACATACAGGACGTAGTGATAATTCTGCATCTCAGGATTTCACACTAAGATGAAGTGGCTACTTGATTGTAGTTCTAATACAAATGTCAATTCTGTGCCTGAACAAGTTGATCATTAAGATCTCTTTGCCCAGTTTAGATGACTTCTTTAAAAAAAAAAAAAAAAAAGCCACCATTTTGCTGGACCAAAAATCTTTGAAGACCTGTGTCTTTTCTAAGCATCCGTCACTGTAGACATGAATGGAGTCATTTTAAACAACAGGTGGTTGCAGTAGCCAAAAACTATGCAGTGGTCTCCTTGGTACTTGTCACAAAGTATATTATCTTTGCTGGATGGAAGCAGGAGAGGATATTTGAAAAGGTTTAATAAAGGTTCTGAAGGAGTCTCTTGGTATAAATACCTATTATTCTTGTCAGTGCTACTTAAGAACAGCAGGAGGTGGGCATTTCAAATGGGAGTTCAGCATCCGTTGTCAAAAGCCAAAGGCTCTACAGCTGCCCAGGTCCTTAAGTAATCAGTAAAGCTAGCCTCCAGAAAGGGAGGGGCAGGAGAGCTTCAGGAGGCAAGGCTCTCCTTTCTACTGTTGGATATTTGTTGGGGAACTGTTTTGGAGATTCACTTATCAAGTTTCTTCTGGTCCTTTTTCCAGGGGCTGAGGCTTCACCCCATCAGCAGCATGAAGTGGGGGTTCAGGCTTACTTAGCTACTCTAGGGGTGACACAAACTGTGACTTTGCTTCAAGCCGGAATTTTTCTGAGAGTCAAAAAACGTTAAAACGTATACCATGTTTTTCCATGATGTCTTAAAGGGACGGTCAAGCTCACTTTGATAAGAGTTGAAAAAAATTGAGACCGGTTCATGGCCTCCAATCTGGAGGAGGATAGCCGACTGGCTGTGATTTGCCCGTTATTTTCTGCTGCCTCTCCTCACTTTTCGAAGGGTGAAAAACACATCTGCATAGAAATGATAATATGGAACAGTCTTATGAGAAAGCCCTGTTGCTTAATGGCCTATATCTTGCTTTTCCCTACTCTGCTCACCTCTCAGCATCTTGGCCCCTGGAAAATAGTATTTGCTCCTTGGTGATGCTCCCTCCCTTGTCTTGTTAAGCTGCTGTAGCAAAGGAGACCCAGGGATGGTTGGCAGACAGGTTTAATGTGGCTTGCACAGAGCAGTCAAGTTTGGCCTGTAGGAGGGCCACAGCTGGGGAGATATTACCCAGCTCTGGTAATTGACACCAGCTGATCAAAGTCACTGACCTGACAGCTAATAGAGGAGCTTTCTTTGATTGCTGCATCATTTTGGGTGCAGTCGATTTAAAAAAGAAGAAGAAAGAAAGAAAAAGCTGTTCATGTCGTTTGTATTTGCTTTCCCTTTGCCTTTGGTTTCAGAATGCTCAGGAATAATATTTTGGCAGGTAATATTTTGCATCATAAAAAGCTGATTGATAAGCTTCTAAGTATTTTTCCCTGGGTGCTACAGAATATAAGAGTCTGCAGGGTCAGCTCAACGGTTGTGCCAGCAACATGTTGGAGATGCCATTACATCCCCTCTAAGAGGAAGGGAGCAGGGAAAGCACCCAGGAATTGCTGCCTGAAATATGTCAGCTGAGAAAATAAAAGCACCAATTTTGGGGGCCTGCCTGAGAGATCTCAGCAAACGCCAAAGCATTGTGTGAAGAGGGAGAAGTGTAACTTGGATCCCCCAGCAATGCCAGGCTTTGGCTCCAGTGGGTAAATAAAAGCTGTTAAGCTAACTTGTGAATTCTCCAAGCTTTACTAGCGCTTCACCACAGTCTGAGCTGCATAAGGAAGAGGAATCTTAGCTGGGTGGTGGTGGTAGTGGTAGTGGTTGTGATGATGGCGCACACCTTTAATCCCAGAACCCTGGAAACACAGGCAAAGGGGTTTCCAAGTTCAAGGCCAGCCTGGTCTACAAAGTGAGATCCAGGAGAACTAGCGCTACGCAGAGAAACTCAAAATACTCAGGGGAGATGGGGAGAACAAAACATTTCACCTGATTTGGATGCTAAGCTTTCTTGGGTCCTTTTCCATTTGCTTATAAATGGCTTTATTTTCCAGACATCTTTACTTGTGTTTCTTTCTGTAGATATCTGAGTGCACAGTCCCTCATATGAGGGTAACAGTTTCCTTGGAGGAGGGTCTCCTCTGACTTCATCTTTACTAAATCACTCTTGAAATAACATATTCTAAAATACAGGGATTCCGTTTATTTCATAATAAAATTGACCAAGACCCATATTTAGTCTGGGTCATTTTCAGCCGGTCAGCATGACAACATACCCTGAAAAACCACTTGGCTTGCCTCCCTGCCTCCTTTGCCACCAGAACATTGGCAGAGGTCTTACCATTGAAATTCTAACACAAATTTTATGCTAGATATAATAGTAACTAATACTTGTACTGGTAGCTTTAAAACAACAGTTCAATTTAGTGAGTGCCTACTGTCTACCACTGTGAACGAAAAGCACTTCCTTGCATTAGTCAGTTAGGCCTCATCACAGACCTGTGAGGGTAGACACAATTATTAGCTTTCCATTATACATGTATAAACTAAGGCCCATCAGGCACTTGGTCACTGACTGAGAGTGAGATGCAAAACTCTATCTTGTGCATGGCTAATACTCATGTTCTGAAGGTCTTCATTTTGTTGTATAAATCAGTCCTCTTCAATTTACAAACCTCCCTATTTTCCAAACATATCTTATTCTAAAATCCATCACAATGCCAAATGTGCAACATGAGGTAGAAAAACAAAACAAAACAAAAAACAAAAACAAAAACAAAAAAAACCAAAGGGACTCTGAGCCTTGCATCACCTATTGGTTGGAAACCCCTAGTCTTACACCATAGCTAAAGTCCTTGCACTATCAGCCTTATGCTCTGGGTACGTTGACCACTGTCTCACGTATTCTGATTTCTTTTTTCCTCATTATGAGCCCTGTGCGCCTTCTTTCTTACAAGAAAGAATCTAAGAGTAAACCTCACATTTTCCCTCTGTAGAGCATTATGTGAAGCCCTTGGACTTGATTCTTAGTGGCGTCTAGTGATAACAATGAAAGAAATAACTAGGGCATATTAAATGTGTGCCATATTCTACACTACTGCTAAGGAGCCACAGAGAGCCTAGATCAGGAGCCAATTCTGAACCCTTGTTCTGACAGCAGGTGTTGTGTGCTAGAGGAGTGGAACTGGCCAGTCATTAGGCACCCCTCCAGGTACTCTGCAGGGTGCTGTGTGTGGGCCTTATTTATTCCTTGCCACAAACTATGGGGAGGCCTGCACCCTTGGCCTCACTTCCACCAGCTTCCCCTAACAATAAGAACGTCCAGAAATTGATCTCACTCAAGGGGAAAAGCTGTATCATTTGGAGACAAAAAAATAAGAAAATGCGTTTAACGCTTCAGTTGCTGAACCCTGTGCAGAAAAACAGCCTTCGCAGTCACCCGTCTGCAGAAGCGAATCTGCCGCAGAATATTATCTTTTCATCCTCTCTGCCATATGTTCAAGCAATCTGCGCTCCCCAGCCTCTATTAATACACTGAGTCAGAGGCAGTGTGGTTCAATGGGCTAAGCAACAGCCTGGAAAATTGAAGGGTATGAGTTCTAATTCTATCCTTCCCCTTGGCTTGCTGGCTGACCTTCAAGGAAGTTATAGCAACCTCAGCTTGCCCTCCATTTCCTCTTCACGTCTTTCCCAAGGTTTACAATGTCTGAGGAAAGGGAGGAGAACCATAGACAGTATCGGTATCAGGATGAAATTTCACAAATGCCTCTGGAACTTTTAAATGTCTGCCACTGGGGTAAAAAACACTGTCCTAAGTTGCCATTAAGAAATGACCCCTGATGGAATAGGGGGTTCTAGGGATGGAAAATGGGGAAAGGAGGTGACATCTGAAATGTAAATAAATAAAATATCCAATAACAAAAAATTGTAAAAAAAAGAAAAAAAATGACCCCTAAAAGTAGTCATTTGCAACATAGCTATAAGGTTGAACTTGTGTTTAAATTTGTTAAGATTAACCTCACCATGCTACTTATGGATAATTGTTACCCTCATCAAAGTTGGTCATATCAGTTTTATACTATTATAAAATTATCAGGAAAAGAACTTTGCAACCCTAGAATACATGTATCTGCCCCCAAGTTCTCCATAAACTTAAATTTATTTTATAGATATAAGCTTAAATATGTGCGTGTCTATATTAATAAATAAAACAAAATTACATTCACTTCAAAATTACAATAGGGTCCGATTGGTTATTGCTACATTTCTGGCAGTTTTGTCCTGTCCTCTCCCATTCGGGAATCAGAAGAGCTTCCTTCTTCTGTGACTCTATTCCTAGAAAAGTTAAAGCAGTGGACAAAACACAGAGTTGACATAAAGTCAGTAGACAATGATGTTGTATAAGAAGATGATGCAGGTACAAACGGAGACGATATTATTTTTGAAAGCTATTCTACACAATGGTCACCAATATCTTTCTTTTTATTTTAAAGGTTTCTTTTTGTTGTATTTTTTCTACTTTTATAGAAATTAGTTTTGTTTTCATATAATATATTCTGATTATGGTTTCCCCTACTGAACTTCAAAATTCTTCCCACCTCCCCTCCCATCTGAACTGACAACCTTTCTCTGCCTCTTTTTAGAAAAAACCAGGCTTTTAGACAATAATATTAAAATAAAATACAACAAATCCAAACAAACCCAAGTAGGACAAATATCTTACAGAAAAATTTACAAAATGTTCTTCTTTTTATACAAAACCAAATTTCAAAGATGGCACTAGGGCTTTAAAATAACTGGCTGTTGTGGGTACATTTAAAGTGAACCTTCCGAAAACAAGTAGGCTTTGAAGATGGGGATGGAAGCAGAGGCAAGTGGTTTTTTATGAGTTTGAAGCCAGCCTACTGAATATAGCAAGTTCCAGACCAGTCAGAGCTACATAACAAGACCCTATCTCAAAGCAGACAAACAAAACTGGTTGGTTTTATGTCTAGAAAACCCCTTAGAAGCAGCAGAATAGTAGGATGGCTGCTCTCTCGAGAAGCCTACAGGGAGATTAGAGTTGTAGGAATAAAGATTTTAAACCCAATAACACAGTAGATTTGGTCTACACAGTACAGGCTCCAATCCATCAATCTCAGTCACCCAGCCTCTTGCCCACTCTTCCCTCTGGTCTGATTGTAAGCCTTTCACCACAACAATATGGGAACTGATATGGCAGAGCCCTCAAGTGCTTCCTAACAGTTCTAATCATACAGAACAATAGGTATTGGCAGCCTGAGGTTGAAAGGGGACAACATTGTGAGCCTGTGATACGCCTCAGTTTGATTGCTTACCTTCAGTAGTAACTTAATTTTTAAATGAAAACTCTAACCACTTTTTTCTGTGCTTGTGGGAATATCTGCATATCAAAGCCTGGGGCCTTGTCATATATATTAGTTAAGTTCTCTACTGTGATCTCCATACCCAGCCTACTATAGAAGTTGTAAAAAGAGTATCTGATGCTCTAATGAGTGTTGCCAGAAACCTCACTCATTTATGTGCCCAAATACTTGAGGGAAAAAAACACAGAAGGGCCAGTAGTACTCAGGCTAGAGATTAGGGTTAAGTCAGTTCAGAGGCTCCTAAGTCCCTCACCAGCCACACAAGTGTATTGTAGAATATAACTGTAGAGATGTAGCCCATAGCCAATACCTGGATCATTCCTTCTTACGACTCAGATAACAGCAACAGAACATTTTAACTAACACACACACACACACACACACACACACACACACACACACACACACAGAGAGAGAGAGAGAGAGAGAGAGAGAGACAGAGACAGAGACAGAGACAGAGACAGACAGCTACCTGAAATCTCTATGATCTTGCCTCTTCTCTTTTTGTACTTTGTTTAAATATCTTGTCTCATACACACCTTGCTCTCCAGAGAGCAAGTAGTATACAAAATATGTATATATTTGTAACCATTAAAGTTAGCACAGTACTTCTGTACAATTGATGGTTAATATATCTTAGTAAGAATTTTATAAATTTGATACTAGTGCAATTTTGTGAGACATGAACATGGTATATTAAGATATTTCAGTAATGAGGATATCAAGACTGAGCCAAGAACATGAATAAACATTTTGTAACTTTTCAAAGGCATTTTTGAAAAGCAGAAAACACCCTATTTAGATTATAACAATTGGATGCAAGGTCAAAGTTTGCCTCCAGGTTACAAGATAAAACATCAAAACATTAAGAGGAAAGAGGGTAGTGACAGGAGTATACAGAAGGCCTGGCACAAGTTACTCAGAATAAGTCAGCCATGGGATCCAGAATCAACAGAAGTTAGTCTGGCAGCAAGAACTGATGTAATGAGGAGGAAATAATGATGAAGCTAGTTTAGAAGTTTGGACCAGTATCTTCCTCCTTAATCAAAGACTATGGAATAGGTATCGCCCAATTAATGAAAGATGCCTGAAAAAGAATTCATTTTGTTTGCCAATCATCTTAAATCTGTTGGTTTGATTTTAAACATATTGTCCTTTTGTTCTCTTCTATATTTGTCCTCCACATTGAGGGAGCTTGGCTTTAGGATATATGAGCTCTACTTATGTGCAGCACCTGACAGGTCCAAGATCAATGCACTGGAGACCCGAGCTTCCCCACCACTTCTTCTCTCTCCATTTACCATCTGTTTAAACTTTGCTGGCCTTTTGCAACAAACAAACAAAATCAAGGCAAATGGAATCCCTACACATTGAGAACAGATTGGCCACTCTTCCTGGGGAAAAAGCTCTGTCCCTGTGGACAAAATAAGCATGCAGGTCAATAGCATGCCGTCAGCATGATCTCTTGGAACTAAGTGGAGAAATGCCTGAGAGAGAGGCAGGAGACACTGGTTCAGCAAAAGCCACCCAATGTGAATCTTCCCAGTAGATCTGTGGTGGTCTCACACCAGTGGTCCATCACAGCCTAGATGCCAGAGATCGATGGGAGAAAAGACATCCCCAGTAGGCAGGCTTAGAAATAAAGTAAGTGAATGAAGTAAACCTTTAGGAAACACTCACCAAGTACTTATGAATATAACATGACAGCAGGGATCAGAAGGAAAGTTTAGGAGATAAAGCAAAAATAAATAAATAAATAAATAAATAAACAAACAAACATTCAACAAGGAAAGGAACACCATATTTTTTAGACTGTTATATTTGACCAGAAGTACAATAACTAATGAGGTCTGTGCTTTACCTCAGGAGGTCAGGGACCGTCTCTCACAAGGAAAACATGTGACATGACACCTAGAAGGGAAGAGTAAACTACCTCTGTAAAGCACTGGGCAATGGCAGTCCCCTAGGAGAGGTCAGGAGGGCCAAAGGCCACAATGCAACAAAGGGCTAGAGAAGTAGAAAGCAGGAAAGCACGCTGAAAGCCTCGTGAGGTGAAAAGCACTGTCGCTGATGGGTGGACCAGATTTTGCAGTAACTTGTAGGACATTTTCCTGGCCCAAAGTCTTTGTGTTTTATTGTAGGGCAGTGGGCTGTGAGAAGCAGCTGGGTGTTTGGTTGAGCATTGAGTTTCGAACCCCGGAACCTTTATCGGACAGCAGGAGTTCAGCTTTGCTCCTAGGCCCTGGTTCTTTTCACTTAGCTTCAGTCCTCCAACAACCCCTCCCACAGAGAGGTTTGTGACCATCAGTCACAGGAAGGTCCCTCAGGCTCTCCCACATGCAGATGAGGTATCTCCAAGTTCTCTGGTCAAGCCAATAGATATTATCTGCTGTCAGACACTAACCCACCCCAAAACTGTATATAAGGGCTCTATTTAGGGGAAGTAAAGGCACGTGCTCAAGAACCATCCTGGTGTCCGAGAGTTTTTGTCACAAGAGCTATGACACTTGGGGAGAGCTCTGCTCTCCAGAAACCTGCCTGGGACACCAAGCTGCCTCCTTGCCAGCTAGCCCCGGCTCCCTATCGGTTCAGCCCTGGCCTGGACCAGCTCAGCGCGGAGAGACAGGTGCAGCACCTGGGAGAGACTGGTCAGCGACAGCGATGGTGGGCAGGCAGAGGCAGCAGTGGGGACAGGCAATCTCCCCTCCTGCTCACAGTCTATGTCCTTTGGCCTCAACCTCCCGCATCAGGCCAGGCGGGAGCCCTACAGACAGTGGAGATGCAAGTCGGAAGCGAGCCCTCCCTGCTCTCACCCTGTCCCCAGTCAGGAGATCATCGTGGGACACCCTCCAGAACAAGGGACCCACATTTGATTAGGACAGGTCTTCTTAAACTTTACTACCTTTAACCTCTTTACAGCATAGTTATGTCAGATCCTAGTTAGTCTTGAACCTTTGCTTGCCCCTTCACAAGATGGAAAACCCCATCTGCTCTCCCTCCCCGACCACAAACAGAGAAAACTCCCCTGCCCCCTGAGAGAAAACGCCAGGCTAACATGTCATCGTTCCTTGCCTCCATGTTTCCAGCAATCCACCCAGGAGTGCTTGCCCAGAGGCTCCGTTTTTTAACACAAATGGGCACAATCCCACCTCCCAGTCAACACATCACCTAAGCTCTATAAAACCCCCTCCTTTAGCCCAGATACTCGACTTCACTGACCTCCATAAGTGAGATCAATGAACTGGCCTGGAGAGCTGCCTCCTAATAAACCTGCCTTTTTCTGCTTTTAATCTGTTCTATCTGTGCATAGGGAGAGAAAAGGCCGACCACTCCTTCTCTCAGTATTTTCTTTAGTAGGCTGTGGACTAAGTTATACTTATGAGGAGAAGATGAGGGAGGGTAAAAAGCTCAAAGGGCTTTTCCCAAAAAAAAATTCTATTTAACACATCATAGCTGAGTGTTCGTGTGTGTGTGTGTGTGTGTGTGTGTGTGTGTGTGTGTGTGTAGAAAGAGAAATTTCATCTGATTAATGCTGTTTGACAAATGGGTTTTGATAGTCAGTGTTGGCCTAATTTTATTCTATCCATGGCTACAATGTACAAACGACTCAGAACAAGAATTTGTAATGGAAAGTAAACTCACCAATTATATTGGCTACACTATTTCTTGAAAAATTACATAAAACAAATAGTTGTGCATGATTTATAGATGGGCAGCAACTAGGGGAGAAGATCTGAATGCCAACACAGGGGACATGCTCCCTGACCCGTCCTACTGATTGAGAAGAGGCTCTGGAACAACCTGAAGGAAGTTCAAATCCCAATTCTACTACTATGGTTCAGAGCTTAAGTCTGCCAATGCTGTATGCCAAAGGCATGGTTATCAGTCTAAATATTATTGCAGGATTTTATAACCTTTAAGAGGTGAGACCTGGAAGACAGTTGGGGCATCAGGGCACACCCTAGAAGGGAATATTTAGTCCCCAGCTCTGTTTTCTCTCTGCTTCTCGGTCACTTGCGTGTGAGCACTTTTCTCTCCCACACTCCTTACTGTGGTGTTTTGGTTCAGTATAGACCCAAAGGCAGAGCAGGACTACATGACTCTGAGCAGAAACCTGAAACTCAGAGCCAAAGTGCTTCCTCCTTAGAGGTCGATTTTCTCAGGCGTTTCAATGAGAAAAAAAACCAACATACCTACCAGTTACCAACTATTCCTATGATTTTGGTCATATTATTTCAATCTTGCAGAATGGAATTTCCTTGTCTGTTACATAGAACTAACAGCTTTTGTTCTTGGTGAGGTAACAGTAAATATTAACACATTTTGCATAAAAATATCATACAATAAACACTAAATGATGAGTTTTATTTTATTTATTTATTTTTTATTTTTTTGATGAGTTTTAATATTACAGTAATTTCTGCTATTCCTGAAGCTGATATTTTTGGGGTTTGTATTTATATATCTTGCTCACACCTATCCACTTCATAGCATGGACCCTACTCAACCTTATGCCAGCTGATGGGACAATCTACATATTTGAATAACCAGGGAGGAAGGGGGGCAAAAGTAGCATAGAGACTAAATGAGAGAAATCACCAGATGATAACCTGTTTTTCTAATATGACAATGGCTTATCTTGGAATTTACATTTTTTTCTCCACTAGGGTACCTGAATGTTAAGGGAGAAAAAAAAAAACCCATTCACAAGATATTGTGATGCTCCTGAACTGGGTTACCTAGTTCTTACAGTAGCTCTATTTCACACCAATATACCTCAGTCAAGTAAATGTAACCGTTGTACACAGATTAAAGGTTCTACCTTTAGGACCCAAGGATAGTTACTTTCTGTATTTGCCTATTAACACTATTCCAAATGGATACTCCTGAAAGTGACCTTCCTATTAGCCAGTTTCCATTTGAGAAATAAACTATCACATAATGAGAATATAGGAACATAACCAACATGGTTCCCCATGATGGCAGCTCACTTGAAGTCCATTTTTATACTTTCACCAGTTTCTGTTGTTCCATTCTTTCCTGTATAATGGTTAACTTATCAGTTTGAGTCTAAGCTTTCATTAGGTATTTATCAGAAGGTGATAATTCAGAAAATTGTTTTATGAAAATGTATAGTGAATTATAATGCACATATACTAGAGACTGAAAAACCCAAGTATATTGATGACTTTCTAGAAACTAAAATTTTGTCATCACTTCCCAAGACACAAAAAAACTAAAATAAAACTATGTCCATGTACCACCAGGATTAGTGTTTTCCTTTCCCATGTTTATTTATTTATTTCTTCCATCGTTTGTGGTTTTCATAGATTTTTTTATTAAACTTTTTCTTATAATATATTTGGATTATATTTTTATGCTCCAACTCCTCCCAGGTTCTCCCCACTCAACATCATGTCCTTTCTTTCTAACTCTCAAAACACAAACAAATGAATAAATAACAACAAAGCCGTAAGACAGAAAATACCAAAAAAAAAAAAAAAGGCACATAAAAACATGGAGTTCATTTTATATTGGCCAAATATTTCTGAGCATGAGATCTTCTCTGGAGTATGGTTGATATGCCCCATGTTACTCCATTAGAGAAAGCTGGTTTTCCCTTTTCCAGTAGGTACCAATTGTCAATGGATTCATGGTAAGGGGTAAGACTTTGTATTCTGTTTCCCTTGTCTGGTCTAGGGCTTTGTCTGGTTTGAACTTGTACAAGTCTTGTTTATGCTTTCAGGCTCTCTGAGTTCATGTGTATATCTGCCCTGTTATGACTGAAGATACTGTTTCCTTTGACTTCTATATCACCTCCGGCTCTTACAATCTTTCTGTCTCCTCTTCTGCACAGATCCCTGAGTGTTGAGGGAAAAGTTTGAAAAAGGCATCCCATTGGCTCAGTGATTGAAACTCTCCCCATCTCTGAACATTGTCTTGTTGTGGGTCTCTGTATCACTTATCTACTACAAGAAGATTCTCTGATGTTGAGTGATTGATACACTGATCATTGGCTATAGTAGTATGTCATTAGGAGTTATTTTATATCTGTGCTTCTTTAATAGAATAATTGTATTAGCTTTCCATTCTAGGCCAATGATCTATCTAAGATGCAGGATCTTAGTAACTTTAGCAGTGTGTCAAGTGTAGGGTACCTCTCATGACTCCCTGAATGGACCTTACATACAATCAAAGTATTGTGGTTACTCCCATAACATTTGTGCCACAAATGCACCAGTATCTTGCTGACAGGTCACTGCTGTAGATTGCAGGATTTGCTAATAGATGATATTATTGACTTTTTTACTCTAGTAGAATGCAAAGTTCATTCCAGTGATGTGAATGCCAAACAGTAAGGGTGAGGCTTCTAATTGGAAGCCAGGTTAATTTTTTGTTAATCTGCTTTTTAGATGTTTTATTATGCTGCCCTGGAACTTGTTATGTAAACCAGGATGCCCTTAATGACACAGCAATCATATTGCCCCAGTTTTCTGAATGCTGGAATGACAGGTGTTAATGAATTTATCCAGGCTTTGCTCTTTTCTATTTTACTAGAAATATGATCACATAACATACATGCTTTAGTACCCACATCTTTCACTGGGTATTATGAATGTGTTTCATTTAAAGATTTATACAACCTTCCACTAATGAACACTTTAGATTTTTATTACCATATTATCTGAGAATTTCAGTACAATATTCTTAGAAATGATAGCCATTCCATTTGTAAATAAATTCTTAAAACTTCATAAAAAGATTTTAATGATGTTTTAAGTTTCTTAAAGAAATATTAGGTTAATTTTATCTAAATATTTTTAACACTTCTTGTCTAGTCTAGTTATGATAATTCTTTTCCAAACTATAGCTTATTTTTGTCTGACATTTAAATTAATTTGCTAAAAGTTGTTTACACTATCTAGTTACTGTATTGTTAATGACACTAAATTCTATAGTATTTTATAACCATTCATTCCTAATATAAAAAATTTATGAAAAGTGCCTTTTTACTAGCTATATTACATGGAGTCTATCATTATATTTTAGTTTATTAGTGTTTAAACTTTTTATGGAAATGATATTGGGGTTTCTATTCTTTGTAGTATAAACTATATACCTACGCTTTTATTATTTATACATCTTATTATTTTTATTTTAATAATTGATATTATTTTATTATTTCTTGAAGTAGAAGTCAAACCACTGAATTATAGACTTTAAAATATATATATTTATCTAAGCATGTAAATTGGGGTTCTTGGAGAGATGGCTCAGCAGTTAAGAGCACTTATTGTTTTCAGAGAGGTTCCTGCTTCAGTTGCTGCTCCAGCCACCTTGCTACTCCAGTTCTAGGCACCATCTTGAACTTTCTGGGCACCTATTTGCATGTTATACACATACATTAAGGTGAACATACAAAGACACATAAATTAAAGAATAAATATTTGGAAAAACCATATAAATGGATTCCCAGCAATAATTTTAATTTTTGTGTGTATTTTTATTGGTATATTACTGAAAAAAAGTACAAATTTCAACTGTAATTTGTTTTGTTTTCTTTTTGACAGATACTTATTTGTAAGTGTGGCTTTGTGTAAATTATTGAAACTTTCCTAGCTACCTCTCTAGTATTTATTTCTAGATTCTTTTTATTGAGGCCACAAAATTTACTCTGTAAAGTATTTTGATATTTTCAAAGTTTCTGACCCTTGCCCAAGATGTGGTAAATTTCTGTGAGTCTCCCAGATGTATTTAAACAAAAGTTGCTCAGTATTGTGCTTGTGTATAGAGTTTTGTGTACATGAGACAGATCACTATTCAATGCACTTTTTACTCCCTCTGTATTCTTAATTTTTCTCATCATGTTATCAATGATGGAAAAAGTGTATTATTCTGATTGCTAACTTTTCTATTTCTCCCTTGAATGAGACAATTTCTGCTTTATGCATTTTGAGGTTGTGCAAGTATGTACATCCCACTCCTGAACTGTGTATCTTCTGGATATTGCTTTTCTATTATCAGAGAATGCCCTTTGTTAGCTCCGATAACCTCTTCCTTACTTTGGTTTTAATTTTATTTTAGCCATGTGAACTTTCTTTGGCTTAATGTTTGGAAGCTATAACTTTTACCTTTTTTCAGTATAAATTCTGTTTGTGTCATGATATTTAAGGGATATCTCTTTTAAGTAAAGCGTCATTTAATGCTGTAGTAACTAGCCTGGTAATCTCTCTTTACATTGCACTGTTTCCTGTATCTGTTTCCAACATGAGGATAGACATTCGTAAGGCTATATTATTATCTTCCTTTCATTATCCTATAAATGCTTCTATTATTAGGGGTTTTTTAATTTATCTTTATTTCAGGTGCCAGGTAGCCCAGGTCCTTCACAGGGTTCACTCTGATTTTCATTTTCTAGCGTGACTCTACTATAATCCCTGCTTAGCATCCTCAATCTTTTAGCAGCTGTTTGCTGCTATATTTCTTGGCATCTTAGAAATGGACATATACCTTCAGGGAAAATCTGTTCAGATTTCAGAGTCATGACCCTTCATAGTCTGCTGTTTCTCTCAGTCTTGGCCACAAACTATGAATCAACAAATGCTAAATTTTTGCTATCCTGTTCCTCCAAGTCCAGCAGAACTGGTTGTTTCCTGTATAAAAACTTCCAAGGGCTTTAAAAAAAATACTTTAATTGTGTTATATTATGCAATATGGTATTTTTATATTTGTACATTGTGGCAGCTGAATTATGCTGGCTAACACCTCATATACCTATGGTTTTGTGGTAAGAACATTTAGAATTGACACTCAAAAATCATTAAGATGTGCTTAAGAGTTTGACAATAAAACAATCTCTCCTTAAAACTTATATCTTCAAACTTCAGAAGACAAGTATATTAAAGTTGCCTTAAAAAAGATTTACTGACTTGAGGCTGAAGTAATATCAATAAGAGCTCAAAAAGTAAAATTTGCTTTTTGATGATCTACCTATGAATAATAGAGAAGTAGATCAAGTTTTCTACTTGAGCAAAGTTACTGGGAAAGCAAACTCTATTAAATGGGAAATGTTTTCTTCTTTCATTTTTTATTCATTCTTTTAGAATTTCATACAATGTATTTTTTATCATATTCATCTTTTCTGCCAACTCCTCCTAAACTCACTATTTTTTCTTACCATCTCAACTATATTTTTTTCTTGGTTTAAACCCATCGAGTACAGTTCATTCTGCCCTTATACTCTTTGAACTTGTGGCTTTCAGTAGAGTATAGTCAACCCACCAGAGTTAGTATCCTTAAAAATAAACTGATTCTCCCTCACCCAGTACCTGGCCAGTACCAGCTCCTTAGGTAGAAGTGGTTCTTTGTGTCCATCCTTACCCTCCATGCTGTGATTTTTCTCTAGTCTGAGCCTATGAAGGTTTTGTGAATTCTCTCTCAACTGCTGTGAATTCATACATGAAGCTGCCCTGCTGTGTCTAGAAAATATTGACTTTGTATAGGCACTTGTCTTCTATGGCTCTCACAATGTTTTTCTCCCCATCTTCCACCATAATCTCTAAGCTTTGGGACTAGGAGTTATAATATAAATGTCCTGTTTAAGGCTGAGCATTCTATAATATTTTTATTTTCTGCTTATTGACTGGTGTCTGTGTTAAGTGCCATCTACTGCCAAAAGAAGATTCACCAATGAGAATTAAGAGTTGCCTGGATATATGGTCACAAAGTTAAGCCAATAGGAATGGGTTAGCAGAATAATAATCATAGGTTCTGAACTGGGGCCTATGACGTGTCTAACCACATATTCGTTGCACAACAATGTGCCAGGGATGGGTTTCAACTTTTACAGTGAGATCTAAATCAAGTCAAAATGTGAGTGGTTAACCCCATGACCTGTCTAGGGACATATTCTTTGCCCAACAATGATGCCAGGAATGGGTTTCATCTTTTGCAGTGAGATCTAAACCAAATAACAATGTGGCTGGTTATTCCTATGATGTTCATGCCACTATTGTTGCGCCAGTGGGTGTATCCTTGCCAGGCCACTCATTATTGTAACCCACGAGGTTCACAGTTGAACACAACTGATGATTATTTTTCTCCTCCAGTACCATTAGCGCCTGCAACCCTACATAAGCTAGCTTTTAGGGATGAAGCTTCTAAGTCAGTAATAGTTTGAGTTCCCTGTTTTGTGAATCAAGTATGTGATATCTTCAGAAATAGCATTTCAATGTCACATTCTGGAGGGTAACCAATACCAATGGCCATAGTCTATTACATTTGAGGGTGGTCTGTGGGACACCACTGACCAAATATTGTAATTAAGTAACACATCCCCAGAACTGACCCATCTATTTGTTAGCCTCTGGCTAGTAGGAGCAGTGTTCTCTTGTTATGGGATAAATCCATTTAAATGCTTTCTATGTGTATTTTAGGAAATTTCTACAGTAGGCCATTTTCACATGACAGTTAAAAAACGTGTTTAGTGCTACTTATTCCTCCTAGTGTTCTCTCCTCTATTCCTGCCATCCCACCCCCACCTAAATTTACCACTTCCTGTTTCATTATCCTATCCCCTCTTTACAATTAATACAACTTAGTCTGTCTCCTTTCCCTTGAGTGTCCCCATGGTCCCCTTATTCCCTGCCCTCTATGGCTATTTCAAATGAAACACCCATATCTGAAGATTCAAAGCTAATATCCATAAATGAATAAAATTATATGAAGTTTGTATTTCTCTGTCTGAGTTACCTCACTCAGATTTATTGTTTCTATATCAGTCCATTCACCAATAAAAAAAAAAAATTCCTAACTTCAGTTTTCTTAACTGTTAAATAATTTTCCATAGTTTAAATATGTACTTTTTATTATGAGTTGATGGACATAAAAACCTGGAAACTGCTTTTAAAATATGCCAAGTAACTGTATTTCTTAAAGTTGGGGTTCTGATTTGCTCTAAAGTTTCCAGCTACATTACAAGGGAAAATTTGTTGGATTCCATGACGACAAGAAAAATTGATGGCACGATATTTTAAATGTCACCAGTTGTTCTGTTTGTGTCAGCATGATATAGTAAAAAGAATATTGCACCAGTGTGAAGGTGATCTGAATCGCAGCTCAGTCAGTAACTCTACGACTTAAACGTTGTATGACCTTGGGCAATTTACTGTCTCCTGCTTGTCATCTACCACTCTTTCTCACAGTGGAAGTTCTTAGAGCCTGGAAATTCATATCACTAACCTGAGTCGTCCACACGGGAGACAAAGACCCATGAGCTGAGCTGCCCATATGTGGATACCTAATTTGGACAAGTTCTTACTCTGAACTCTAACCCAGATTAATCCAGACCATTTCCAGCAAATTTCATTTTGTAGATATTTGCTGAAAGTCCACCATATGGCAGATATTGATAAAGCTTTTTAGGGATTTAAATAAACCACAAGTTGAGAATTTATTATACTGGGTAATCAAGTACAGAATGCAAAATAATGTAAGGATCACGTGTGAGGCAATGGGAATTCAGAGAGTACTTACAAATGGGTGAAAGCACATGGGATTGTTCTTCATAGACTCCATGGGTGCTGATAGCAATATACAGATTAGCTTTCATGTAGACGAATAAGCTTTTTGTATGAAACAAAAATGTACAAAGTCAAGAAAAATATGGAATCCATTTCTGCTAGAAATCTAGATGAGGGAAAAGTAGAAAAAAAGTAACATTTAAGATCAGCCTTGAAACACTATTTACTTCTGATATACAGATCTGGGGAAGGTGAGAATACCTACAGGAACCTACTGAGATAGCACAAATACTCTGGGTAAGCACACAGTGAAAAAGAGGGAACTGCTTCTATAAACCATGGAAAAGCTATATGATGAAGATTGAGCTCTGGTTGTGAATAAGTCCTGGATTCAAATTCTTACTGCACCATACAATATATGTGACCTTGAACAATACCTTAACTCTTCAGGTCTCAAGTTCTTTACTTTTAAAATGGAAATAATGATAGCTAACACTATACACACATACTACAGTTTATAGCTGGAATAATGTATAAAGCTTTATTCTTAAGAACTCTGAACAAGGTAGTTAATACCATTTTGGAAACGACAGGCTTTCAAATTCGACATTTTTTTTTCCAGCAGGAGCAATGAAATTGTTAAGAGGGTGGAGTCTAATGGAACTCAATACTTAGCTGGTGTAGTCTCCTTTTAAGTTTTGAATTGACAATTACCCAACATGAAGCTGAATTTCAAAGAGGCAAATCTGTCAAGTTATTGATAACAATGCAGGCATCCAAAGAGATTGTCTTTAATAGCCTGGGGTCGATATGTTTTTACTTTCAATGGGAGCTAATATTTCACCTTCAGCCCCACATCTCCACAGTCCAACATACAAGGAAGGACATTCCTAGGAATAGAGTAGCAGGATTCCAAAAGCTTCTACTAGTTGTGGCTTCCATCCCCAAGGGCCCCTGGTGGCAGTATAGCATCAGAAACATTTCACTACCACTGGCCACCACTGTCATGTGTTGTGGGAAAATTATATTAATAATTGTTTTAATGCTGCACTATAGATCTGTAGGTTTGGTAATGTACAGTTTTCTTAGGAACCCCTGGAATATACACCATCAGGATTGCTTCTGGCAATCTGGCCCCAAATAAGACAGTTACTAGGAAACCTATTTTCCCTTAGGGAGGAGGAGAAACATAGAAGACAGTTGAGAGTTTCCCTGAGGATTTGTTCAAGGACTGATATACAGAGTCTCTGCAAAGCAGTGTCTCCTAAGAGCTGTCTGCATCTCCAGATCTTAACAAGGCTCTTCACACACAGTAGGGGAGCAGGCAAGGAGCAGGGAATTTGGGTCTCCATCACATCAGACAGCCTCTAGAGTGGGAACAGTTCATTCAGGATACACAGTGCCTATCAGCTAAGGAAAATGTCTGGCATAGGGGATGAAGAAAGTTAAAATTGTTGGGAGTTCAAGTAGACATTTTGTCAGTCATGTGCAGGGGTGTCTGCCAATGATTCTAGGAAACAGAGTCAATTAAACCCAGCACTGTTTTGAAATCCGAATACAACTTCTCCTGTAAGAGAAGAAGAAAATCTGCAGTTGAAAAAGAGAGAGAAAGGATCATTTTTGACTCCCCATAAAAGTGGGAGGAACTGCTACATCCCAATTCCTAGGAGAGGTTCCTACTGTGGGTGTCCAGGCAGAGTCATAGCAAAGGAACTATTCTGAAGAGAAAACATAACTAGTTCAGAAAAGAACGGGACGAGCCCTCTGAGGTGATATTTAGCCTAGGTGGCCTCCCCAAACTCTTACAAATAGTCTTGACAAGGGTCAGGGATTTAGACCTACGTTGCTCACCTGCACACTGCAGGTGGGACCTCATGTTCTATGTTCTTTTTGACCTTGCTCCATGAGGGTTCCCACCCTATATACACTCACCTTTAAGTTCTCATTTCAGATGGACTCACCTCTTGGAACTTTGCCACAGAATGTCTTTTCTTGCTCCCTTTCTGCTTAATTCATGTTGTCTCTGTTCACCTTTTCCTTTTACTGTGTCTATAACTCTGAGTCTGTTCTCTTTTCCTTCCATGAACTCTGAACGTGACCTCTTGAGGCACTAATAACATCGTTACATATGCGCAGCTTCTCAAACCTGTGGGTGTCAGGATGATTCAAACTTCATTTTATAGTTGTTTGTATTTAGATGGAGCATCTGTGGCCCAGGTTGGCCTTCAACTCATCTTCCCACTTCAAATGTCCAAGCACAGGCATGTCCCATCAAGTCTGGCATTATTTTGACCTTTAACATAGACATAAACATTTAATAAAGGTCTCTACCCAGTTTCCTAAATGTGGTCTATAAAATAATGTCAGAGGAGCCTTCCTATGAAGAAATTCCAGAAAGCTATAGAAATACTCACAGGCTTTACCATGGACCTACAGAAACAGCATTTTTAGAAGTGGAAAGTAGAAGTAGCCATTTTCACAAAGTTAGCACTGTTGGGGTTTTTTATGCACACACACACACACACACACACACACACACACACACACACACACACGGCTTGAGATGGCAGGGCTAGAAAGACATCTCAGTGGCTAAGAGCACTGGCTGCTCTTCTCGAGGATCCAACTCCAGTTCCCTGCTCCCACAGGGCAACTCACAACCATCCTTAACTCCAATACCAGGGAATCTGGCTCCCTCTTCTGACCTCTGCAGGCACTGTACACACTGGTGCACAGCTATATGTGCAGGCAATATACAGATACTTATAAAGTAAAAATAAGTAACCTTAAAATGAGATGTCAGAAGCATAGTGTTCATGCTTATTAAATGAGACAAAAGGCAAAGGTGTGAATAAAAAAAAAAACAGGACAGTTCAACTGTCTTCATTTAAGTCATTTTGGTTCTTTGAAATTTTTATTTTTTTTTCCCTTGGTGGTTTCATACAATGCAGACTGATAACGTCCACCCTAATTCATTCCCAAAATCCTCCCAAATCCACGCTGACCTCCCAACCTTTTAACTTCCAGTCCTCTTGATTTTTTGTTTCTTGTTTTTCTTTTTCTAACCCCTGGGCTCCAATTTGTGCTGACTCTATATTCATGAGTGTAGAGCCATATCACTGAAACAGGGTTGATCTACCGTGAGCTATAACTTTAAAGAAAACTGACTCTCTCCACCCCAAAGCTCATTGAATGTCCATAGCTCCTTGTTTAGGGATGTGGTCTCTTGAGCCCCTCCCCTTCAAGGCTACAGGGTTGACTGGATTAATCTTGTGCAGGTCTTCAATAAACAGCAACAGCCGCAGTGAGTTTATGAGTGCGTTAGTCTGTCCTGCCCAGAAGACTGTTCCACCCACCCTCCCTGACCTTGAGCACTTACAGTCTCTCCACACCCTCTTCCATCACAGATTCTAAGCCTTGAGGTTGGAAAAGTGACACAGATACTGCATTTGGGAGCGAACAGCAGTTCAGTTTTGTATATAAGCGAAGGAAAGAAGTTCTCTCTTATTAGTCTCCATATTCTCGATCACACAGTTGTCTGTTTCATAGTGTGGGACAACTATCAGTTCACAGTGGAAGATCTGACTTAAATCTCATCATCTGTCTTTGATGACAAAGGGTTTTGTTTTTCTCTGTGGGTGGCTGCCCTGACCTCCTCACCTCTCACTTCCCCCATCTGCCCTGGACAAGGAAACTGGCCCCTTAGGATGGCACTTTAAAGACTCTGAAACACAGACCCCATGCCCACATCATCTGCCACTGCCCAGTGACAGTTTTTTTTAAAATTCACTTTATATCCTGATTGTTGCCCCTCCATCCAGTCATCCCTTTACATAATCCTTTCCCACAACCCCCCTCTCCTCTGAGAGGGTGGAGGCCTCTCCTGGGTATCCCCCCACTCTGGCACATCAAATCTCTGTGGGGCTGGGTGCATCCTCCTCCACTGAGGCCAGACAGGGCAGCCCAGCTAGAAGACCCTATCACTCAGACAGGCAAAAGCTTTTGGGATAGGCCCTGCTCCATTTGTTCAGGATCCATATGAAGACCAAGCTGCATATCTACTACAAATGTATGTGTGTGGGGGTAAGGAGAGAGAATTAGGTTCAGCCTGTGTGTGCTCTTTGGTTGTTGATTTAGTTTCTGAGAGCCCTAGGGGTCCAAGTTAGTTGACTCTGTTGGTCTTCCTATGGAGTTTCTATCTTCTTCTGAGCCCTCAGTCCTTCCTCCAACTCTTCCATAAGAGTCCCCAAGCTCCATCCACTGTTTGGCTGTGGGTCTCTGCATTTGTCTGAGTCAGAAGACAGCTGTGCTATACTCCTGTCTACAAACACAACAGAGTGATCTATCATTGGTATCAGGGATTGGTGCTTTCCCATGGGATGGGTCTCCTAGTTATTTGCTTGGCCATTCCCTCAGTCTCTACTCCATGACAAAGTTTTTATGCAGTAGATATCCTTTCCCTTTGAATACTGATAGAATTCTGAACCTTGGTGGTGAGACTCTGCTTAACATATGAAGGAGAAAGTAAGGAAGATACACTGAAGCTAGATAGAATTTACGAGGGAGCCTAAAGAGACCCTAAGTTTATTTGCAAAGCATTTCATTTTATATTTTTAATTCTTTTTTCTTTTCAGAGCGTACACCTACAGTTTCTTTCTGTATTATGTTGACAAACAGCTGTTACTTTCCTTGTGTTTGTTTTGGTAGAATGTATGAAAAGCGTATCAAGTTATTACAAAAACAAGGGCAATGGAACAAAAATAATATACTTTAAAATATTTAAATAGCAGCACTTCAAGGTGTGCTGTGTGGTAATTTGACATAGGCATACAGTGTACAGTGGGTACCACAGTTCAATTACCTAGCATGTCCACCCCTGTCCAAACTATACACTGATCCTTAGGACCTCTTCATCTGTCAGCTGAAGGTTTGTTCTCAGTTGTCTTCCTGCTTTCTCTCCTCTAGAAGCCTGACAACCAAGTTTCCAATCTGCTTCTATGAGATTGACTCAATCTCCATACTATGTTTTAATTAGACTATGAAGAGTTTTTCTTGTGGTAACTGAATTGATAACTGTAGCATCTTCCCATTTTATTGATGTCATTTGATTATACCAAGGTGTCCCCCTTTGTCATAGCTAAACAGTCCAGTGCACGTGGCATACTTCGTGTTCATAGTGAAAGCATCTGCTGTTGGGCATTTCAGTTATTTCCACATCTTGGCTACTGCAAATAAGAGTGCAATGAACAGATATACAACTGTCTTTTCATTATCAGTCTTTCATAATCTCTCTGGAAATGTATGGAAAGGTGGAGTCCTTGCATCACATGGCTGTTATGTGTGTAATGGATTTATTCTGAGCATCCCTTAATTTTTCTATAATTGCTCTACCATCTCATTCTCCCTCATGCCATGTACAAGGATTTCTTTTCTCCACATTCTTCCCAACATTCATCTCTGTCATTTTAAAAGGAGTAGTCTCATTAAGACAATGATAATAGTCCACTGTAGTCTTAATTTACATTCCCCTGATGGTTAGTAATATTGATCATGCTTTCCTATACCTGTTGGCTGCTTAATGTCCTCTTCAGAAAAATGACGGGTCCATTGCTCACCCTCTAACCCGGTTATTTGCTAGCTCTTTCAAGTAAATGGAAGGAATTTATCATATAATTTGAACATTTAATTCATTATAATGTACATGGTTTGCAAATATTTTCTTTCCTTCCCATAAATTCCCTTTCAGTTTGTTGATTGCTTCCTTCTTTTCATGCACAGAAACAGAAATTTGTCACTGAAAGAAATGACAAATGTCTGAGGGAATTCCTATGTTTAATCTCCCTTAAATATCATATTGTATATATGTATATATAAATAAATGCATATGTGTGTATATATCAAAACATCATGTTGTTCCCCTAACATATGTAATATTTTGCTTTTATGTATCAAGTAAAAAGTAAATGTAATTGAAAAAATTCATATGCTATCTCAGCAGAACCTGAGTAACCAAAATACTTTGAAAGAAAGAACTAACCTGGAGATGCCACACTCTCTGACTTTAAACTATATGACAAAGCTAATGTATTCAGAACAACATGATACTGATATTAAAAACATATACAACAATGAAACGTAACAAAGAACCCTAAAACAAACATCACTTACATGCCTCACATGATTTTGACAAGAGGAACAAGAATATATAATGGAGAAATTAGCAACTAATCTGCAGAATATTCAAATGTGAAACTATGTACTGAACTCTTTTACCATATAAAAATAAACATGAAATATGTTATATTTAATGTCTGAAACCACAAATATCCTAGAAGGAAACAAGAAAGTAGAAGCCTTTAGACATTCTTGTTTTTTCTTTTTTGCATAATAAGTGGAGCTGTAACACACAAAAAATGGTTTTCAAAATGAAGGGGAGGACTTAGAGTTAGTAAAAGATTTATAGCCTTAGGTTCCAGGGTTTGTTAAAGGTTTTCTTCTCTACTTCAGATGTCTTACATCTCTCTTACTTTAAAATATCTGTATTTTTTAAGATGAGGAAACCTATGTCAGGGCTTCATGAGGAGTCTACAAATGTTGAATCTGAATTACTGGTGAGAACCTTCATCATTTGTGGAAGATCTCTTATCCTTTAGAAAAACCTATCCAGTAACAAAACAGGCATTTATAACCTCTATTCTTCCCTTTGAAATTCAGTTTCCTAAATGTCCCAAATTACAGACCAGGCATATGAGAATGAATGAGACAGACTGAATGATTTAATTCTGTGTTCTTAAAGTGTGCTTATGTCAGGTGACACTTGATCTCTCCATCCTAAGTATCAGAGAAAAATCAGCCATTGTGCCAAATCAAACTAATTAATGTCTCCTAGAAAGATGCAGACATATCTGGTGCAGTTTAGATAGTGACTTGCCACTTGACTTATTCTGGAAGCTTTATATTACTTCAGTAATTAATCTAAAAATATTCACCTCTAATGATTTTATAATGACATTGCTATGCTTAATAAGGTATATCTTGACAATTGCGTATTTTGAATGTGATGTGTCTTCATTTGTGTTTGAGTTTCAGGTAAGAGAATTATTTCTTAAAACTTTGCATAATTAAAACTCATGTTATTCAGGAATAATTCAAATTTTACGAAAGAACTCCCATGCCATGTGACCAGACACACTACTTGTACACACTCAACATGCCTCCTATGGTAGATACAACCCTTGAAGTTTTATCAAATTAGCTACTCATTGCCAAAGAACTTCTAGGAAGAACAACACTAGACATAAACGGTTAATTATTAAAATGTTAGAACAATTATAGAAATTATTTTCTACGAACATTTCAGTTTTGCATCATGTATAAATAAGTGTGTATTCATAGTTTCAGTTCTTTTCTATAGGACTTTTTTTTATTTTTTAAAACTTTTTATTGATTCTCTGTGAGTTTCACATCATGCACCCCCATCTTGTTCATATCCCCATTCCTCTTTCCCCATCCCTTTGCCCTTGAACCACACCCACAAAAAAATACTCACAAACAAACAAAAGCATAGAAAACATCTCACTGTGGAAGATAAAGTATGTCACAGTGTCCCACAGTATACCCCTCTGTCCACACATCTTCACTTGAAGTGTTCATTGCAATGAGTCATTGGTCTGGTTTGAGATCTCCGGCTTCTGTGACACCATCAATATTGGACGCTCACCTTGACTCCTCCCTGTTATACTGCTGTTACCCTGTGTCCTGTAGATGCTGCAGCTTTGGAACAGAAGGATTGGGCCTTTCATGTACTCCAACAGTTCAGAGATGATATAGATTTTAGGGTGGGCCAATTCAGATCTCTGTATCTTGGACTGGGTTTTAGCTGAACTGGTTAGCTCACCACCTCTTTCTTATCAGCACCAGCAAGGCCAGTTCTCCAAGGCCATTCTCTACTGCTACGGTTAGGATTCTCAATGCTGCCATTGGTAGGAGGCAGAATCAGCTCTCCTGCTCTCACACCCTCAGGGCCAGCTTACCTGCACCCAGGTACCCAGAGCCAGCTCCACTGTGCTGCATAGTCAAGGTGCAGGACTCATTCTCCCAAGTGCTGCAGTCTCTGAACTGACTCACTTGTCTTAGTTCTTAAAACAGGGTAATTGTGAGTCTGGGTTTTCTTGCTACAATTCTAGTTCATCTTTCTCGCTAAACTATTCTCATATGTTCTTTCTTTTTGCTGGAGAATCTTTTACATACAATGAAAACCTAAAGAACTTTATAAACTAATTAAATGCAACATTTTCCTTATCTTTAGTTCCTTTTATTCTGCTACAGTTGTTTCTATTTAATGCAACAGTGCATTTTAGCTGTGTTTCACTTAATGAAAATTTCCAGAGTGCCATCTATAAAGAAAACATTTTTATAATTTATTTTAGTTGTTTAAATAGTATAGTTTATAATAATCACAAATAATAGCACCACAGTGAGAAATTTGCTTGCCAACAAACATAGCCATGTCATAGTTCACCATAGAATGGAAAACTATACAATACTGTCAATATCATGTTGTAGACATGTATCTTAACAGAAAACTAGTATTTACAAAACAACAATGTCCAAAAATAAAGGTAATTACAAGTTTAAATACAATATTTTAAAACTATTTTTAAAAGCATAGTATTATTTAATGCTTTCATATTTTAATTTAAAAAATAATATATGTAAAATTTGATGGCTTTTAAAAATTGTGCTTGAAATTTCAATAGATAATACTAGGTGCCACTGATAGTAAGTTAGTAGATAAAATGGTAGGTTTTCTTGGAAAAAAAATCTTGTTATTTACAGAAGAGTAAAAGTAATTGACTAAGTAGTTAGATGATAGATGAATAGAAGGAGAAATAAATACATGGTAGGTGGAGGAAGCACACATTTTTCAAATTAAATAAAACGTCCATGATCTAAAAAATTCTGAAAAGACAAATAGTATTTTAATGACATTAATTTAGTTATAACTTATTATTGTATGAAAGTGGAAAAAAGCAAATGAACTAATGCGGCCTGTGCAGTTAACTAAATTTTAACTATTGACTTCAGCCTAAAGTTCTTAAGTGAAGTTCTGATGTAATTTGGTCATTTCCTGAAACTCCTCTTCATGGTGTTTGAATTGCCATGATTTACCTGCTCTTAGTGTGGCAGCTCTATGCTCAGTGACATGTGTTTCCACCATTTGAGTTAGGTTCAGAACGTGCTAAGAACTCAGAATATATTTTTAATGAACAGATTGAAACTATACACTGTGGGGCATGAATTCTTCTGTAGTTATGTATTGTTCCTCTGGTTCCTAAGACTAATGAATGGTCTTCATTTAGACCATGTAGACTAGTGTTGATTTCTCTTAGAACCCAAGTCTCTCTTTTCCTCTTTAACTGATAGAAAAAGGAATGCCTTCATCAACTCCTCGAGAAAGTAGAGCAAGATCATCTTCCAGCACCATATTCTACTCTTGTCAATAAGTTTGTCAAGACAGCTCTTGTCTCCATAACCAATAGCAATAACCTGGATAACATCATTATTTTCCAATATTATGATATTGTAGTGAGAATGTTATTAAAGCCAGTATCTCAGGCATAAAACTGTTTAAAATGCATATGGATAGACAAAACAAAGCCAATTTATACATCTAATGATCTCATTTCTTCTAAGAACTATATGTTAATGACAAATTATCATTGATCATTAATCTTGCCAAGTATGTGGCTGAAGACCATTCCTACTCAGAGTAACTGATCAGTTACTCTGGCTAGATTAGTTAACCACTATGAGGCCAATTTTGGATTCTTCCTAGAGCACCCAGTTCTTTCAGAATGAATTAACAAATAATAATTGGTAAATGCAAACCACAGACTCTAAGTATATATACACTTTATGTTAAGTCCCTGAAGTGCCAGTAGCAACAAGCTAATTTTTTTCCACACTGGTTATGACCTCACAGTTTAAATATGACCTATCAAATCTTTGGCAAGACCCATTTTGTCAAATCAAATAAATGACCAAGTGAGTCCCAGTCTCTTAGCCACTCCAGCTACCAAATAGTCCTGAGCTTCTAGAACAATCCTAAGGTGTTTTAAGGTACAAAATACTGAAAGGCTGTAGAAGTGTTAGAGGAAATCTGGATTCTCTCAGATTTCCACCTCAGTTTGCTTGCTAAGAAAGCTTTGGATGTGACTTACAATGAAGGTTACAGACCTTGCCTTGTGGGTGTTCAACAAATGTTAATTGAACCGAATTGAATTGAGACCCAAGTTCAAATCCAATTTAATACGAAAGTAGTGAGAGTTTGGTCAGAGCACAAAGTCACAGCTGACAGGATTGCCTGGGACAGGTATTAAAGCATGTGTGGTGGGAAGAAAGAGGGGGAGATAGGCAGGACACCTCAAATTAAGTTCCCAGTTCTGAAAGAGTGCTATTTACAGCCAAGACGTGTCATGACACCTTGCTAGCTTTTAGAGACACTAAAGTATTTTGCTATTTTTTGAAACTGTCATGATGTGAAAATTTTTTGTCTCTTTCTTTTCTACTCCTCTAAATATATACCTGCATCCTGGCTCGCTGAGTTGGGAGTGTCTTTTCATTGAAAATGCAATAGGTACAGAAATGTTTCTGAAAATCAGAAACTAAGTGGCAACAACCTAACCAACTGGTACAAAATAGAACTTCTATAGCCATTTGTTGTGGACAGTAGAGAAAGACAAAAACCCAATAGAAAGTAGCAGAGCCATCCACACACAATGAAGTTCCATCCCGCTTTAACCAGTATACAATATGTTCTGCCTACTGTCCTTCTGCCCATTGTCCTTGAGAATCAAATGGCGAAGCCACAGTTTCTCATTGTCTGTGTTTTTTCCACTGATTTTTCAAGTGCCTCATTATCCCACACCTCTCTGAAGGCGACGAATGCATCCAAGGAGGCCCTCTGCACTCCAGGTCATGCCTCATTCACAGGATCAACCATTTTTTCCATCTGGAAAGGAGCATGGTATAAAACAACCTACAGCAAACAAGCTTTACTTCTGCTCCGTTCCTCCTCTCTTCACACTCTCCAAGTGGCAAAAGACAATCCCCTGTCAATATGGTTATAACTATTGAGATATGGTAAACTATAGGGGGGTCTCTGCAACCACCATGGTCAGCAGAATAATCATCTCCATAAGATACAAGAAAGTAATGTGTTTCAACATGACTCAGTAGCTGGTGCTGGTTCAAACTTTGGAAATCTGATCCTTAGTTTAATTTAGGTATATTTAAGCAAAGGACAATTTGGAAACTTTTTTTTTCTGATGATAATTAACTCAACCTCATGTATACAACAAAGCTTAAGGCATTACTATATCAAAACTCTGCATAAAGTATATGTGACATATTCCATAAAGATAGGTTTTATAGAGTGACTGAGAGAGACAAACTCATGATAAGGTTCTGAGGGTCACATAGATAGCACTAAGGTCACCAGGATATTAACCACATCTTCTCCCAGCCTTCTGGGCAGAAAGCAGGTGACATATCTCTCCCCTTGAAGAGACAATCCTGTGTTTAGGAGAACCAGAAGGGATTTTTCTAGCGCTTATCTGTGAGCACAAAAACCTTAATGCCTCCTACAATAAACTAAAAGAAAACTCAAGTCTGGGAGTATAACATACCTCATAAATTATTGCTTATCCAATATTTTATCCAATTCTGTAAACAATATTGTTTAGCCAATATTCAATGAAATATTGTTTATCTAATAACCACATAAAATATTGTTTATCCATACTATATCATCAAATTATCTTTCCCAGATCATATATAAAATTATCATAAATTATTCTCTCTTTGTTTTAAATGTATGACTTCATGTATTAGATCTCATCCATGTCTTTCCCAGATCCCCAAAGAAATAGTTCAGTTCATAGTTCTTGAAACTTTTTCTTAACTCTTTACCAATATTCTAATCCTGCCAACCACATCCACACAGAACTTCCCAAAACCTTCCTCCAAACAGATCTAAACTCAGGAACAAAATCAAAGCATTCTCTAACTATAATATGACCAATAGATCATGAAGGATGAAACTCTTTTGTTAAAAATATATCACTGAGAACCACAGAAATCAAATATGTTGTCCAGGGTTTCAAAGATAACTAATAACAAACCCAGAGCTATTACCTACACAAGTCTACACTCAGAACTAGAGTCAGACATAAGCAACATAGGCAGAAAAGAAAGTAAAATTTCCCAACTTAATGCAAAAACATATAGTCTGTTTGCTCAAACCATTAGCTCATCTAGCGTCTGTCTTTCGCAATACAGTATCCAATTTCTCATGCTTCAAGAGCTCAAATAAAGTATAGTATCGTTGTGTTTTGCACATGACCTTCATTGAGTGCAATATGACTTCTAAAGCACAGTATGAGCCATACATTCGGGGAAAACATTTGAGAGAAATATGTCTTAAGGGAAATAAAAAACATCCATTTGAGTTGAAAAGTTATATCCAAAGACATTGATAGAATTGTGTTTTCCACAGTGAAAGACCTCCTTCAACGATGCTAAATTCTTCAATCCATTGCTCCATCTTTCCACTTTTTTTTTCTGTGCCAACACAGTGGAACCAATCTATTACATTCATTGCCTCTGCTTCCTTGGTCCACATTAAATTCTACATGTTCTTTCCCAAATGTTCTTATTGTTTCCTCCCTAGATGATTACCAACACCCAGTGGCTCAGCCTAACTGATGGGCTTTGAGAACTTTTCTTCTTTTTCTCTCAGCTGCTGTTTATAGTAGTTCTACTCTCTATCCCTGGAATGCCAATGCCCTTCATGCTTGGTCCAGTGATCTCACTATACACTGTAGGACAGAGCAGGCTGCTGTGAAATCAAACTGACTTTTTCTTTTTTGCTGAACACGTTATATAGATGTCTTCCAGACACCTCAGTGTCATCATTACTGATAGCTCTTCTTTCCTCTGAGAACTGGTTATTCTTAATAGACCTACTCATCCAGCCTTGTTCTGATTACATTTTTGTCTTTGCTCCCTGAGTTTTATCATTCAAAAAGCCTGCTGATCCTTTTCTGTACCATATCTTTATCTGCATCATGATGTGTAGAAACACTGGGATTATTATGTACCTGAGCAAGAGATGTAGAGTCCCAGTCAGTCTTCTGAACCTACCTAGAGTCTGATTCCCATGATCCGGTCTTTTGCTCCTTTGGCTGCCATATGAACAACCTTAAGTAGTTTTCATTTGCCTTAGCAGATTCTAAACTTACTTTGACCATAGACAAACCATTTATCATCATGCCATCCTAGACTTAAAACACCCCCCCACTCCCACTTGTAAGTTCTGCACTCCACAGTTCTTTATCTGCTACCTCTTACTTTGTCACCAACTTTTATCTCTCCTTCGTCCCTTTTTCTTTAGTGGCTTTCCCATTAATGTGATAAAATTGCCTGACAAAAGCAAATCATGGGAAAAAGAGTTTTGTTTTAGCTAATAGTGCCAGAGGGATGCAGCCATTGATGGTAGGAAAGACATGGAAGCAGTCAAGGAAGGCTTGTGGCAAAAGCAAGAATTGGCCAGTCACATTGCATCCATACTCAGAAAGCAGAGCGTGGTTACAGTTGTGTCAAACTAGAAAGCTTGGAGACCTTCCCCAAGAGACCCACTTTGCTCCAGAGAGACTCTACATCCTAAAGGTCTCACAGGCTTCCCAAACACTTTGACCAGCTGGAAACCAAGAATTTAAATACCTGAGCCTATAAAGAATACCTTCACGGGCAAATTACAATATCTTCATCTGATATTGCTATAATAGCATATATAACAGAATGACTATAATCAAAAGAAGTCCATTTTGTACAGATCTGGAGGCAAGGAAGGCCCACAGTCAAGGACTAAGATTTTTACAGGACTTTTATCTTCCATCATTGTTTAAAAGAAGTCAACGGGTAATAGTGAAACAAACATGGACCAGAATCGAAATCATTGTTACATCAGATCCACATATCACATACCATAGTGATATTTATCCATTCACAATGCCATGGTCCTCATGACTTAGTCACCTTTCGATGTTTCCTCTCTCACACTATTTGAATATTGTATCTAACTTATAAAATTTGAAGAACTCATTCAAACGGCTGAACACTGAAGTCGTTATCAGGTAAGGTTAAAGGGTTCGCTATGATTTACCTCTCTCCTTTGGTAGACAGGTCATCTCCTGCCTCGACCTTGTGCCTGCTCTTCAAAAGACAGCTGCACATGCTGCACAACGATTTGTACATTAATAATTGTTCATCATCATCATAATCATCACCATTGTTAGTGTTGTTGTCACTACTGTCTGAGAAATAAAATGTCACAAGGACAGCCATCTTGTGTCCCTGCCTTTTAAAAGCTGGGATTACAGGCATTTGCACAACAGCCATCTGGCAAGCAGAGTGTTAAGTTGTTTAAGTGAATATTTTGAAGTCAGATAGTTGAAAGAGTTCAAGATACATACTAGAATATTATTTTTTATTCATTTTATGCCCCTCCCTCTTTTGAAATGTTCTCTGAGCCTTTGAAGAGATGATGTAAAGTATCTTGCTCAATAACTCAACCATTACATATTCTCAGTACTTTGTGCAGCCATGAGTCTCTGCATTCACAACTGTTCATTGGAAAGAAAAAAAAATCTCTAATTAGAATTGAGAGAGTAGTATTGGCCTATGAATTTAAACACAAATATTTAAAAGACAAATTCATCCTATGTCAATTTAACCAACAACATTCACTCCCTATCTATGTTCTATGGTGTCCCCTGGCATGTGCTTTTGACAGTGGTAGTAATACCCGGTATGAATTCCCCTGTGTGGAGTGGGCCTCATGTTTATCAGAGTACAGTTATTACACAAGTGGATATTAACCTTGCTTAGAAGGTTGGTATAATTCTTAATGGAGTTTGCAACTGTGTAAGATTGGTAATCAACCATATTGTGTAAACACAATACACACACACACACACACACACACACACACAGAGAGAGAGAGAGAGAGAGAGAGAGAGAGAGAGAGAGAGAGAGAGACCTGCATAGCATCACAAGGACTGAGAGAGCTAACTGTCAGGTCTCACTAAAAAAATCATTACTTTTTAAATAAATATAATTACATCACTTTCCCTTCCCTTTCCTCCTTCCAACCCCTCCCATGTGCCTCCATTACTCTCTAACTCAATTTCATGTCCTCTTATAAAAAAATGTTGCTGTATTATATGTGTCTCTATATGTGTGTTTCTAAATAAAAATTTCTCAGTCTGTATAATGTTACTTGTATGTAAAGGAATTTAGGATTGACCACTCTGTATTGGATAACCAGTTGGGAGCTCTTCTCTGTAAAAAAAAAAAAAAAAACCTGTCTCCTTCACTCTCAGCATTCCTTAGTTACCTATAATTCTTTGTCTGGGACTGGGGCTCCTTGGAATTCCTCCTTCCATTTAACATCAATGTTGTCCTTTCTCAGGTCTTGTGTAGACATCGGTATTGTTGAGATTCATGGTGTGGCATCCCTGAAAATTCTTGGAGACTCAATTTCACACTTAACCATGTAAGAATAAATATAAGGACAAATATTTAGAATGCAATTGGGAAGTATGCTAGTCTAATAAAGTGGTAACCGTGGATTCTCGTCCAGGATCTATGACCTCACTACCTCTGGGTAGTTAGCTAGGTATCCAGTATGTGGCATGATTTTTCTCTTGTTGAGTGAGCCTTACGTCAAATTAGAGAGCTCCTCTTTACTCCTAAGATATGTGCTGTATGTACTATTGTACCCTTAAGGTTATGGTGCCATGCTTTTCATAGGCTTCATAGCTGGGTAAGACTATTGATTACTTTCCTCCTTTAGAAGCTTGCATTCTCTGGTACAATGACAACTAGACCTCAATGAAAAGGTCTTCAGCTCAGATCCAGCTTGGGTACTCTGAGTTCTGTGTCTGAACCACATTGTGTCTTTAAAAATAGGGATTTACCGTCAACCTCTGGGAGGCACCAAACAGACAGAGTCTCTTGGACTTCACTGACCAATAATTCAAAATGGGGTTTCTCTTGTGTGGTATTGAGGTTTTGTTATATAGTCTTTGGCTTTGGGGGGAAAACTATCTGTCAAGATGGGAAATTTTTATTCAGACTATATATTAAATATACATATATAGACATATGTGATATATGTACTTTTAGATAAATATGTAATGAGTCCTTATGCCTTTTTTTTTTGACATGCTTACTGTTATTTTACCTTCCTCCTTTTTTTTTCTGTCTTGACTTCTCTTTTTAATTAAAGCCTTCTGGACATTTTCCCACCCCCCCCCTTCAAATCACATTAACTCTGCCATTCCCCTCTTTATTACCCCGCCCCCAGCTCTGTGCTCCCTTTTACTTTTCCTGCTTTCTTCTTGTAACCTGGAAAATAATTTTACTTGAATGAGTCTTACTATTACATGAAGTCATGAAACAGTTCTGGAACAGACGAAGGCCTAGAAAAACCAGATCTAGTGATGGCGTCGAGTCTGCACCATCCTATGTTTACAGTTTTTCTCCTATGTTAACTTTCTCAATTTTTATATATACATTATGCTACAGATGCAGAACAAGACTCATGGGATCATTGTTTAGACCTTAGCTTTAACACTGAGCTTTCTCTACTCTCTTCCTAAGTGACTACTTAGTGGCTCCAGGAGCCCCTCTTGCACAAGGTTGTTTTGTTTTTTTTTTTTTCTTTTCTTTTTTTTTTTTTTTTTTCTGCTTGAAATGACCTTCACCCATTTCCTGTCAAAACCTTCTCTTGGAAAAAAAATGTATTCAGATTTTTTTTCACTTGGATCACATTTTGTCTGTCAAGTTTTCCCTTGATGCTCAATTAATTTAATGTAAAAGTTAAGAGTATTAGCACTGTAGTCAGAAGCCCTGGGCCCAAATATTTCCCTTTCTCCAATAATTTTTCAGCAATTTTGAGATACAATTTCACTATGTATAACATAGAAATAAGCATGTTTTTCTCCAAAGTTGCTTACAGGTTTCAAATAACAAAGTAAGTTATTTACAATCACTCTAACCCAGCAGAGTTTCATCCAAAAATTTCCCATACGGCACTGTTTTGAGAGCAACAACTTTTCATAGTCTTCTCCATGTCTGTGTCTATCTACACAACTATATTGTAGACTGCTGAAAGCCACAGACTATTCTGTTTGTCTTAATAGCTCCTGAGATGCTGACCTTTGAAGTAGGTGTCTACTCCCTGATATATCTGTGTTTGAACTTTAGTATTTTGGAGACAAAAGAAGGGGAAAGGTCTCCATTGTATGACTTGCTGGCACTCTATTTTGGGACAAATTGCTCAATATTTCTAAGCTTCAGTACTTCAACAAACTTCGAATGGTGATAATTTACCCCATAATATTATGGTCATGTTAGGGACTGTATAAAATGATTGATGCAGGAACAAATGTGCATATGATGATTAAAGTGTATAAAACCAAAAATATGCTAGATATTCCATCTATCTTTCTTTATATCAATCCTATTATTTGCATAAGACATTCTTTGTACAATTTTTAAAGATGGGTTGTTACAAAGAGATATATGGCAAAGGTGGTATAGGCTCTCAACAGGACTGTATGTGGTCTAAGCACTCATTTTTACCTACAGACTGACCTTGTGCCTCTAAGCATCAGAACTTTTTTGATCCAACCCCCTGACACTTGATTTCATTCTTCTCTTTGTGAAACAATCTCATTAGAGAAATCATGCTGCTGAGAAAGCAGGTCACTCAGCTGGGGGCAGCCAAAAAAAAAAGGTCTTGCTCGGCTTAGTCATGACCTCCATGAAGAGTGAAGCATTAGTGAGGGGCCTTGGGATTTGTAGTGTGCCATGGACAAGGTTTTCACCAGAGGCTACTGGGGGTTTGGGCAGCAGGAAGAGTAATGAAGAGTTGACTGAACTGCTGCTGTGGGTGTTAGCATCAATTCTTCCCTCCTGGGTAGTAATGAGCTCTGTCCCCATCTGGTGGGGAATCCCAAGTGGAAGGAGGAAGCAGGGTGCTGCCAAGGGTGACTCTGGCAGTGATATATTTAGAATAAACACCCAACTGGGCAGCTCATCACCTGCAGTCAACAATGACCTTTATCACATTCCCTCCAAGAACAAAACTATTCATTAAGGAATCTAGGACTGACTTCAATTTAAGACGATTTCTATCGTATCCAATTCCTACAAATTTGTCTTGTTTTTATAAACTATGACAGCACACACAAATCCTGACATGATGTGCTATTAAAATGTTAAGCTTGGTTTCTTATCCTATATGTACAGATACAGAGGCACGGGTGACCTTCAGGACAAGTGCCAAAGGCAAAGCACTATGATACTAGCCCATGTTAGATGGAGAAACTTCCAAAGATAGAAGTCTCCACTAATCCCCTCCTCCCCATTTCTCAAAGTGGAAAATGCAAGAGTTAGCAAGCATGTAGGTCACTAAGGAAATCCTTGGCATCACTTCAATGCTGTTCAAACCTAACGATTCACACATCCTCATGGTATAATTGGATTAAACTGTAAGATGAACTGAAATTGAGAAGAAAGGATGCTGAGTGCTAGTCCCATTTGGACTGTTTTTTTAAATTCATACACTTCTCTCTTTTTTACTTATTGTTTCCCAACCTGATCTCGCTTAGAAGTATATTTACTAGGACACTGTTATAGCTAACTAAACACCTCTCCCCTAGTAGAAAAGTAGCTACATTGTAGCCACACTACTACTCCTGACTTTCCATATCCCCAGTAAGGGAAGGGTTCAGATAATAGAGTTAAAAATGTGTGACACTGCACCTAACCCACAACACATGCTCACTAGATGCTTTGCCTATATTTTTTTTGTCTAAGATGTAGAATCACATGACACTATAAAAACTGCATTCTGATTATCAACAAGAGATCTGTGCTTTGGGAGTTTATATGATTTATATGATTTTTATATGAATTTGTGTGTGCCTGGGTAAGTTCATGTGTACTATGTCCATGTAGGGATCTTCATTAGCCAGAAGAGGCCTTTGGGTCCCTTGAAAATGGAGTTATAGGCCTTGTTGCTACCACGAGGATGCTGGGAACCAAATCCAGGTCCTCAGCAAGAGCCCTATGTGCTTTTAATCTCTGTGCCATTTTCCCCTGTGCTCTGGATATATCCTTTTGACAAAATGAGATTATTCTCTTATTTCAGTGTGCTGAGAAGGGATCACTGTAATCCTCCAACACAGAACATCAGATCAAGCTGTTAAGTAGATGAAATTAATTAGATTCCCCCCTACCACCACCACTGGTTATATGGTTAGCCCCCTCTGTTCAAAATTCCAAGTCATCAAAAGCCCCTGTATTTAACAAACAAACAAACAATCTTAGGAGATATCCAGAAGAAATGTGTTAAACCGATAGCTGCTGTTCCTTCCTGGAATGCTGGTATTCTTTGACGGCCATGAGAATAGGACAGGGCTTATATCATAGAAAATTTAAAGAGAGGATAGAACTTCACAGAATACCATGTGGAATGTGGAGTTACTTTCTTTCATTTTTCCTAAAGGTTGTTTCTATTTAATTAGAACAATCTCTATATATTTCAGGAAAATCTATTCTGTGCCTTCATTATATTGTAAATAATTAAGAACTTTACATTATGTTTAAGGAGGGGTGTCTCACAATCTACTCACCAGATAAAATATGCCAGTCTAATGTGACACAGCTGATTAATGAGTGGCCTTCTGCAGAAGGACCAATTATTTGACTCTGTCGTGACCTTATATACATTCTCCTCTGGCCCCTGCTCTGTGTGTATTTTTATCTGCTTACTTGGTAAATAGAGAGGTTTATGCCCTTCAGAGAGGTCATGAAAATAAATGAGGGAATTCATTTTTCTATTCACCTTATTCTATGCAGAATATGCAGTTCGTTTCAACACCACCTGTATGAGGATTGAGGATTGGGCCAATGTCACAAGTAGAGACCTGTGTGACTTTTTTTTAGCTTTCTCTGAACACACACACACACACATACACACACACACACACACACACACACACGCACACACAGATCTCCTTACATGTCCTGTGTGCCTCCTGAAGCCCATGTTCTCATTCTGAACTTAAGCATCTATGCTTGTTCTTCTGTTTAATTTTATTTTGTTTTTGACTACTTTGTCCTGCTTCTAATCTTCATTCCTAAGTTAATTGATTATAACTATTTCTCTATGATATCAGCTTTATGTCAATTAGCTAATGGTTGAGCTATTTTCTTGGTAGGTTCTAAGACACCCTTTATTTATGGTCAACACTCAAATACATTACAGAGAATTCTAAGAAAGTAAAAGAAAGAAAAACCATTCCAAACTCCCATAAAATATTATTGCATTAAGTGCTAATTAAACTAGCAACATTCAGCTTCCTATAATATACAAACATATATATGTTTAAATAAGTATACATACATATATATGTATATATAATGTTAAAGAACATAATCAAGTAACAACCACAGGAAAAAATTGAAAACACAAGCATGTATATGTATGTGTATGTGTATGTGTATGTGTATGTGTATGTGTATGTGTATGTGTATGTATATGTATATGCATATGCACATATATACACATATATACACATATATACATATATATACATATATATATACATATACATACACACACATAAATACATATATATATACACACATACACACACATATATACATATATATATATACACATATATATACATATATACACACACATATATACATATATACACATATATACATATATACATATACATATATATACATATATACATATATATACATATATACATATATATACATATATACATATATACATATATATACATATATATACATATATACATATATATTCATACAAAAGCACACATACACACATATCACATATATACATTGGGTTTGCAGATATGGCTCAGTCAGTGGTTAATAGCACTTAATATTCTTAAAGAGGATCAGAGGTAGTCTCCAGCTTCAACACTGAGAGAATTACAACTGCCTGTAACTTCACTTCCAGGGAATTTGATGGCCTCTTCTGGCCTCTGTAGTCACTTGCCCCATACGTGGTGCAAATAAACTCAGGTATGGTCACACACATATAAATACTTTTAAGTGCAAAAAAACGATGAAAAGAATAACTCTCCAAACTCACTCATAAGACAATACTTCAAATATAAAACAAAATATACATTACCATCCTTTAAGTCATGACTCTGATGTTTTGCCCTTATGAACTTATTCCCCTCTACCTTTAATACCTCAAGTGGAAGACCCTAAACATCTTTTCAGAAACCCCATATTGTCTCCATTTCTCTTCACTGTACTATAATCTAGGACCCATGGCTACCAAATGTATCCTAAAACTCCTGGACCAAGTTTCTTGTGTAGTTTTATTTGGGTTTTTCCCTCACCTCTTTCCTTGACATCTTCCTAGCCACCAATTCCCTTTGTGACCTGGCCACACTTCCCACCAAATTCTTCTCACTTCCAGGTAATCTAAATAAATCCTGTTGATCTCCAACATTTTAGAAGTATCTCTCCGTCTTTGTGCCAATCTCTGATTTCTAGTAAGCAATTGTGACTCTTTAGTTTCTCACACATACATTGTTCAGGGAAAGCCGTTATCAAACTTTGTGATCTTTTAGAAGACATTTTATCAATGTCTTCCATTCAGAGCTCCATTATGAGATACTTGGGAGCCTTATGTTGCTTTAGCAGTTTGAGTGTAAATGTTCTATGTTCCTGAGCACTAACTAAGCAGTTATAATTTTTCAATAACAATTGAACAATTATATCAAATATCACTGAGAATAAAAGTAAAAGAGGCAAAAGACCACAAGATCTCTTATTGGAATCAAAGATATTTAGTGAATTTTCCCCGACTTTATTTAATTTGTGTTCATTCATGTTGTAAATATTGGATAAGCATGCATTATAAATAGTACATACTTTTCTGGACATGAAAATGCAATTTCAAACAAAACAATCTTCAGTGTGCCCATAGATATTCTACTTGAAAGAAATATTTCAGGAAAACTGATAAAAATAAATTAATACAATAAATACAATATAAAAGATTATAATCTCGTAACAACCACATGGAAAAAATAGAAAGCATAACTATTATTGTAGTCTGTGGAGTATATTCAATGGACATGATTTCTAAGCTTTACTTTATTCTATTTATTATTCTTGATAATATATACATGTGCAGAATGAATTATTGTCATATTCACTATTATCCTCTGTTGTCCCCTACCCTATCTTTGCTTTCTCCTTTTATCGAAATCAGACTCTCTGAGAGGGTGAGATTTGAGAAAAGCAGTGAAGCAGAGCAGGAAAAAGCAAGGGGCCTTCTGGAAGAATATTTTCCCAGCTGTCTTACAGCCACTGTCAAAGACACATGTCTGATGTGCTTTAAGAGCAAGCTCAGTGTACATAAAGCAGAGTGTGCAAGGATAGGAGAGACAGGTAAAGCCAAAGAATTAAGAAAAGGAAGGATGCAAGTTTACTCTACCAAACAAAAAATAATATAGAACCCTCATCAAGTAAGGGTGGGTCTGATCTTTTGGGGAGAAAAGAGCTGTATGGGAGTGGATGGTCAGGTGGCATGCTGCCCTCTGTGGGAGGTAGATAGAAAGTAGAAAAGATAGGAAAAAAAAGCAGTCTACAAATGCTCAGATTCCCCCACCTACACCCAATGCACATGTGTTCTTTAAGAGCATGGTGAATATTTCAAGACATCAACTGCCATAGCTAGCTTCTCAGCAGGCTGTTTCACTCCACTGCTCTCTAGCTCCCTTTGAATTCTGATGTCTTTTATGCCAGTGCTCTCCTCACTCTCTTCTTACCATTACTTATCTAATCTTTTTGACTGAGCAAAAACATTTGAAATTTGAAATCAATCCTCTATATGCTGTATGATTTCTCCCAGAACCTCCTAAATAAATATTAGTCATCATCCCTGAGTTTAAGCATCTTTCTCATTAAGTGGGGAAGGGATACAGGGACTATAATCCATCATTCAAACTTAACCAACAAGCTTTCATTCATGTATTCAGCTATACGTTAATATAACAAACATGTTAATCATTCATGAGTTCTCAAGCTTCATTCTACGTTAGATATGCAGTTGGAAACAATAGGAAGTCTTTGTTATGAAAGCAATTTTGGTTCCCAAGAGACCAACAGACAGATGCATACAGAGAATTTCTAATAAGAGAAAAGAGAAAGGAAACAAGACAGGAATAAGAGACAGAAAATAGAGCTATTTAAGATATGAGTTAAGTAAAGGAGAAAAACAAGTCTGAAAAGACGTGCTCTAGAAAATTTAAATGTCCTTAATCAAAACTCCAAAATACCTTCAGCATATGCTGAGATTTGTATTCACAGCAGTGATGGGACTTTCAAATCCTGGTTTATGGTAGCATCCCTTAACAGCATTCTATGATTTAGGATCAGACCCTCAAAACACCAGACTCTCCATACCTCGGTAACGTAAGCCTAGGTGGTTTGTTTGCTTAGAAGTCTCCTGAGGCTTTTATTGAGGATCATGCACCACTGGAATAGTAATCTATTTGTAAACAGATCATGGTCTGTCTCTGAACCACTTTTGCTTTCCTTGTGATTCTGTAAGTATGCTTTCAGTGCTATAACCCCATTTAATTATATGTTGGTCTAAAACCATTTTCCAATAGATTTCTAACCTTTGTCCTTACATCATATAGAAGACAGAATTCAACTCCACTTGGTCCTTTCAGTATTTGAGAAGTGTTAGACTAATGAATTTCTTCCATCCTTCTATGATATCAGACCTTTGTCCACTCATTCTTATACACATGAGCTCCATGTACTACACTCCTACCTAAGTACCCAAAAGTAGCACAAAAGATTTCCTTTTACGACAATGGAGACAACATCTTCTCATCTTTAGACACTTATTTCCCACAGTATTTCATATGCATCTTCCATGAAACTTCAGAGTACTATTTTACATTTTTTCTTTTTTAGTTAATTTATTTTTTATTTAAAAATTTATAGAATATATTTGGTCAAATTCTTTATCCATTCCCAGATCCTCTAAGATTCGCTCTACCCACCCAACCCTTTATCCTCTTATCCTCTCTCTCTCTCTCTCTCTCTCTCTCTCTCTCTCTCTCTCTCTCTTTCTCTCTCTCCCTCCGTCTCTCTCTCTCTCTCTAGCAAGACAAAATGTTAGCAGTTAACACAAAAGCCCACAACAACTGTATTTTTCTGATTAATTCTGTGATTTACTGTAATTCTTTTCTGACAGTATCTTTGCAAATGGTATTATATGTAAATTAATTTATGTTCTTCAGTCTTCTTTGCCTTTGGGACCAAAAATTTTCCACAGATAAGATGATGTAATACAGGTGATTTGTCTTACAAAACACATTCTCTTGAGTTGGCCAATTTTCTTCCTATTTTCTGCACTAGATACATCAATATTTTCTATGCAGTCATAAAAAATATTACTCAGAAAACTTTTGATTGACCCAATTAACTTGAACACTAAATCAATGGAGTTCTACTTTTAGAATAAAATGGAAATTTTTAGATAAATGAAACAGTAACTGAGCATTTAATTAAAAAGAACTTTCGGTATGTTTCAGTGCTAGTTCACATTAGCTACACTCCAAAATTTCTTGGAATGAATCTGATTCATCATTTTCAGAGACTTTTGTGGGTACACATGTTACAATTATTAAACTAAACATGCTCTTTTTCTTAATACTTACTATATACCATGCCAAGTTGAGCCCTTTTCTAACATTTGTAAGTCTTTGTGCAAAAGTGAAAATGAGATTCAAGTTGTGTGTGTGTGTGTGTGTGTGTGTGTGTGTGTGTGTGTTACCGATCAAGCCAAAAATATTCCATCTTCTAACTTACAAAAATCAATCATCAAAAGGGCATAAAAGCTAAGTTTTAATTTAGAATTATCAGATCCACCCAAGCTTGGTACCAGGATTAGTACCAGGTAGTGTTGCTAGCTGAAGTCTGACTTTCGCTCATGTTAACTGTTCTCCTACATTTGGTAACCCAACCCAGGTATCCAAACACAAACACAGTCTCCACACATTCCTGTCATTTGCTTATTCTCAGAACTAATGAATACATGGACCCAGGCCATGACTCTCTTTCCAAAGAATCAACTATAAAAGAAGGACAGAGTACAAATTGGGAGCTGACTAGTCCTTGATTTGGTCAAGGACTTAGGGGAGTCCCTCTACTATAAGTATGAACTACTAGCTGTAAAGCTGATAGATTTGGAAAGGGATGTACAAGGGTTCCATGGGCTTTTTAATCTCACATGAAAAGAAAAAGTTTAGAACAAAGCCTGCTAATGTTCTACCTTTTTAGTCAGGATCTAAGCACAATGTACCACTAAGGTAAAAGTAGGACGCTAATATTTTATAAGTATTTTAATAACTAGGACTAAAGCAAAATAGTTTCTGGTTAACATCAATTTGCCTAGCTACTATAAGTATCCTTATTAATGCGTTTTAAAAGTATTTCATTTATTTTCCCTCTTGAAACATATACAAACACTATAAAGAATTCCACAGGATAATTTACTTCTACTTGTCAGCATAAATTGTAATAATCTCAAAACTTCCTACCACATAAATCTACAAGGTAAAGTCTTATCTATCTCTAAATGACCAAACATCTGAAATAAGATATTTTACTCCCCTGGTAACTTAACTACCACAGTAATATTTTAGCAATCTGTAAGGTCTCTTCCAATCCAGTATTTTCCCTGACATGCTATGGACTCCCTGCACTCCACAGGCCTGGGAGACATGCCCTAGAGCAGTTGTCAAATTTAATGAAAGACACATGAAAAAAGAGTACAGGAGAATCAGAAAAGTAGAAAACAGTGTGTGTGTGTGTGTGTGTGTGTGTGTGTGTGTGTGTGTGTGTGTGTTTGAGGTTTGTACCAAATAAAGATTAGATAGTAGCCATTCAAGAATTCAAGCTCATTAAAATGAGGCTGCCCAGATGTTTATAGCAAATCTAAACAATCTACCTCTTTATTTCAGATAAAAATTCTAGTCAAGACCAAAGAGGTTAAGAAATACACAACAGAAAATTTTAGCAAACCTTCTTGCATATAGTTCCTAGAAATTCATATTCAGGTTAGGCAGCAAAACTGTTCTCCATAATTCAATGTATAAACATTTACGGAGTACTCTAAGCTGCTCTCCTTGCTAGGTGCTGGACAATAATCAGAAAATCCAGGCATTTTGAATAGAAACAGACCAATTGATACAGAATTACTCTCTTGGAAAAGTCTGAAGTCACACAGGGCTTAACACTCTTGCAAGGTAATTTTTTTTTAATGAGTTCTATTGTAAAATCAAAAAAGGGACTAGGACTATTTTAAAAGGGGGTTTCCCCCTCTACGGTTACTAACAACAGCAATGATATTTAGAATTGATTTAGAATTCTTAAGAAGTTTATTCATTGTGTATTAAAGGAAGGAAAAACCATTCCAGGCAGAAAGACAACCTAAAAGTGTAACAGTATAACTAACATAGCTACCCTTCGAAAATAAAGAGAACTAATTCTCCTCCCATATTAAGTTAAACCATGGATGTTTATCACTGTCTTCCTATAAGAGATGCTTAAACAGAACCACTTACGTTGAGATGAACTACTAAATAAAAACAAGAGCATATAATCTCACCAGTAAAAGAACAAATATGATCAATACAAAATAGTATAACACATTAATCTTAGCACACAAATCCCTTCTTTTATTCTAGTATAGATGTTAAAAGGAAACGGTACAAAATAATTATAAAAATACTTTAATTGATACACAGGATAAGATAATTTGTGTTATTAATAACATAAAGTGTATGTATAAGAGTGTATATATAGCATTTCATAGTAATTAAAGTTAAATTGCTATGAGCATAAAATAGATTGTTGTAATTATGAGATAGTTTATGTAAACTCCACAGAAGTTATTAAGAGTACATTTCTAGAAAGTATAAAAATAAATGAAATTAAAAAACAATGTACTATAAGTTCATAAAATACAAAGGAAGACAAACAATAAGAGACAAGAAAAAAGGACAATAGAGTTGCAGGACAAAACAGTTAAAAAGTATTGGTCTTTTACTGTCAGTAACTACTGTAAAAGTTACTGGATAAAACTCAGTCTACATATGCTTGCTCACATGAGCACAAATGGCAACAAGACCCATGTATATGCGATTGGCATATACTTAGATATATGTTTATGGAGACATGGGGCTGAAACTGTGCAAGGATTCAAAAAGATATTCTATGTAAACATATCTTAAAATGAGAAATATGGAGGAACCATGTAATAAGTGTCCTGTAAATGCAACACACAACAGTAATAAATACACAAGTGCCAAGCATCACTACAGCTAAATGTATAAAATGAAGGTTTACACAACTAGAGGGAGCTACAATATGTGTCTCTATACGCTACTTATAATTATGGAAAGAAGATCCAGAGAAATAACTTTGAGCAGTACATACTTCAGATACAAGATTTTTAAACCTCCAGTAGCAGATGGCATGTCTTTCTGCAGTGCACAAGTGACATTATTAAGCCTGGGTCAAGTGTTTGATCACAGAGTTAATCTTAGCATATCTCAGAGTGTTTACCTCAACAGCAAAATATAAATAACTTGATAGGAAATAACTAAGGGGCCTGACCAGACATTTCTCTAAGGAAGGGATATCAAGAGCTAAAAGGTATATGAAAAAAAATTGTATAATATCACTAATCAGCAGGAAAATACAAATGATCCTCGTATTTTAAACAAACAGAAAACAATATTTAAAATGATGTGGATAAACTGAAACTCCTATACTGTTGGTGGGTAAACAAAATATTTCAGCAATACAGAACATAGTATAAGGTTCTTTAATTTTTTAAATAGAACTGTGATATAGTCAAGTAATGTTACTTATGAATATTTATTTGAAAAGTAGAAAGCAGACCCATTAAGAAATATTTATTCTGCCATGTTTGCTGTAATGTTATTCTTAACACTCAGGGGGGAAGAAATGGCAAAATGACCCACTAATAAATGAATAAATAAAAAAAATGTAGCAGATACTTTTAGATCATAGAAAAAGGAAGAAATTCTATAATATAAATTGGCTACTCCTTGAAAATATCATGCTAAGTTAAATAAACTAATTACAGCATGACAAATGTTGTATAATTCTACTTACGTGGAGTATCTAAAGTAGTCTAATTAATAAAATATAAAACTTATAATACATATCCTCAAGGATTGTGGAAATATGGACAAGGAGCAGCTTTCAACAAGTATAGAATTTCAGTCATACAAGGGGGAGTTTTGCTACAGAGGTGCCATGCAACATATTTGTTATGGAAATGTTGTGAATGGGTTTGTTAAGAGGGTGATGATATCATGTGTCTTTTACCTTTGACAATGACAACGACGACGATGAGGATGTTAATCATCGTCACATGCTAGAAATAATTTACACTGTGTATAATTTTGCAAACAAATGTCATGAGGTTAAGACTGTATTTCATACGGTCTCACAAAAAGCAAATGTTGAAAACAGGGATGTAAATCCAGTTACTCTCCAGAACCATCATGTTAAATCATATGCTATTCTTTCTTGGATAGACTTTTTAAAAATAAACATAAAATTATGAAAATACATTTTAAAGGGGTGGCATTTATCAAGAAGTATTCCTTTCTTTGATTGAAGCAAGCTGGAGATATGAGATAGAGAGAGCATGTAAATTTGTGAACAGATGGATAGAGATCAATAGATGATGAATGGATAGATAATAGATATGTAGACAGATGTATCTATCAGATATAGATAGATAGATAGATAGATAGATAGATAGATAGATAGATAGATAGATAGATAGATGGATAGATAGATAGATGATAGATAAATAGACAGATAGATGATAGATAATTCTTTAAACACAGAGACATTTTCTCTTTAGAAATAAATGATTTTATTACACTCAAATTTAAACCTGATTTTATTTCTTCAGAGACTATACAACTTCTGCCCATATCAGAACTAATCCTTTTGCAAAATTAAGTTTCTGTAGAAAACAACAAGGATAGGAGAAACACAACAATTTGTGTCAAATCGAGATACAAGAACAAATAAATAAGAAACCCAAAGCTAGTGGTTAACCTCTGAAACACCTACCTACTCCTGTTTACAAATATACTCATGTATATTTATACATGTACAAATAAGTTCCATGAGCCTTATAGAATCGCAGTGGGATACAAAGCCTTTGCCCCAGAACTCTGCGTCTGTTGTGAGGAAGTTATGTGGTCATTTCTTTCTCAGCTTGTGTGGTTGAGATGCCTTAACCATAGATTGTATTCTTATAAATCTAGGAAGTGCAAGAAAGAAAGGTCACCTGCAACTTTTCCCTTGGGGCTAAACAAGCCCAGGTGCATAGACACCGAGTGGATTGTGTTGGCATTTAATTTCTAAACTCAGGAAGCTAAATTTAGAATGTCCTATTGACAAGCCACCATCCAGTAGGACAAAGGGAGGGGGAGAGTTCTTCAAGTCTGGTGTGTCCTATCCTGCAGAAAGTGGGACAGCAGCACCTCTCCTGTAGCAGGCTATTCCCCTCTTCCTCCACAGACACTATCTCCACAGACACGGTAGATAATGCCAAGAATGGAGGTGCAAGTCCACTAGGTCTCAGTTTTCTCTCTGTCCATCATACAGCCTTGGACCATCAGTTACCCTTACCCCACTAGACAGTTTAAGATTAAATGACTCAGTATTCTGTAAAGAGCAGAGAATACGTAGTCGTGGGCACATAGAAATGACTACATAAAAGAGAGCTGTGTTCTACTCTGGCCAATTCAACTTATTCCATGGTCTTGTAGAGGTATTTCGGAGCATAGTATCTGAGCAATGACCACTACAAAGGAAAGGACAAAACTCTTGTCTTTAAGCATCTTGTACCTAATTTAAACATGAAGCTACATAGGGATTTTACTTTGAGCAAAGCAGTCACTAAGAGCAGCAGTTCATCATCATACTGCCAAAGCCACAGTCAGAACCAGAATAATTGAGCTGGCTTCAGGGCTGGTTTCTACACCTCCTATCACTCATGTGCCAATGGAAAGTATAGCAGGCAGCAGCCTCAGACAGAGAGAACATAAATAACCCTTTCCCCTTCAGAACATAACAAGTTAATCTAAGAAGTTATCATGGCTTCATAGTCTTGTTTGAATGATTGAATCCGGATTTGTTTTTACTGAAAACCTTTAATATCATGCCAGATAACATCATTTATTTCTCAACATCAGGAGAAATCTTTGAGCACTTGATTACACTTGGCTGTTTTCTGCCATGGCCAAGGAGAATAATCTGTAACCTTTGCATTACGGGGAATAACATGATCTTATCCTAGACGCGAGCTTGTAATCTCCCCATTTAAGAATCCGTGCCTAGACCTGGGGTCTCAGAGACACTCAAGTAATAAAATGTCATTGTCCATGACTAAGAGTCAGGAACCACTGACCTCAAAGCTCAGTGAGCTAAAGAGGTTAACAGATAGAACTGTGAAGTTCAAGTTGTCTCCTAACCACTGCCACAGCATCTGTCCTAGGTGGTGCTCTGGGACTCATACAGACAAGTACTCGAATTCTGAAGATTGCTTCCATTTGAAACACGAAGTGCTTCTAGAAAATAATAATATATAATTAAAATCTATTTGATGAACAGAGGTAATTTTTATATTCAAGGAAGTTGCTGAAGCAGCAGTTTTTCACTCATTAGCATATTTACCAGGTTAATGTACTGTACTTAATAAAGTAAGCAGTGTTTTATAATTTCCTAGGCAAATTGTGAAAGTAGAAAAAAATGAATAAAATTTTGTTCCATTTTAAGTATCTGAGTCAACAAATTAATCTCTCTTTCTCCTGAGAGAGCTATTTTCCTCCAAAGTGAGCATTCATATATTTAGTGGTTTTGATGAACTTGAAAAAAAAATGTATTCATTAATGTGGAAAAATGATGCAATGAGGAATGTGTTCATCAGCTTTCCATTGTTGTGAAAATACCAGAAATAATAAGCTTGTAGAAAGCAAAGGCTTATTTTAGCTCATTGCTGCAATCCACGGTCCTTGTCCTGTTGCTTTGGGCCTATGGTGGCATGATCTGTCATGGTAGAAGTATGCAGCCATGGCGCTGCTAACTTCAATTACATGGGAAACAGAGGAGAGAGGGGGCCAAAATCCCAATATCTTCTTTAAGATCATGTCCCTAATAACATGATATCTTTGCATTAGTCCTCCCTTCCTAACGATTTAACCACTTACTAAAATGCCATAGGCTGAAAACCAAGCCCTCAATTTACTGACTTCTGAGACAATTAAAAACCAAACTATAGAAGCAAGCCACGTTATAAATGTGGAAGAAAATACATGAAATACAGTGACCTTTAAAAACGATACAAAATGAAGAGATATATGGGTTATCATTTTTTTCAAGAATTGAAAAAAGTGTAAAAGGAAAAAAAATGTTTTAGCAGTTTCAGGAAGAAAAGATGAGATGGTAATAACAATACTTGGGAACCACTTCTGGGAACATGATAAAGAAAAAAAAAATGACTGAGAGATGGGTCCAATTGCTTCAGAGATTCTGTAATCTCTGCATTGAAGGATTTCATTTCACAAGGCAGAAACAGTGTAGGAACAAAGTGCAGTAATAAACAATCATCTAAAGTGGTAAAAAAAAAGAAGAAGAAGAAGAAGAAGAAGAAGAAGAAGAAGAAGAAGAAGAAGAAGAAGAAGAAGAAGAAGAAGAAGAAGAAACAGCAATTGGTTGCAAGTGAAAAGTACGGAAGCAGTGTCCGTGGTTTGCTTAAGGCTGTGGGGTACTTTTTGGAATGCCCTCCTTCAATGCTCACCTTAATATTTTATTTTTCCTGTAAGCCTAGGAAATAACCAAGACCATCTGCAGTAAGTCACCCTGTGCCTTGGGATGCAATCATTTTCTCCTTCCTAGCTGCAGGCCCCAGGCAAGTTTTAGGAAATCATTAGTACAGGCCCTTGTTCCTTTACTTGGGATTTTGCAGAACTGTTGGTCTCTTACTTTGAGCTTTTATTAATATACATGTGACAGAAATTCAAAGAAAAGCAAGGCTCCCTTTTATAAGAGAATATTGTCATTTACTTTCTGTCCTTTCCCCCCAAGTCTTCCTTATAAGTATAAAGTATACTTATAAGGCATATATGCATTGTATATACTGTTTTGAAGAGAGTTAGACAGAGTTGGGTGTAGCTTCTGACTTTGGGCAAGTGACAGCTCTTTGTTGATTTAGCTTTTCTTTCTTCAATAGGAAAACGGTGTACTTCCCGAGGTTAGTGTCCTAAGAAACAAAAGAAATTGCATATAACCATTTTCTTACAATAGAATTGCTCCTAAGTTTTTCATAGTTTGCAATCACTGGAAAGTGGTGCTCAAAGTGCCCAGCTAACAAATTAAAGACAACCTCAGAGAACATTAAGATATGTTTATGTTGCATTAAAGAAAACAAAACATTTCCTCTTGAATTCATTGGTCATGTGTTTTCGTTCACATTGATTTTTTTCATTCATTCCTTCTTTGAAAATTCTGACTTCGTATAGTGATTCACTTTTTATATATCCTGGCTTTGGGGAGTGATTTCCAAGTGTGAGCCCCTTGCTTTCTATCTGTCTGTACCTTGTAGTTAGTCATCAGTCTGTCTGTAGCTTGTCTGTTGTGTCTATCAGATCTGTCCCTATAACTTATCTGATAGTCTGTGTGGGAGTCTTTATCTGTCCCTGGGTCTGCTTCATGCCTGTCTTTCACAAAGGGTTTCACTGTGTATTTAGTGAACAGCACAGAAAACATGGCCTATAGAAGGAATGATGGCTATTTTACAGAAATATTTAATAGAGTTTGATAAGGAAGAAGGTCACTTTATGGACCCAAAAGTGATCAGTACTTCAAGCAAATATTATCAAGCTATTCCCATGTTGCTGCCAACAGCTATGGCAAATGTTTGTTTTAAGTTATCTTAAGACTTGTTGGGTGTTTTCAGCAAGCTGTTACCACAGTACAAACATATAAACACACATACATTGGGTTGAGTTGGTGACATGGAGAAATACATAACTTAAAGTTTAGCTACAAATTTGCTTAGGTTGTAAAAGCTGATTACATGGGAAACCCAAGGCCAGGTAGGTCAGTTACATTGTCCTCTTGAAGGCAGATTAAACTTGTATAAGCTGAGTTCACAGTAGGATTACAGGTTAAATACAAAGTCTCAAATGATTTCAAGGAGAATTAACTTTGCTGTGAGGTCTACTGAAAGGTCAGTCATCGGGGGAATCAAAAGACATTTTCATAAAAATGTATCACTACACAAAGTAAAAATTTTCAATGAAGGGATGAATGAGAAATTCAGTGTAAGTGAAAACATAGTTTACAACAACAACAAAATAATACCAAAAGCATTCTTTTTTAATTTAATATTTTTATTTATTCACTTAGTCACTGTACATTCTACTCACTGCCCCCTCCCAGTTACCCCCTCCTGCTATCCTTCCTCCATCACTCCATCCCCTTGTCCTCTGAGTGGGTACCGCCCAGATTATCTCCCTACCTTGGGACTTCAATTCTCTGTGGTGTTAGGTGCTTCTTCTCCCACTGAGACCAGACAAGGCAGCCCAGCTAAAAGAGTATATCACATATATAGGCAACAGCTTTTAAGATAGCTCCTGCCAGAGTAATTCTGGACCCACTTGAAGACCAAGCTGCATATCTGCTACATATGTGCGGGTAGTCCTAGATCCAGCCTATTTATTTTCTATGGTTGGTGGTTCAGTCTCTGAGAGCCCCAAGAATCAGATGAGTTGACTCTGTTGGTCTTCCTGTGGAGTTCCTATCCACTTTGGAGGCCACAATTCTTCTTCCTAGTCTTTCATGAGAGTCCCATGACAACATGTTCCTGTCTGCAAGCATAACAGAGTATCACTAATAGTGTTAGGGATTGGAAAAGCATACTTCTTGATGCGGTACACCTTAAGATCCAACCGTGTAAATGATTGAATGATTCTTTGTTCTCTTGATTTTGTGTCATGTATAAGATACATAAAAAAAAAAAATTGGGTGATGGGAACTTACCCTTGAGATTGAAGAGCTGAAGTTTGAAAGATGCGACAGAAGGTTACATTTCTTCTTGCTCATTATAGATGTTAGGTGGATTGACTTTCATATTCCATTGCATCCAACTCAGTTTATGTTTCAGCTACCAGGCTCCTTGTTGCTTCCTTTCTTTCTTCATTTTTCATTCTTCTACCACTTACAATCTACTGGACCAAACCATAAACTTCAAAGAAAAGAGGCAGGCTGAAGATCAATCTGCAGAAGAGAATAGCATCTTCTATGAGCCCCTGTGTTTGCTTCCAAAAACCTCACTGTTGGATTATTGATGTTAGATCTTAAACATTAATATTCTACACTGGGATTCAGCATTCTACTTGATGTGGCTGATTTATTCAGAGAGTAACAAAGTCTCATGTGTACTTTGACAAATGAGAATGACTTAAAACAGGGTTAGTTTCATTCACACGTTTCTTGTGACCCATGTGTTGGCCACTCATGCTTCCAGACCAATATAACCTTGATATTCTAAGTGTCTTCATCTAGTATAGGTATTTTCATTTTTGCAGAGCCTTCGAAAGGCAATTATAAAAGGCAAGTGCATTGAAGAGTTTTATACAGTGATAGAGAAGAAAGGAGATGAAAGTTGGAAGACAAGATTTTCAATTTGCCCCAACCACTAATTAGTTTGGAAATCTCAATCACACCACTACAAGACTCAAAGACTCTTTCCCCACACTTATACAATAAGGGAGGAGCTGACCTCCTTGATCTCTGAGGCCTCTTGAAGCAGCAAAAGTCTGTAGTCAGCAGAACCTTTTACAACTCAGCAGGCAGACACTATAGAAACCCCATCTCATTTCTCCACTTCTAAATTTATCACTTCAGTCATCAACAAGACATTGCCCAATATAAGAGAGCTGAGTTAGGCATATTTGATAGCAAGGCAGTTGTCTTAGCCAAGTTAGCAATGTCAAACTTTACTGGGGTTGTTGATTCTCAGTTAAAGAAAAACCAAAGAGAATGCAAGGGCTGTAGCCAATCCTGGATGGCCCAGTTCCTCGGTAGCTTACATAACCCTCAGCATAGAAAAAAGGGTGAGAAGATATCTCTTTCAGTCCATTTCTATAGAGCACAGCAGGCTCCAGCCTTTCAGGGCCTTCTTCCTTCCAGGTAAATAAAAGAAGCAAATAGTCCCTACCTTCCTTTCTTACCCCTCCCGGCCTCTTTTAAGGTGATTATTCTCTTACCATCTTTGGAGTCTAACTTAAGACACAGTCCTTTTAGGTATAAAAATGTCCTTTCCAATTCCATCTTCCCAACGGTGCAGAAGAATTACAAGGGGTTCACAAGAGTGGAGAGACCTCAGAAATCTATGTGCCTGCATACTTGGATTCGTATTCTTCTGGGCACAATAGATCGTGTTTGTCTGACATACAACTAAAAGGGATGGATCTGGGGAGAGCAATAAGCATTCTGCCAGCCAGTGAGAAAATGTGTATGTTTCTAACTTTTAAAGGTAAAGAAAGAAGTCTAAGTAGAATGGGGAAAAGAGGAAGAGGGAGCAAGGGCTGTCTCTGACTATGTTGCCTGCCTTTGGATTCTTTTCCCCTAACTGGGCTGACTTGTCTAGCCTCACTGTAAGAGATTGCTGCAGCTTGATATGCTGGAGTTGGTTGATGTCCATGGGAGGCCTGCCCTTTTCTAGGGAGAAAGGAAAGAGGGGTAGGTGAGGTGAGAGGGAGGAAATGGGAAGAAAGGATGGAGGGGAAGCTTCCATGGGGATATAAAGTAAATAAATAACTTAGTCAATAAAAAAATCAGCTCAAGAAAACAAACAAAACCCAAAAAGAATGGGGAAGAGAAAAGAAGCTTCCAGTAGGGTCGTCTAGAGTCAGGTTTTATTAAAAACAAAAGACTTTATTGTGACACTTAGTGAAACAGTGGTAAGTGAATGAAAAAGAGAAAAGTAAATAGAAAGAACAAGACTGATCTTAGGTATGGTGGAGGAGAAGGATTATTGTATATAAAAGGAAAGCATAGACAGAGGCAGTGTCAACTGGGAGAGTCCAGAGTAAACATGACCAGGGTGGGCTGAGCTGTGTGAGGAGAGAGGAGAGGAAAGAGAGGAGAGCTATACTGAGAGGCCAGGAGGGTGAAGGATAGACAAAAAAATCTGGATTATATAGGGCAGGGTAGCTGGAGGAATATGCATCCAAGTCTCTGGACTGGGGAATTCAGGGTAGGGGGTATGCCAGCCATACACAGTAACAAGTATGGACTGAGGGATGCTGGGAAAACCTGGTGGCCAAATCTGTTTTGATATATTAAATAGGCACCTAAGCCATTTGGCACCTCAGCCATTTGTCCCAGTATTTGAGACTTAATAGTGAGTTCATTGTAAATTAGGAGAAAACTTGGGTTCACTTGCAAATACAGCAGCAAGCAGAGATTCTTAGTCAAGAATGGCTTGCATGAGGTAGAGAAACAAGTAGATGGGTAGAAAGTTCTTAAGAGAGGACAGTAATTACTGTGTAGAGTTCCTAAACTAAATTAGCATAATTTTGTCAGCAGGTCAGTATATAAAATGATGACATGACTGGTCTATGGTATACTTAAGGGAAAAGCTCTTAATTTTATATATGAGAGAGAGAAGAGCCAGAGCCACTTGGAAGAGTCCAGGGCACAGAGAGAAAGTAAACTGAACATGGCTAGCAGGCTAGACTCAGCCATAAGAGGAGCAGAAGCTGAGGGGGGAAGGGGCATAGAGGGAGGGAGAAGGCAGGAAGAGTGGAGAGAGTGAAGGGAAAGAGACAGAGAAAGAAAGACAAAGACAATACATGGTAAAATAGCAGGGTTATAAGAACAATGACTAGCTGCAAGGAGGGAAGCCCATAAGCTGGAGGGAGTTTAGGGTAGGAGAGGCTGTCAGAAGACCTAGGGTGCTAGTATGGACTTTGAATTATATAGCAGATACTTGTAATACCAAGGGAACCTGAAAGCCAGTATTTGTCCCTTCTGCCTTCTGGAATTTGGGGAAATAAAGTTTCCTTGGGACCTGACAGCCAGGAGTGATGAGACATAAAGGAAAGAATGGCAAATGATCTGAACATTTAATCAGAAATGGAAAATCCTGAAACATTTGCTAAAGTGACTCCTCTGGACTTTTTGCTAAAACTGGGCTGTACAGAGAAGTCTTAGAGGGAACAACACCAAAGGCAGAAGAGATGGCCTAAAGTTACATCAAGGAAGTAATCTCTGGTGCTCTAGCTATAAAGCCTTTAGAAATTTTGCTTAGACAATAAGTAAATAAATGAATAAACAAATAAATAAATAAATAAATGGATGGAAGTCACTCTTAGACTGCTGACATAGCTTAGCCAATAAGATACCTGCCTTGCAAGCGTGAGGTCCAGGATTCAGTCTCCAGAGCCCACTTTAAAAGCCTAGCACATCCTTATAATTTCAGCCCTGGGTAAATGGGAACAGATGGAGACAGGGAGATCCTTGTTGCTAGTTGTGCTGGCCTACTAGGTGAGCTACAGAACCTAGAGAGATTCTGTCTCAAAATCAAAGTAGACAACTCCTAAGGAATGATACTTGGTGTTGTCTTTGCATGCATGTGCAGGCACACACACACACACACACACACACACACACACACACACACACACAAACATATCTGCTTAATGAGCAATGACATGTTTGCCTTGAACACTGCACTGGGCTAAACTACCTTTGGTCTCTCTACATGACTTTTCTTTGATGTGTGGGTGTTTAATTGTGATCCAGGGTTTATAAAGTTTAGTTCTCATGGACATTCACTTCTCAAAGTCTGGAGAGCATCCTAAACATGTGGCTTGGTGTGACAGGAAACAAATCTCAGCCTGTGACTTTTTCTACACTGCCCCTGTCCCATCAAAAAGCATCTCTGAAAAGCAAGCATTTTGTGATGGTCTACATAAATTATGTATTACTCTGTCTTTCTTTTCATACCAAGAAGAGAGAGAGTCCTCATCAAGTGAGAAGGGAGATTGTGTGTTATTTAGTTTTCTTTTCTTAATATAGTACTGACACAAAGCTTTAAAAGAGCTGTGTTGAAGGATACATTTTTTTTTGTATTTTTTATATATTTTTTATTGGATATTTTATTTACATTTCAGATGCCAATCCCTTTCCCCATTTCCCTTCCCCAGAAAACCCCTATCCCGTGCCCCCCCTTTTTCCATTTGGCTTTTATACAATTTTTTAAATATTAATCAAGGGCTTTGTAAGTATGGTAATGCTCCATCAGAAGTGTAGCCTAATACCCAACCTAGCTATGTAAACTATCTTTGACTAGTGGAGACATGTGAACTTCTGCCTCCATGCCCCCTCTCTCTTTCTCTCTCTTTTTCTCTCTCATTACGGAGCTTCTCATCTACTTCATCTTCTCCTCTCCTTACTCCATCTTTTCCTCTCGGTGCTCCTTTCCCCTTAGCTCCTCCTACATATTACCCTTCCTGTTAAAATAAAGCTTTTCTCTCAGAATACAATTAGAGCGTAATTATTCTTATTTGTACCAGTGAGGTACAAGATAGGCTTAATACCCAGTCCATCCTTTTGTTGACTAGCCAGAATCTCTGCCGTCTCTCTTGACTAGAATACTTAGTTTTGAACGTGGCTTTTTCTTGGCTTTAGAATGAATGTCAGCTGAAGGATACATTTTAAAACCTGAAACACTTGTGTGTCTTTCAGTTCTCTCCTCTCCCAGTCCTTGCCCTTGGGAGGCCCAGGGCCCTGAGTCTCCTGGCTGCAGCTAGTCAACTAAGCCCTCAGTACAAGACTCTCCTCTGAGGCCATTCAGTAAATACCATAGAGTGACAGACTAGAAGCCTGCAGGTCAGAAAGGATGTGGTGTAGTCACTAAGGCCTGGAAGCTAGAGGCATCAACTCAGCTGCATAGGGAAAAGTAACAGAAACCTTTTTGTCAGCCTGAAGAACAGCTCAGTCATGAGGGAAATAAAAATAGAATATATTCTCCCCCAAAGGGGGCAGATTACACAATTTATAAAGACATGGGCTCTTTGTTTTCTTTCCTCCTTAAAAAAAAATTATTAACATGAGTATCTTAGAGTTTATTCAAGCATGTGTCTTTCCTAAAGCCTTGTGCTGTGGGCTCTGAAGAGCACATTCAGATAATATTGCCTGTTTGCCTGAATAAACACTGTATATTTTCTAGACCATCAAGTATTACTTAACAAATGAAACTGAGTGGAACCCATGTGTCTAAGATACAGTAGGCTTCTCTATATCTATCGTTCCAGGGAAATATGATTGTAAACTCTGCACATGACATAACAAACATAACAAAGAAAAAGCAAATCTGTATTGGTTGGAGAAAAGAACAGGCTCTGTGGGAACTTTGGGATAGGGTGGACAGGCTGGATTACTCATATCTTGTGTTCTGTTGTGCTGTGTATGTAAGGCTTGGAGCTGGGGAAGACAGCAGTCTCAGAATACCAATGGAATACAGACTAGAAAAGGCCTCATTGGAGGCTTGTTCTCTACAGCCAGACGAGTGAAGAGTAGGAGGCACTGCAGCAAGAACAGAATGTCTAGATAGTAACAACTACACCCCAGCCAAACCTCACAGAATAAACTAGCTACTGGCTCACTTATGCCTACAAGAAGCTGTATGAAACCTAGATACCCACTGTCATGGCTACTGAGACATTCAAGTACCACAGCCAAAGTGAAATGAGAGAAGGCTATGTGGCAATCTGAGCTTGGCATAGCCTCTGGTCAGTGGAACATCCACCAGTATCAGTGTGGTGCATCTGGGAATCCAGCACTGCCCACACACCCTGTAGTAGCAAGTCTCTGTCCACTCAGTTGGGCTGATGTTAAAGGGTTTAATAGCAGTTACAAATGCAAAGGAAATAAGAAGAAAAGGAACACCAACATCGCTCTAACATTTTATATAAAAAGTAACTCAAAACAGATTATAGAATTAAATGTAAAAAAGAAAAACTATAACCGGTGTAAAACAACTGTCTTCATAATATAAGGTCAGGTATAGCGTTCTTAGAGTTAATTCTGAAAGTGCTATCCATACAGGGAAACAAATAAATAAATAAAGTTTCATCCAAATTAAAAACAAATCTACCTTGTAAAAGATCCTGAAGAAGAAGGAAGAGGAGGAGGAGGAGGAGGAAGAGGAGGAGAAGGAGAAAGAGGAGGAGGAGGAGGAAGAGCAGGAAGAGGAGGAGGAGGAGGGAGAGGAGGAGGAGGAGAAGGAGAAGGAGAAGAAGAAGAAGAAGAAGAAGAAGAAGAAGAAGAAGAAGAAGAAG
>JANHMN010000011.1:26620158-26642998 GCA_030674055.1 Rhabdomys pumilio
AGAAGAAGAAGAAGAAGAAGAAGAAGAAGAAGAAGAAGAAGAAGAAGAAGAAGAAGAAGAAGAAACAAGACACAGAGAGGAACTGTGAATTAGAACCATTCTCTAGAATATATAAAGCTATAGAAGGGATTCTACACTCAACAGTAAAGTACAAATGTAGAACCCAACCTGAAAACTAAAAAAAATAAACGAATAAACATTTCTATGACAACGAAAAGCAGATTTGGAGGCGGGGGGACAAGTAAAAACAAACATGTTTAGTGTAACTAGTGATTTAAGAAATGTAAATTAAGCAACAATAAGTTATCAGTGTGAACCCATCAAAATGACTAAACTAAAAACAAATGGAACAATACCAAATAATGGCAGATTTGTGGTGAAATGTTGTCACTGGTACATTTGAGGGAATACAAAATGATGGAGCCACCTTAGGAAAGTATTTGACACCTATTTCAAGAAATAAGTGTATGGTCCAGCAATTGTATTCTTAGACGTTTATTCTAGAAAAAAACGAACATTATGTTCACAGAAAAACCCACATGCAAGTATTTGTGAAGTATGTGCTTCATTTGTAATATCTTAAGGGCAGAAATGACCGAACTATCCATCAATGAATGGATATACAGTGACACATCTATTCAACAGAATTCCGATAACTAATGATTGACATATGTGGTAAATTGAATGATTCTTCATGAATTACATTGAATGAAAAAAAAAGCAAATATTAAAATTTTCATGCTGTGCAATTCTATTTATATAACATTTTTCAAAATACAAGCTTATGGAAAAGAAGAACAGATTAGGGCTGAATACTACAAGATCTGTGTGCAGGGCTGGGTACTATAAGGTATGTGTGCGGTCTCTGTTTCATTGGGAGACTGAGATAATTTGACCATTATTACCCAGGAGTTGGAGATAACTCTCCACAAGGTGTCAAGACCCCCAAACAGTCAACACAATTCCAAAAATACACACATGGAAATTTGTTTTAAAAAATGAAAAATCTCTTAAGATCAGCCCAGTGGTTTCCAAGGTAAAAAGAAAGATGTGGTTTGACCCTGTTGGTATAGAGGAAACTCACCCGGGATCCCAAGGTGAGGGCATTTTGCATCTTGACTTTATGTCATTGCTCTGCCTTTGCTATTGCACCAGAGTTTTACATTTAAGAGAACAAGTTAGATAAGATGGAGAGATCCCTGCATTGTTTCTAACAATTGAAAATGAATCTGCATTTGACATTATCTCAAAGTTTTAAAACATTTATAAATTCAAAAGTGGACAGCATAGACCGAAGAGACATTGGTTTATATTAAACTCACTGAAGTGGGGGCAATACAAACTTTGCATTTTTTTTAGAAAATATAAAATATTAAGAAATTTCACACTTACCACAAACCACTCAAACTATTGCACAATCCCTTCCAATCAGACTGTGTATAACTGTCTTCCCAGTGGACCGGAGTAAGAAGGCTTGGAAGGTAAAAAGAAAGAACTCAGTGATATTCCAGTGTTGTACTTCCTCCTGTCTAGAAAAGTTTTGATATTTTCTTCTAAAGTGAAGAATAGTAAAAATGTTTCTTACCTTCCTACTGGGTAATTATAAAGATCAATTAAGAAAATAAATCTGTGATCAGGACAAGATTGTTTTTGTTAAGACAAACAAGATTTATTGTGGACTTAGATGAGCCAAAGAAGACCAAAACAAAACAAAAAAAAAAACAAAAAACAAAAAACAAACAAACAAAAAAACAACAACAACAACAAAAAAAACAAAAAACAAAAGACAAAACAAAACAAAACAAAAAAAAACAAACCAAAAAACAACAACAACAACAACAAATAGGCAATAACATCACACCCAGGCAAACAAGACAAATTTATGTTCATCCTTTGGAAGAATAAAATGTGGACACTACCAGTTTTGTAAAAAGGGGGGAATCTAACTAGAGCAACATCTTGCAAGTAAAGTAAACTTCTCTCTAGATTGCAATGGTCTTAATCATTTCTTCTTATTTTCCCCATGATGGCATTTTGAATTTTGCAGAGTCACAATCCCTTAAAAGTCAAATTGGGAAAAGATTTCAAACTACTGGATCACACCACATATTTGGTGATGCATTATTTAAAAAGACTTAGGGAACTAGAAACCACCAGACTACGTCAATACCTAGAAAGACCAGATGCCAAATCAAGATGTGTAAAAGGCTGAGAGAGAACAGTAATCGTATATTACCCCTGAAGAGCAGGCAAGTGCTAATGTAGGCTGGATAGAAAAGGACACCAGGGGGAAACACAGACACGGCTAGTCACTCGCCATCCATTTGGACGTCTTCCAAGTGACTCTTACTCTCACTCATCTCTCAGGAAAGAGACAAACATGGAAGAACCGTTTGTGAGATTGTCCAGACCCAGAGAAGCCAAGTTGGGCACTAGTGTAAAGGTGGCTGGGCAAGCAGCTGCACTTCAGAATGCTCGGATGAAAGCGCTCAGCATTTCAGAGGGCAGTTGGCATTAGAAATCTGCATCATGAGATGGCTAGAAAATGATCAAGGTTAAGCAGACTCTCCCATTTCTGAAGCTACTCCCCATTTCTAGGCAGATTAATGAACCCGAGAAGGCAGTTTGGGCAGGGTTAGAAACACCACGGGGATATAATTATTTTCAGAATTAGAGTCCAAATTGAGACTTAAGGGGGAAAAAGGACAAAATTTAAATACATTTAAAGAAATCATAAATTACGAACCATCGAGAACGCGTAGACTTGGAATCCCAAAGAGTGAACTAGAACAACTTGAGTCATTCTTGCCTGAGGGCAGGAGGGAAGCAGCACCAGGGCAGCATCTAACCTTGTGTAGACTGGAGATGAAGCTAGAGGCAGAGGCTTCAGAGAGAAAGCAGTAAAGACCTTGACACAGATAGTTATTTCCTGCAAATTTGGTATCTAGGATGATTCAAAAATAGTACTTCTTTACACTAAAAGATATAATATTAAGAGCAGCCAGAATAATAATGCTACCTCTTGTGCTTTTCCTCCCACGTTCTTCTTTTGTGCTCTGATCACAGCAGAAATACGTTCTATATAAATATCAGAGCCTGCATGAAAAGTCACAGGGAAAAGGTCAGGCTCTAAGTAACTTCAGAATCGGGCTTTTAGGGGTAACAGAACAGGAGTCTGCTTTATCCTTTGTGAAATACGAAGATAAGTTGTGTTCCAGCTTTTGCAAACCTCACTGTCTGCAGTGTTTTGTTCTGGAGGTTGGCAGGTAAGTAGGCATGTGTCCTATTAGCAAGACAAAAATGGCAGCGAGTCTACAACCATGTAAGCGTACCTTGTTACACTAGCGTGTGAGACATGATATGAACTATGAAATCTATCCACTAGATACTAACAGATAAGTTGTGAGTATTACTTAACAAAAATATTTTTAAAGTTTTTTCCTTATTATTTACTTTTATTTTTGAACACGGCAATATCCTCTGTTGAATTCAAACCTCCTCATGAATTAAATGCAGACGATTAACACTCTTAAGGCATATATATATATATATATATATATATATATATATATTTGCAATAGGAGAACATTCTATTTGAAAACTGTCTACAATCCAGATGATCTTCAGAAAAAAAACCCTTGAGACCCCCAAAATAAAATCACCTCCTCTCAGCTGAGGCTTACATTTATGCCTTTTTTCTCTTCACTAGGATGATTCACATAAAATCTACGCGTTTGCTTTGATTACACTCCATTTCACTCGCAAACCTTATCTATTGAGTTTACAGTATACTCACAATCCAGTTCTCAGTTGTTTGGGGTCTGTCTACTTTTTACTTATATATATTGCTGTGTTCCAACATAATTTTTTTTTCTTGTGAAGTCAGATAGGCCTAACTGGGAGAAGTAGTCTGCAGTAATGTTGAGAAAGAGTAAAAAGTCAGAAAATGGCCTTTTCAGGCTTTTCCAGCTGATAGAACAAAATTGGGCAATTTATAAACAAAAGAAATTTATTTCTTACAGCTCTGGAGTAGGAAAATTCTCAGACCAAGCAGCCAGCAGATCCTGTGTCGGATACAGGCTCATACACTGCTTTATAGACCCGTCTTCTTTTTTACATCCTTACAGGGTAGGAAGAGACAAATGTACTCTCTGATTCCTTGGGTCTCTTTTGTTAACATTGTGGGCATTGGGGGGGTGCTGGGGAGGATTATCACTTCAAGTCCTCATCTTTTATTATTACAGCATTAGATTAGATTTTAAGATATGAATTCCAGGAGGAGAGAAACATTCAAACCTCAGCAACAGGTAAGGAAAAATCAGAGAAGAAAGTTAAGAGAAAGTGTCTTTAGAAGGCAAGAACTAGTTAGAAAGGGGTGGGGTGCCAGGCTGGCAGCCAGTGACAAGCCTTGAGGCTAACTAGGAAGTAGAATTGCCCATCTGCATAATGCCAAGATGACTAGGCTACTGCAGACTGACTTCTAAAGGAATAAAGTTTATTTTTTAATATTCAAATTATATTGATAGGTTGCTAACAATAAATTACTAAGACTGTTTTTTTTTTAACTGTCTTAACTAGATTTTCCTTGTAGAACTTCACAAAGAATCCAACTATTTTGCTAGAGTTACATTGTTCATTCTCTGAAATCTGACCAGCAGAGATATAATTGGCTGCCCCTAGTTTTGGTTAATTTTTAATTCCTGTTTATTGGACAATGATGCATCTTGGAGCTCTCTGAGGAAACATGTTTACAGCGCATGAAATAAGACTGAACATACAATGAGCCCCTGCTGTGTGCCAAAAACTGTGCCAGATTCTTTAGACATAATAATTTATTTAAAGCCTTCAGCAAACAAAGCTATAAGCTCTACTCTGCAGAGGGATAAATTAAAGCTTTGATGGTCGAAGGTACACGCTCCTGGATTTACAGAGAGTAGGAGTAAGAAACTGTATTCCAAAGCTCATGTTCTCTCTGCCCTTCTGTGCTGCTCTCCCTCTGGATTAGAGCTGGGAATTACCTGCTCTTTGAAGTCTAGTCTACAGAAGGCTAGGTGTTGCAATAACTATGATAACAACTAATAAGAAGATTGCCCTGGTAGCAATTCCTGACACACAAGCAGCATCTGCTTCATTTAAGTCATTTGCTCCCCGGAGGACTATCATTTTCCCTGAGACTCATATGCAAAAACAATGAAATAAAACTGAAGGGAAATCAAATGTAATCTCAGACCAGGCTTAATAAACGCTGTTCCTTAACAAATGCTGTATCCATGAAATAGCATTAATAAAAGGAACTCACTTAGTTACCTCTGTTTTCCCAAAGACACTGTGACACATGTTATAGGTGGCAGAGCTCCATCACAGAATACATTCCTGGCATAATGCTGAAGGAGAGAACCACAGTGGGAAATTCCCCAGGCAAGTGACCTCATCTCTTCTTTCATCTTTCTGACATTGGCAGAAGCCAGTAGTCTAGATAGGAGCTCTAATTGCTTTCCATAAGGTTCCAGCACCTGTTTCCAAGGTCCATTGGTCAGATGAACAGACTGAATGCCCAAAGTCGTGTTTGCTATTTGTAGCTCTGCCCTAGCTTCATGACCTTGGCATTGTGGTACCAACTGCCCTCATCTTGACCATCTCCCCAACGCTTTGCAAAAACAAGAATACCCAGTAATTTCTCACTGCCAAAAAGTGTCCAGCTGTGTCCCTTATATTCTGGAGTGAGAGATGCCCCTGAAGATCAGCCTGGAAGGAGATGTCCTCTTTTATGAGATCAGCAGATGTTGATGCAGGTGAGGAAGATAAACATACTGGTATCTTCTGCCAGGATCACATGCTAGGTCTCCCTTCTATTGTAAATAAATGACTTTCCTAATACAAAGTCTGGGTTTCCTACAGTATATGTCCCCAATTATGCCCTGTTCACCTAAGCAGCCTGTGACTCTAATACAAGACTTTTCATGGTTTTATGTCACTGACTCAATAGCAAAGGATCTATTTATATTAAAGCCCAAATATTAAAAATTCTAGGGAAGGCTCTGGGTATCCATTTTGGAGTTTAATTGAAATCAGTGTTATGTTGTTCACAGATTTAAAAAAAAAAAGCGAACAGGTATATTTGGGGAGGTTCATAATGGCAGAACTGTGTTGTGAAATGAAACTCAGCCGAGGGAAGGGGACAGTGATTCATTTTCCCAATGCTGTGAGTGTGTGTGCACTCAATGAACCCTTCCAGTATCATTGACACTTCATATTAGCTCAGCTGTGAGCTCCTGTCTTTCAAAGTACCTGGGATGGGCATGTGGTGCTTTTATTATCTATAATATGGGGAAAATGTGAGAAACTTTTCGTAATTAATAAAGACAGAAACAAACCTAGAAATAGTCTGTATTCCATGAGTGTAATTTTGACAATTTTATATATCCTAAAATTACTTTCTTACAGAGAGAATTCTAGTTGATAATGAGCTTATCGGTTAAGAGGCAGAAAAGGCATTTTCGTCCTCGCTATGCTGTGAAGTAGAGTATGACAGGCATGTACCCAGAAATAAGGGTATCGGGGACTTGCACAGTCACAGAGGAATTCCCTAAGGAGTTTGTATTACCATAAGATAGACAAACAACTGTAAAAATCAAAATTCGGTGATATGCAGTATGTACTATGAGGTGTTAAGCAGAAGTTTAGTAAGAATGTGGGGAGGGGGACAACAACTGAATCTAGTTTTGAAGAGCAAGTTGTGGAAACTGTAGAACACACCAGTAGTTCTAGTCAAAGTGCCACAATGGCATGGTAGGGAGTGAAGAATGATGAGGTTGTAAGGGCGGGGAAAAGATGAGATAATCAAAAGGCAAGATAAGAAAAGTGCTGGCCTTCCATGTGTACTCTTTGGTTGGTGAGTTAGTCCCTGGGAGTTGGGGGGAGGGTTGCAAGGAGGGGGAGCGTGTCTGATTGGTTGATATTGTTGTTCTTTTTATGGGGGCAAACCCCTTCAGTTCTTTTAGTCTTTCCCCTAACTCTTCCCTTGGGAATCTTGTGCTCAGTCTGATGGTTGGCTGGAGACATCCCCATCTGCACTGGTCAGGCTCTGGCAGAGTCTTTCAGAAGACAACTATACCAGGCTCCTGTCAGCATGCACTTCTTGGCATCCACAGTAGTGTCTGGGTTGGTGTCTGCTGATGAGATGGATCTCTAGGTGGGGCAGTCTCTGGATGGTCTTTCCTTCAGTATCTGCTCCATCCTTTGTCCCTGAATTTTCTTCAGACCATTCTGGGTTAAAATTTTTAGATGGGTGGGTAGCCCCATCCCTTGGTGATAGATGGGTGGGGTAGAACCCTTATAGAGGATGAAGGAGGGGGAATGGGATAGGAAGTTTGTGGCGGGGAAACTAGGAAGGTAGACAACAAGACAATAAAAAATAGAAAGGGGAAAGAAAAGAAAAATGCTGGCAGTTTTACAGAGTGTGAAGAAGGCTTACTGAGTGAATGCAAAGGACTGACACAAATAGATTTGCCTATCAAGCACAGCTAGGCTAAGTGGGAGACAAGCAAAGAAATGAGAGGGACACAGGTAAAAGTTAGGAAGCAAGTCTGAGGTTGAACTGGTCTCTTAAGCCTGACTGTGACACATCTTCTAGTTTCATAAATGCAAGGGTCATATGGCCATTGTAACTATATTCTTAATTTTCTCTGAGAGATCCAGATACTCTTTGTTGGCAATCTATTTTGTCACTTACTACCAGACAACATGATAAATGGCCATAGACAGGCTTTCCTTGTGATCGGTTTGTTTACATTTTATTTTTAAGGAAATCAAATGTTTCCTGTGAATTTTTAAAATATTTCACAAAAGTTATTTCTAGTTTGCAAAAAAAAATAATAATAATTCCTAAGATACACATAATGGTGCCTACCTTTATAATTTGAGTAGTGTCTGCCATCTTCTCTGTCTTTATTCCTAATATTTCTTCACTTTCTCTTTTCCATTTCCTGTTGACTACTTCTAAAAGATAATATTTTACCTCTTCAAAAAACCAGACTTGATTATATTGCTTTCCCATTGTTTCCCATTTTTGGTTGTTGTTATTGTCTTTCTTTTTTCTTTCTTTCTTTCTTCCTTTCTTCCTACTCTTTCTTCTTCCTCTTCCTCCTCCTCTTTTTTTGTTTACATTTATTTAGTGTGTGTATGTGTGAAGATACCGCCACACACACACACACACACACACACACACACACACACACAGGAAAATCAGAAGTCCACATGTGGGAGTCAGTTGTCTCCTTACACTTTGTGGGTTCCAGGGATCGAACCCAGGACATCAGGCTTGCCAGCAAGTACCATTATCCACTGAGCCGTCTCTTGGACCCACAGCTTTATTTTCATTTTTGTTTTCCTCCTATCTATAATGTTAGTGGAGAAAAAAATCATACTTTATACTTTTTACAAGTTGTTCTGCTTTATAATTTCTGAAAATACAGGCTGAGTTCAACTTTCATATTTATTTAATCATAAAATTATTTTATGATACAGCTTTTCCACTAAGAATTATTTTAGCTGAAACTCCTGGTGGTTTATAGATTTTTTTAAATTATTGCTCATTGTTATTTTATTTTTTTTCTGTTCAGCACTTATAGTTTCTAAATGGGCAGGAATTTTTTCCTAGTTAAATTTTGTTACTGATTTGTAATTTACTTGTATTTGGCCAAAGACTATAGTGTGTAAATACCAATCTTGTTGAAATTGCTTTTCTTATCCTTATAGTCAATATGTGATTCCAAAAAAAAATGATAATTTTTATTCTTCATTTTAAAAACATAATTATTTCATACAGTTTCATTAATTAAATTTTATCTCATCTAAGATAAAGTATTTAAATAAATCTAGGGTAATTGTAAAAGGAGAGAAAGATGGAGTGAATATGTATTATATTTTATATATTATTTATTATATATTATGTATCATGTATCCTATATTATACCATTATATTTTACATGTTATATGATATATGCTACATGTTACATGCTACATGCTACATGTTACATGTTATATGTGTGTGTGTATGTGTGTGTGTATATATATATAAATATATATATATATATATAGTTTAATAATTAATTAGACCTATTATAACAATTAAAAAATTAGGTCCAAGCAAGGAAATATACCCAGTTCTAAGGAGGCTGAGAAAGAATTGTAATTTCAAGGTTGAACTGGGCTACATAATTAGCCCCCTCCCTTAGAAAAGCAAAAAAAGTGAAAAAGCAAAAAGGATAAATTTAAAGATACTGCCATTTAGTTTACTGATTGAAATTAAGTATACATCTTAAGGCAGGAAGTGCAGAGAATACACCTGTAGGAAGGCAATGTGAGTTTGGGTTGAAAGTATTGTATTATATTTCAAATGTTGGTATGAAGACCTAGCTTGGGAGCATTGCTTGAGAGGCCTCCACCAGGAGGTGGAAGTTATGGCAATAGAATTAGAGGAGAAGCAACCAAGGGCACTCTTTGAATCCTCCAGGAGTATATTATTATATACACTGCTTTCACATATGGCTTCCCATTAAATATTTTGTTTCTAAATTACCAAACGGTATTAATTATGCAAGTTGGCCTTGGCTGTAGTTACTGACAGGAAAAACCCAAACTCACAGACCAACAGTGCTGCTGGTGGTAGAACAGCTAGACAGAGAACGTGCCTATAAGCCAGTATCTCTGCTTTATCTTCTTTTCTTAAGTTTATGGAGAGGAGACTGCTAGACTTCTACTCATAACTCAAGTAAAGGTGAATAAAGGCAGGGAGGGGGAATAGGTTTGTGGGGGAGAGGGAATAAGGTTATTTATTTATATTTGTCCTGTCATATTTAAGAGAATAAGGCAAAACACTTGAGGAAAGAATACTTCCCAAAATAAGGACGAAATGCATGTGGCTCCAGACATTTTTAGATGTACAGTCTATAGCCAAACACACAAAACATCTGTATTCATCTGGATGCAAGATGCTGAGGCTGTAGCCCACACAGGCACTGGAAAAAAAGATAACTTTTTTTTTCTCCAGTTCACCACCATCCTTTTGCTTGTTGCTTCCCCTTTGATACTAAAGACAAGAGTCAAGCAAGTGAGGCAACTATCATCTTCTCTTGTTTGTATCCTTTCTCACTTACCCTCCCATCTTCCCTAGTGCTATCTGATGGCAATGATAGATGAGCCTCAGCTTCCTAGTCTTTCCAGCTTTGGGATTAGAATCTATAGGGAAACCCTGCTGTGGTGGGAGAGAACTGTAAGAGCTTTCGAATGTTCTCCTTGCCTTTCCTCCGCAGTGTCTTCACTTATAGAACCTGTTCTAGGAAGTAGCATCCTTAAGTTTTCAAATCACTCTGAAACTCCACCATATTGAGTTGAGCAAGAAAGTAAGAACCAAGCATCCTAGGGTTAAATGCTAATTATAATTCCACAAGCACACTAGTTTTCATGCTTGAAGCACCGCTGTAAGGATGAAATGGTTTATAATCCACAGAGGCCAAATTCTGACCCTCTGTGTCATGTCTTAAGAAAGCAGGCCATTCCTAATGACCACCGGGAACATCGTATTTCTGTCTGGAAACTGGGACTGTCGCTCTGAAATAAATTGGAAGTGAGTAAATATAAACTCTGATACCATTTTTAGAGTTCTATTGTCAACAGTAAGCATAATTTAAGCTTCAGCCAGATGCCACATCCCCTTCTGATATTTAGGAATCTAGATTGTTGCTGACTGTGCAAAGCTAATGTTTGGACTATATATAGAGATGGATATAAAGACATTGTAATCACCTGACTGAACAACGAATAGCACACCGGACTTCTAAAAACATTCTAATTGACAAAATAAAACAGCACCACATTTAGATTTCCTAGTAAGTTGATGCATAAGATCTAGTGGCTTCACAAGTTTGAGTTATAAGCACAGTAGAAGACATCTTTTATTGAATTCACATTGTCTTTGCAAGGACATGGCATAAAAATAGGCACCAGGCAGTTATATACGAAGGTACTCACAACACTCATAATAATAACTTTCAAAGTACCCTTCTCTTACTCGCCATGAAAAGCAGGCTAGGTGATTTACAGGGATTGTGAATACTCTACGCTACCTCCTCTTAGCAAAGTAAAGCATCCTTTCTTTATGGAATTCCTCTTCTGGAGAGCATCCTAGTAAGACAGTACTCTCTGAAACAAACAGGTGTTAAAGAAAATCTGATGCAAATAAGGACTCAGGCTGCACTTCACAGAAAACTCAATGTTGAGAGAAAAAAAACTGAAAGGAGCCCAAGTCAGCTAAAAATGTTATCCTTTATACCACGAACGCCTCTGCTTCTATTTCAGATTTGCTGCCTTAGATATGTGTATGTGTTTAACATATTAAAACGAGGCTCCTCTACCCTTTTCCATGATTTCAGTACAATTCTGCCTTTAGGGTTCTTGATACTGAGCCGATTTTGCTCCATTTTATGCTGTAGTATCATCAGGAGTATCTTGGGGTTCACTTCTTGAGGTTGTGGTGGCCATTGCCTGGCCACCCTTTGACTGTTACAGATCATTGACTTGGAGTAGCTAAAAGATTTTCCCATTCAGCTGTTCCTCCTTGTCTTCTCTACCCTCACGTACAGGGATTGCTCAGCATTACAGAGTCACCTGAATTGTCACACATGAGCTTCCCTAGCCTTGTATCTTTCTGTTTTCTACTGAGGTCTGCCTGATTTGGGTAAAGCAGGGTGACCCATTAGTGTCTAGTTTGCTTCTTTCTTGCTGTGATAAGCTCCAAGACCAAAGCAATCTAGGAAGGAAAGAAGTGCATTTGTATTACATCTCCCAATTATAATTCATCATTAAGGGACATCAGGGTAGGAACATAAGTAGGAACAGAGTCCAGAAGTGTGGACTGCCTACTGGTTTACCCTCCATGGCTTGCCCAGTTTGTTTACTTATCAATACAGGATCACCTATCCAGGGCTGGTGCCACCCAGAGTGGGCTCAGCCCTCCTACATTAATAAAAAAAAATGCCTCCATACAGACCTGCAGGTCAATCAAATAAGGGCAATTCCTCCATTCAAGGTCTCTCTTTTCAGATGACTCTAGTTTATGTCAAGCTGACAAAAAACATATGATCAGTGAATCAATTATGTTTTATTACACTCAATAATATCCTCTCTGAGTGTATGTATATGGGACAGAGACTCAGATTTTGCTACTAAAATAAGCAGCTAATATTGATCTTAACTGAAGCTTAAAATCTTCTCTGTCTCTCTCTGTCTCTCTATCTCTGTCTCTGTCCCTGCCTCTGTCTCTGCCTCTGTCTCTGCCTCTGTCTCTCTCTGTCTCTCTCTGTCTCTCTCTCTCTCTCTCTCTCTCTCTCTCTCTCTCTCTCTCTCCCTCTCACCTGGAGATTCACCTCTAACCAGAAAAATCCCAAGAAGCCTAAGTTAAAACAAACAAACCATGTTTTTTTCTAGAGCAGCATTTCCCAAAACATGGCTGTGTCCTGTGTAAAACACTAAATGGTCCATTGAATTTGTAGATACCAATGCTTTATCTTCTGGAAATTCACATTACATAGTGAAATTTTGGAGTTTAGAAACTCTTTATATATTATATATATTATATACACACAATACATACATGTCTATATCTATACAGATTTTGTGTGTGTGTGTGTGTATATATATATATATATATATATACATATTTCCATTATATATATATATATATATATATATATATATATATATATATATATTTTATATGTTTATGCTGGGATATATATACATATACCAAAAATAAAGATATTATTGAAAAATAATCTACTAAGCTTTTGCAGTCTAGTATTTACACAGGTTTTTGTTTCCCATAGGAATTTTTTCTTACATAGGATTATCATCATCCAAACTGTATGAAAACACTAAAACCTGGGATGGATAACTAATAAATTATTACAAGGACAATCATTTATTTTGGAGAATCATTTTTTGGAGAATCTGGTACAGAGAGTACCAGAATCTCCAAAAAAAGATAAGCCAAAAGCACTATTTTCCCCTGAGTGAGAGCACTTCAGCTGATAGCTCTCCTTTTCCTGGAGCTTTTTAAACACACAGGATGTTCTCAAGAGGATTATTAAGGAGGTATGGAGCTGGATTTGAATTCAGAATGGAAGGCCAAGCTGGCTGGGGCTCACAAGTTCTCCTACAGGAAGTGGCCCTTTGCCTGTCATGGTGCCTTCCTGACATCATTCCCCTCAGACATCAAATTTGCCCTCCCAATTTAATTAACAGGGGAAACTGGAGGTGGGAAAGCCAGAGATTTTTGCCAGAGGCATTTCTGAATCTATTCTAGCATGCAGTGCTCATCTTTGCCTTTCAAAGAAAGTCCAGACATTCTTAAAACATGTTCTATTTTTAACAAAACACTATTAAACTGTCATATACCCTCCTTTCTGTTTTCTTCTCTACTGCTGCTGATGGTGACCAAGATATTTGTGTGGGAATAAAAGCTGTCTTCTTTATATTCAACCTATGTCACTGCTTCACTGATATTATTATTTTGCATTTCTATAGACTTTATCTTTTCAAGTCCTTGCAATCATTTATTAGTTATTCATCCCAGGCTTCTTATTAGGTGGAACAGTGTGACTGCCCTCTTCTACCATTTCCTCCCCTCCATACTTCTTTTCACTGTGAGCAGAGAGAAGTAAATAAATGAAGGCCTACTGTGTGCCAAGCTTTTGTTTTTTAATATTGTCTCATTACCATAATACTCTAAGAGTAAGATGATTTCCAGATGAGATTTAGTGAGACTCATGATGTTCTGCCTTTCTCCCTCCAAGATCTCTGTAGAGAAAATTATAGACAACTTCAATCATGGCCAAATGAAAAGACAAATAATCAGCTCTAATAAGAGCCAACAAACTGAAATATCCTTAGCCATCTTATCACATTCATCTACACACAAAAATAAAAACCGTCCTGATTTACAGAGTCTTCAGTAAGAGACCCCCAGTGGAAAGCTTAAACTTGGACTCATATGAAGTTTTTATCCCATCCCTATCCTTAGCTGGGCATCTAAATCCCTAGGTCTGTATTTACTTATTCAGAAACCAGCAGAAACAGGAAATGGCCATAAAAACAGTTATAATGGTGCATGCTTGGAGCCTCACCGCCTGGGAGCCTGAAGTAGGTGATTATCACAATTCCCAGGCCAGCAAGTGCTACAGAGTGAAAAAAAATGTTTCCAAAAACAAAACAAAACAAAAACAAAACAAAACAAAACAAAACAAAAGCAAAACAAAAACAGACAGTGAAGTCTAACCCCAAAGGTAAACCTTCTTTTGGGAAAATTTCCAGAGAACAAAGGTCCTCCTACTTATAAACACGAAGTACCAGAGATACAGCACAGCTTTGAAAACCATGTTTAAGGCACATGCATCCTACACTTGAATGTCCATAGAGAGTCAAGATTCTGTTCCACAAAGTGAAGTGTTTCTATTTAAGGTAATGGCATATGAACGCTATGGAACAATAATGGCAACTGTCTTCAGCTTAGCAAAATGAGGTAAGCTGCAGGTATATTCTTCCCTTCCTGCTCGAGGTATAGATCATCAACACCATTTGCAAATGAGACAGACAAGGTTCAGGTAATTGGATGGTGCTGGTTACAGAAACCAACGGGAAGTGGAACAAATGGTCTCTTTATGTGCTGCTTCTGACAGTCCAGGTAGAACATCTATTCTTCCTGGACACACTTCCTTTCCATTAGCTACAAATCCTACCTTTCTCTAATATAGTAATAGTTGTTCTCAGGGACCAGTGAATATTTTTATCCACCTACCTGGGTCTCAGCCACCTTATAACAGCTCCTTCATGCAACTAGGTAGCAGTAAATTTCAGTGAAACTCCTCTGTGACAAGTATTTTGACAGTTTAAGGCTACTGATTTATCTACTAATGTGCTTCCTTTATTGGAGACCCCGGGAGAATCTTAACATGAGTCTTTTTATGTTAAATTTGTACAGTCCTAAAAACTGGATCTAATGCTTGAGGGGCGGGGGGGGGTGCAGTTAAATCTTAGCAGAAAAGGAGAAGCAAATACAAGGGGAAAATAATTTCTCAAGCTTTGGGAAAGAGTAAAGACAATTGTTAATACTTTGATTAAGAAGGAGACAGTATTACAAGAAAAACAGAAGTAAATATTCTCATTATTATATAGAGACATTGAACAAAAAGACAAATAGTCTAATATATTCTTTAGTTTTAAATGAACTGGTGTGTTACCACAGCAGATATTCATGATAATGACACCACTCTGCATGGAAAGAAGTAGAATCAATACAAGATTGTTTCTGTTCTTAAACAGGAAATATATTTATAATACTTCAAATATATATGTATAAATTCATATACATATATGAATGACATATCTATGAAAATGTACAAGTTCTGTCCAAAGTAGTTACCATGTTAAATGTCTTACTACCTAGAGGAAACCATTTAGCTACTAAAACCCAAAAACTGGCTCTTCAAAGAATTGGCAGACTTCTGGATGTGTATACAGTGTTACAGACGTTTTGCATTCTGCCAAGAACAAGTACCCTGAAAAAAAATGCACAAATTTGTCCCATGCTCTTATGTTTTAAACATATATACACTTTCACATGCTACTCATGCCACTACTCACTCCACATTCCATATATCGAGAGGAATTTATCCCTTCTGGATTCACTCTAGAGAAGGGACTCATAACCTAGAAACTGTGTCTTGTCTGAGCTTCAAACTCATCTTACCATTCTGCCTTTTTATTTACTACATCTAGAAATTAGATTCAGAAAGTTCTAATGATCAGCCAATTTGTGTAGCCAATGAGATGGGGTCATTTCAAACAGTTCCTGTTTTGAGGAACCTACCCAATTCCTGAAATTTAGCAGCCTTATCTTTCTGGTCTGAGGGTGGGGATTTAGTTTCTTTGTCAGTAGAAAAGCACTGACTAACAATATCAAAGTGAAATATTCCTGAAGTCCTTAGAGATGTGTCTGCCAGGCATCAGAGACTTCATAATTCACATATAAAGATTAGAGTGCTCTGATGACAGGAGCCATGGCTAGTGAAACCGAACAAAGATTCAAAGGAAAATTGGATAAAGGATAAAAGCCTGCGTTTACACCTGATGATTCCAGTAATTGTCAATGGGAATAAAGCATTGGACAAATTACTTGATAGGCCATGAATAAACGTCACCCTGCTTTTTAAAATATACATCTCTGAATTTACAGAGGTTTATTAACCCTGAATTTGTCCCCTTTCTTTTCCTTCTTTGCATCTGCATTGGGTTCTCTTAAAAATAATGAAGGGAAATCAAAGTGCCTTTGTGAATTTTGACAGCTAAGTTGCAAATAAATTGATTAGAAACTTGATGTTTCTTTTTTAATTTAAATAGAGGACAGATTTGTGGGAAATATGCATAAGATGTGTTCACTGGCAACAAGCTAGCAGTAGGAAATAGTGAGAAAATATGGGGGTACCAGCAGTGTTGTTCTGCTTTTAAGCATGAGATTGATTTTAAATTTTTCTTGTGTGTCAGTTTCATTACAGGCAAATTAATCCTTCTTTCTACGGCTTGGAGTTTTTTTTTCCCCCTGAACACTCATAGAAAAAAATATGCCTTGATGTTTTTCATTTTTCATGAGTAGTAAATTAAGTTTGAATGCTGAATTAGTGGTCTTCACACAGAAGACAGTGGTTTTCAATAGGATGGTATATAAAAAAATAACTGCCTTTAATTATATTTTCTCATTTCCCAAATGTTAGCATGGAAGTAGAAAGAGCGAACTGCACTTATTTCCCATTCTCTACATACAGAATTCCAATCTAAGTGTTCTCCCTTATTCAAAAAGTACTGAGAGCCTCAGACAAACTCATGTGTGCTGAGCACATACTTCACTGGGCAGCATCTCACTGCTGCCCTTGGCTGCTGAATATAAATACAAGCAAAGATGGGAGCAGAAGGGAGCATCCATCAGGGAGCTGTAGTTTGTAGGAAATATTAAGACTCTGCTGGACATGCCAGAGATATGGGCAATCTTGTGGTGAGTCATTTTCCATTTGACTAGGAGAGAAATAGTCTAGAAACCTGGGCAGAGATTCTATAATAGAGAGGTATCTGTGCCAATTTCATTAATTAAATTATGTTGCAGAATGGGACTTTGTAAATAAAAAGTAAGCAAAAAGAAGATTGATAATGGAAATATAAAAGAAGGGAAGGATGCCTGGCTCACTCCACGGGTCAGAGGCAACCAGAACGTTGGTGGTAATTTGAAACGATGGGACTACCTAATCTACCAACCGTTGAAGAACACAAAGGCATCATTCACATGGTGAATGCTGTCATGAATGTGCACGTTCTATGCACCCTGAAACTTCCTTCTCTTGGGAATTCCCAAGAAAATGAGGGAAAGGAGTACACAAATTGATTGTGAAAGTCAATTTCCAACTAGAGTAAATAATAGAAATTGAAAGAATAGGGGTATACCTTAATGGCAGGGTGCTTACCTAGCATCCACAGCAGAAGGCTGTGGGTTCAATCTCCCAAAAGGAAAGAGGATAAGAAGATAAAGAAGAAAAATAGAAAGGAGAGGGAGAGAACCATAAATATTAAAAGAGGTCCATGCTAACAAATAAATGCAAAAGCACAAGAATGTTATGGTCATTGTGTGAATTAACTGCCTGACATGGATATGGATGTGGATATGGATGTGGATGTGGATGTGGATGTGGATGTGGATGTGGATGTGGATGTGGATGTGGATGTGGATATGGATATGATGTATAAGGATATGATATATATGTAATGTATATGTTTATGTGTATGTGTATATGTAGAAAATACTACAAATATATAGTATTCTGGAAAAACAATAATATATATATATATGTGTGTATATATATATATATATATATATATATATATATATATATATTACTTTCTATACATCAAATAAACAAAAATCAACTCACTTATTCTTCTAAAAGACTTAACCAAAATTATATTTTAATATTATTTGAAAAGCTCTTTGTCATGACTGTTATTGACAGTATAGTTCAGAGCTCTAAAATTACTGTCACCTTGGTCGGGGGAGAAAAATCTTTACTAAAATCCTCTTCTGTATGAGCTAGAGGTCTAAGAGAACTCAAAATTTTCTTGCACAGAGTCTATTCTGAAAGATTTTTTGACTTAATAGAACTTGGTCACATCTCATTGAAATAGGAAATCAAGAGTTATCTTGGTTGACTTTCATATTTTGTGTAAATCTGACAAGATATTTAAATATTCTTTGAATAAGGTAGTCAGTTTCACATCTTGCTTCACGAAAGTAACATGTATAAGAGATTTTTGCGTTGTTGTATTAAATATATGACCAAACAGCTATATATATATATATATATATATATATATATATATATATATATATAATTATATATATATATAGTTAGCTATATATAAAATAGTTAGCTATTGGATCTATATAACTAAATATATAACTAACAGCTCCTTTAGGATCTTAAAAGGGGGCAACAACAAGGAAGGGACACTAAAGTTTAAGCATTATTAGATTGCTATGTAACAACTACAAAAACATATTGGCATTCAACAGTAATCATAGGGTATGGTTGGGTGGCTGACCAAATGGCAACCTCTGTGATGACTTATATGTAGGGAAGGGGAGGAAGCCCCTGGCTTAGAACTGCTTTAATTGTGAAGATTTAGGACTAGCATGTCTAGGGATATTCTTCCTGTTTTGTTTTGCCAACCCATATTTCTTCTTACAGCAGCAGGGAGGGAAAACACAGAGAAAGCTCCAATGTCTAGGGCCATCTAAGTGTCTATTGCATTACTAGAATAGAATTACGCAAACCATATAGGTGTATGCCCAATGTCAGGAAGCATCCAGAAATTTTACTGATATCTTAGTGCTTATGTCAGGGGGAATATTGACACCTTTCCTGCCACCATGTCTTTGCTATTGGCTATCTGTCTCTAGTTGCCAATCTACACTGCACACACTACAGGCAAGAATCATTAAGGCTAAACTATTGTGATAGGAATATATACATAAGTTCAAGATGTTGAATAATTTTTTTTTATCGTGGCCATGTCCCTTCTACCTTCAAAATGCCCACATCATCTGTTACTGTGCCTCTCATAAACAATTTCATTTCATGACACACATTTTTTAAAAATGATGTTTTTACAAAATATTAGCTGTGCTACTTATGGTGGGGTTCTGGGAAGCTCAGTATCTCTGTAAACCTGGTACTCCGTCCTGTCATTAAAAATAAGTAAAGGGCTGAGGCTACTTGACCTCTTGTGAGTACAGGGCTGCACTTAGGGTATGCAGAATGCCTTCCCAGTGGATGCCCTTGTGGAGTGATGTAATTAGAACCTTAACTATTACTAGCCTATGAGTGTGTGAGGAGTGAGAGCCAGAACTTTCCTTGAGGATTCATTTTTCATTGTTTTTCTATTTTATTTTCTTGAAATAAAAAGTCAGAGACATATGAAACTTTAGACAGAGAAGAGGTAGAAGAAGATATGCCTTGGAAAATCAGAGAAGAGATAAAAGACAGGAAATGAGAGGTCTTTATGAAAGGTTCTCTTCTAATGTGAGTTCACTCCCCATCCAGTGATAGACTATTTTACCCTTAACTTGTAATATGAAAGCATAAAGATTCTTTATCCCAAACTCCTGACATTTGAGGGAGATACTTAACCTGAACTGCTAATGCCATTATTGCTTTGTAGACAATTTTGAGAGCATCTCTCTTGCCCAATTGCTACATAGCTATATAAGTACTGTCTGTAAGTTGCTTGTGATTTTAGCTGGTTAATGTTCCAGTACCGTATGCACAAGCTTAAGAACTAGTTTGCAAACTATCCTGGAGTTATCCTTAACATTTTCTGCATTGAGCCCATATTTAGAGTTATGGATGTTTTGCGAGATTTAGGAATGCAGGTAGAATCTTATTTTAAACAACATGAGGAGATATCAAAATTGCCGCACTGAATCTAAATCTCATTAAAATGGAGGTTTACTGCTGTAGAGGATGAAGGGATATATTGTTTATTGGGCTTTTTATTTGCTTACATAAACAAGTGCTAGGTGAGCAGTGAGCCTGCAAACAATAACAAATGTGAGAGCTGCAGAGGAAAATGTGCCTGCCAGCTCTGAGGGAGTGCTTAAAATCATCCCTTCCACTGTTCCTATGATTTGTATGTTTTCAACATTGTGTTAGTAGTAATGGCAGCTTATGCAAAGATTTTCCTTCATAAGGGTTCACTTTTTAGGAGTGTGTCTTAGACAGCAATCTGGTACATATGCCAAAACAGAATTACCAGGGCCATATTGCGTATGGAGCTCCAGTATAGTAAGGAAGTAAATTATTCTTACAAGACCATCATGGAGTTAGAGAATATTAATCTCTAAGGCCATTGCCCCTTTTGTTGTTGTTGCTGTTGTTCTGTAAGTTTTACTAAACAATTTCATTGATAGGGCAATGCCCCATTTTCCATGTATAGGTTAAATCTAAGTAGGAACTAAAACAGCATGCTGAAAACCGAGTCCTCTGAGGTTTGATACAGTGACCTATTCATCTAGAAATACCAAGTTTGCCTGCATTAAAGCTACCAATAGACCTTATAATTTGACTTCATCTTAAATTCTGAAGCCTTTACTTAAACTATAGCTCAATTTTGAACTCCAGAATCGAAGGTTCGTTGTGTGGTATGCACACTTATGACTACAAGTATATAGAGCTATGCAAATTCATCAACTGCAACACCCCGAATTAGATGGTTTTATATTATGTAGGTCTTTCACTTCTAATTTTCGAGTTTAATTCCAAAAATAGTGCCACTGATGGCTAATTGTGTTTCAGTTTTTTTTTGACATACATACAACCCTTGCCTATTCTCAGGCTCATCCTTGCCATCTCAGCCTGCTATGTCCAGAAGAGGTATGAAAGAGCCCCTAAATTCCCACCGTCCTGAAACGGGCATGGTGAGAGAATATTTAAGGGAAGTAGTTCTCAACAACAATGAGATAATTTTGTGGCTGGGGGCCACCACAACATGAAGAGCTGTATTAAAAGGGCACAGGATTAAGAAGCTTGAGAACCACTGATTTAAGGGCTAGGAGAATTCTCATGGGAGTCAGCATCTCTGGGGTAAAAAAGCCAAGGTGCAGCTTTGATGCCTTTCTTCGCTCCTCATCGATTCCTTATGCTCTGTTTTCTTTAGTTAACCTTGTGTGGAACTAAGACTTTTAGGATCCAGAAGGCTGGTAAAAGGCACAAGTTTCTTCTCCTTCACAATCTATTCCTTTTGGTCACAGATTTAGAATAAACTTCCAACCTATGTAATCTCAACCACCTGACTTTGACATTCTACACTTTCCCTGTGTCCAGATGGGCTGAGATCAGGGTGTTAGAGGGAAAGAACTATGGAGAAATCGAAACAGGCTGGGATCTGTCCAACCCATGCATTTTTATGTCGATTTTTTTTTAAAGACACCATTAAGAAAGGCTTTGAACTTCTGTACACCAGCCAGTCAGTGGTGAGGTCTGGTTATCAAAGAAATCACAGAGAGTACTCCAGAGTAGACTAAAGTCAGTTCGAGTACATTCCCTTATTGTCTTTTCAAATATGTTTAGAAGATTTTGATTAGAGGGGAAAAAATCAGGAAACTTCTAACTCCAAGCAACAGGACAGATTTATTTCAGAGGCCAAAGGATGTTGCTAGGTCAGATGTGTTACAGAATAGCAACAAAGCATTCCAGAGGTAATTGACTATATTCTAAACAAAAGCCAGGTATTAAAATAGATGGAAATAGAACTAGCCCGAAGGGCCAGAGAAGCAGATAGATAAACAATAAAGTATGAAGAGAACAGGCTCTCTCTACTGTGATGTCGATGGCAAGATAATTAATTGCACTTAAGAGCTTTTACTTTTTACATCTTGCTGTGGTATTGCACGACTTATGGGAAGATAATAGAAGAATGATTTTTGTGCTACTTTCTAAATCAATACTATTGTGTTTTTAAGTACTCTCACACATATATATGTTTCCTCAGTGAGCCTTTGCTTGCTTGTGTATCAGTTTTTAGCTAAGTTCAATCAAATGACCTGACCTTCTCTTTTGAAAATGTCAGTGAAGGGGAGGGACTTTGGGGAGCCCATCCTTCTCTGAGGATTCATCAGTAGTAAACGGCGGAGTAATGCGGAGAGGAGTCATTTTTTTCTTTTTTTCATTAATTAACTTATCTATTCATTTTACATCCCAATCATAGTACATCCCCTTCCCAGTTGCTCCCTAGAGTTCCCTATACCTTCTTCCCCTTCTCTGAGAAGGGGGACCCACTCCGGAGCACCAACCCACCTGTAACAAATCAAGTCACTGCAAGTCCGGGCACATCCTCTCCCACTGAGGCTGGCCGGTTAGGGGAACAGGATCCATAGGCAGACAACACAGTCAGGGACAGTCTCCACTCCAGTTGTTGGGAGACCACACGAAGACCAAGCTGCACATCTGCCATATATGGCAGAGTAGCCTAGGTCCAGCCTGTGTATGCACTTTGGTTTGTGGTTCAGACTCTGGGAGCCCACACATGTCCAGGTTAGTTGGGAGTCATTTTCTCTTGAAATGTAGTCACTGGTCAATAAGCTAAATTCCCTCCACCCATCCCATGCTAATGTAAAGAATCCTAATTGAACTCACTCAACACACACACACACACACACACACACACACACACACACACACACACA
>JANHMN010000011.1:26646537-26663254 GCA_030674055.1 Rhabdomys pumilio
ACACACACACACACACACACACACACACACACACACACACACACACAGACACACACACACACACCTTCCCAGGAATGTACTGCCCACAGTAAGCTGGATCATTCCTATCAATCATCAATCAAGAAAATGTTCTGGCTATGGGCTAATATGATGAAAACATTTTCTTAATTGAGATAACCTCTTCTCAGATGACTCTAGCTTGTGTCAAGATGTCAAAAGACTAACCAGATCATGTATCTACAAGTCTTAAAATATTGAACACAATCTAGGTTCTGTTTTGTGTTTAAATCTGTCTAAAAGAAGAAAAAATCACTGAAAGATAGTAACAGACAAGTGCAAATTCTGTAATCTTTCTTCTTAGACAACCAAGAATGTTGTGTTACACACTGTGAGTGTCAAATTTAAATATTTGCTGAATCTGCACAATTCTTACAGATATTTACTCTTCTATAAATTTTCTCAATTTTAATAACTGAGACATAATAATATTTTAAAATATCTAATAGCTTCACTTCTGTCGGTGTCTTGCTTAGTGTTTTGCACATACTAGTGTCAAGTCATATTTTCCCTCTTTGCAAAAGATACTTATGGTCCTGTGAGATGACTTAGCAGGTAAAGGTGCTTGCTGTCAATCCTGGCTGACAGATTACAGTCCCTCAAACTGACGTAGTAAAAAGACAGCAAACTCCAACATATTGTCCTCTGACCTACACATGTATGATATGGCAAATGTGTCCTACCTCTTCCCCAAATAAATATATAGATGTAAATTTTTAAAAAATAATATAGTTGTGTTTCTTATCATCATTTTTGCTTGTCCCTTTTCAGTATGGTTTAGTCTCTTACATTTGCATTTTTAGTGAATATAGGCTTCTAGAGATTGCTTTAGCTCATGCCAAAGCGTGTCATTTTTTCCAAGCTCAACTTATTTTACATCTTTCCCACTCACATTAGCAAACATGTTTCCATCTTTTGCATTATTTTCTCTTCATTGGCATCGGCAAATATCTTTAAGTTCAGTACTGTCTCCGGCATCTCCAGATTCATCTTTCATACACTGAGAAAATTATAACGACCTCCACAGACAAGTTCAGAAGTAGATGGCCATTTGTAACTTGTTAAACAAATAATATTAGCTTCAGATTGGATTATTTTAACATCTCTTAGATGTTTATTGAAACTAAACCTTGTCAGTCGCTGTATGTTGCTTTCTATTTACTTGTAATTCTTTTCACTAAAAATGTTATCAAAAATTGCATCACTTGTTGAGGTATCATTGCTTCCTGTCAGCTTGATGATGATCTCTCTAAAGACATGCTCCTTCTTAAAAATGCCTCAGTCAGCCTGCCAAGCACTCCTTTTACCCATTATTACAATTAATTCCATCTGCCCACTGTTACTACTTCTTTGAGATCTTCATAGAGCTCTTTCTTTTCTTCACACCTCTGCAAAGATCAAATTGGGTCAGTGGGGCATCCTACTATCCAGTCAGCTGTGGGCATCATAGATCCAGAGTCACTTGCTTGTTAGTGTCCAGATTTGGTAATTACTACATTCTCTGTTTTTCTGGGCTGCTTTTTCAAGATCTTAATTAGATCATAATCCGACAGTAATTGTAATTATCAAGCAAATTTTAAGAAATTAGCTGAGCCTCTCAGCCATTTGGACTTATTAGAGCTAGCTTCCTTGTTTACATTATTACGCTCAAATCTATTCTCTCCTACTATGAACCTTAAAAAATAAATTTTACCTTTAACCATTGTACCAATCCTCATTTCTTCTCCTTTTCTTATATTTCTTTTTATTTATATTTCCTACCATTCCTTCGAATTAAAGGCAACTACAATAGTGAATAAACATTTGCCCATGATCCAGTAAATGACCACCCTATTGCTTACACAAGCAATTCTAATTATATTCAGTGGTCACAAAAAAAAAACAAACAAAAACACCAACAACATAAAAATAGGAAGTGAACTTTCTAGAAAGAAGGGTCCCATGGGTGGGAGATAAAAAAGAAAAATGAAGGCACATACGATCAAAATGCATTACATTCATGACTGAAATTTTCAAATAATTTTAAATAGCAGTGAGGATGATTGACCCACACTGGATTTAGATATAATATTTATATAAAGCCCTAGAGGTAGATGCGGCACTTGCTTGCACATCCACTGTGCTTTGAAACTGACTTCCTTATATACAGTATCAATAAATATTGCCTACATTATCTATACTGCAGGCCCACTACTGTTTCCAACCTTTGCAGTTCATAGAGAACCCACATATTCAATCTGATCACTACTGGTACATACCAACCATGGATCTCTATTAAACTATATTCACATTACAAGGAAGAGAGCCATCCCAAGACAAGGGCCACCTTACCGAAATGCATCTACATTTTGCTATGAGAGAGTTCCTTTGTATGTAGCGATATATAAACATATATGTGTAATTTTATTCATCCTTTTTGTTGCATGCCTGATTTGAGGGGTGGGGCACGTGGCTACTGTGTGGAGTGCAGAGGCCAACTTTCTGGAGTTGATTCTCACTTTCTACCTTTACGAGATTTTTGGATATTGAACTCTGATCACCAGGCTTGTGTGACAACTGCTCCTCCTCTACTGTCCCCTACCATTGATTGTCATTTTTTTGTTCTCACTTACTCACTTCTTCCATTCATCTTTTTTCTATTCTTTCCCTTCTTACCTTCCCGCTGTTTGTGCCAGTGATTTGCTTGGGTTTCTAACCTGGATATAGACCACTAGATCTCAGCTTCACAGTCTTTCACCTAATCAATGTATCCTCACGACCTTGCCAGTTGCCTCCTGGTTTCTGGCAGCAACTGTTAGAAATGTTCTAAGGATCATAGAAATGTATAAATAATGCTTTGGAATTGAGCACCCCAGAGTTAACCTCAGCTTTCCCCTGTTTTCATTCTATCTTATTCATTCTCTTTGCACAAATTATTCTTTTAGTCATCACTCACATGAGAAAAAAATTTAAAAAAAAACTGGAGGGTGAGCTAAGTTCTGTCAGTATGAACTAAACTCAGAAGTGTGGGAACATTGGGATCAAAAATTGGAGTCAAACAATGGGGTTGAAAGTACAATAATAAAAGTGGGGGAGCAACAAGAGCAAGAAGCTACCAGAGGATTCCCTTGGCATTGATACTCTCGCTACCTCATAATACAATAGCAACTTTCAGTCAGTGGGATTCACAGAAATACATATTTCAAAATATACATGCTTGGGTATTAATTATTCTGTTTATGAAAATGTTAAATGTCATGCTATTAACAGCAAATGCTCTCATACCATTTCAAACAAGAATGTTAATAGAAACTTTATTACCTAACTAACCTTTTAGGGGGAGAATGGCTCTTTAGTATATTAAGAATATGTAGATTTGGTAAAAAAAAAAAAAAAAGAAAAGAAATTGTGAATGTAAAAATGCTATCAACCATTCAACAATTACTCAGTTAAATGTATTTGGAGAAATCCATAATGAAGAGTAATCTCAAGTCCTTGGAAGAAGGGGTGGTAGCTTACTCTCTGAGGTATAAATTCTTCTCTTATTTAGTACCCAGTGTAAATTGGGTAATCTTCATAGGTCTAATTCGTTTGTTCACAGAGCTGGAGACAAGTATTGAGTTTTGTGTGACTTGTACAGAAATGGTGCTCAGAAAAAATTCTAAGAAGGAATGAAGTGAGAGAGGAGAGAAAAAAGTACTGAAAATACAGCCTTAAGGAAATCCTCATCCTGTGCATTGAAAAGCTCTGATCACAATAGTGCTGAAGAACTGTCCTGTCCTTGACCTGAAACATGTCATCCAATAATCCCTTGAGAACAGAAAACAGAGAAAGTGTAACCAAGCAGGAATTTCTGAATGTCATGACTCTCATAATAAAAAAACAAGGTTATCTAGAGAAGGTGAAAATATAAACTGTACCCACTGTTAGAACACAGAGAAACAGGCAGGTCCTTCTGGAAAAGTAATCATTCTGGGATGAGGTGTCTACCATGGTACCATTTCCATTTCTCACTCAATAAAAGGATAAAATATGATCCGGCCTGGATCTACACCAAATTCACATTGTTTTCCAGTTTCTTCTAATGGCAGTGAGTAATAACCAATGTATTATACATGTCCTCTTGGGCTCAATCGGTTCTATTCCAGAAGCCACAATTAAATAGAAAGCAATTAAACAATGACAAGTCTAAAAACTCAACCACCAATAGTAAAATATTTTCTCTTAGTGGAGTTCCTCCTTAAAGAATGAAGGTCGCAAGACTCATAAGTAACTGGATGAGTTGAGGCCACTGAGACCTGGCTTAGAAAAACTATTAGCCCAATACATGAAAGCAGATCCCTAAAGAATTCAGAAGAGCACAATGATCATCAACACAAAGAATAATTGAAAATTTAAAACAGACAAGCATCACTCACTTATGCGTGGCTCTTAGTTAGGGTTTTATTGCTGTGAAGAGACACCAAAACCAAGGCAACTCTTAGGAAAACATTTAATTGTAGCTGACTTAAACTTTCAGAGATTTAATCCATTATCATCATGGCAGGAAGCATGGTGGTGTATAGGCAACCATGATGCTGGAAAAGAAGCTGAGAGTTCAATGTGACAACTGACAGGCAGCAGGAAGTGAATGGCTTGAGCTTCTGAGACCTGAAAAGCCACAACTAGTGATGTACCTTCTCTAACAAAGCCACACCTACTCCAACAAAGCCACACCCCTTAATAGTGCCACTTCCTAATAAGCTATCTGGGCCACTTATATACAAACCACCACACTGTGGGTAGAAGAGACAGAAATAAATTTGTCCACTGATCCTAGAAAAGTCTTTGAGAATGTCCAGGCTGAAAAAAGAATAATGGTCTGTATGTAAGTCTTTACCTAAACACAGGTAAACATGCAGTGACCAGTTGCAACTAACAAGACTATAAAATGCTGTATGTAGTTCAAATGATGACTATTTACATAGATTAAAGAAGACAGAATCTCATTGAAAATAGTATGCAGGACACCCTGATCATTGATTTATTATAGTGGATTTCAAATGATTATATACTTCATTATGATATGAGCCTCTCAACCTGATTTCTAACTCATTAAAATATTCCCCATCTGCTAATAAGTGATTATATAATTGTTACTTATAATCCTCACTTTGGGTTTTTCCAAAAATATGTGAAAGTTTTGGTAAGCTAACACATTATTTTCGCTGCAGTCCTTCACCAATGTAGAAACTGTGACCAGAGACTCTGAGATATTAAAGTTATTCTCAAAAGCATCAGAGGAGAAAATGTTCCTTGTCAAATATTTATCTCTGTTAATGTCCCTTGGTTGCAAACTACAGACACTGAATGACCTAACATAGGGCCAAGCAGAAAACTTATTGGAAATGTGCAAGAGTAAATCACAGACTTGAAGGGGAAAAAAATGAACAATATCCTTAGTTGAGGCAAAAATAGGTCAACTCTTGAGCAGGAGATGTTCGGGGATTTTTCTCTGTAACATGATACCATTAGAGAAACTCATTTCATTCCTGAGTCTCCATTTAAATTCCACACTTGCAGGGAAGAAATTTTATTAGTCTATCCCAGTCATTTTCCCCCTGGATCGATCATGCTGTCCAGAGACTAGTGACATAGAAATGGCTACTGTAGACATCACAGATACGCAGGCAGCATTGCCACCATCAGAGCTTTTGAAATTAAGGGTTGTAAGTGTAATTATAGGAGTTGCTATAATTTTTGTCTTATGAAAAAACTAGAAAAGGAAGACTCACTGTGGCACCCAGAGCTCATGTTCTATGGCTTTTAGCATCATATTCTAGGGTTCCTGTGTGACCTACCCAATGTGTCATGTTCCAGTTATCTAAGGATTGCTATTTAGTCTTAATATTGTCAAGGAGATATAGATACCAGAAAAGCAAGAACTCTGTCCTCCACCTGTATAACCCATACTTAGCTGAGAGTTAATATAGACACCTAAAACGTGTTATTAAATGGTGAGTACATGACCATATATTCTCATCAGACCTTCTAATACCAAATCCATACTAATTACTGATATGCTAAACATGTACAAGCTCTAAATAAACACACAAAACTCAGTTTCATTTTTTTTCAAACTGAAGGTAGTAAATACTTTAGTGACAAAAAAAATTTTAAAAATTATTTAGAAGTACAAAGTATGAGTTTATCTTTATATTTCTTTTTTATATTTACAATACTTGAAGTACCCAGTGGCTGGAATAATTTCAAATTGATGATTTCCATTGGTTTTGTTAATTGCACACAACCAAGGTCTGTACCTTAGACAACAGAAAGGGTAGGTAGCAAAATCTTCATAATAAATCTGAGTCCATTTACCTGCTTGGCTGGACATATACTTCTTGGATCATAAAATTTGTCCTCTGTAAGCCCTAGGATTGGTAATAACGATGTGAAGTTGAGTGAACTAGCAGCCCCAAAGCATGAAAGTGATAGTGTAGGGCCTATCATAAATTTGCTGTCATGGAACTTTCATCAAAGTGTTAAGACATGGGCGCTGCAGAGTAAGGCATATATTCACCTTGCAGATGGCATAAGTGGCAAGTCTTTGGAAGAAACAGTCTGGACTACTCAAATTGACACCGTAATTCACCAAAAGCAACCAGGTTCACAAAATACATTTTAAGTTACCACACATGTAAGTTCATTCCTAAACAATCCCAACATGTGGAATCAGCAACACTTGCTTTGTTGTTGTCTTTAGTCTTCTATGATAGTATAATATCAGAGTATCAGAGAAATCTTTGCTGGTTTCACTGCATCTGCAGCAGATGCTTTCTTTTGCATCTCCCTTGACTGATGATATTTATAGCCAGAGTAGAAATACATCATCAATGTGGTTTTGTAAAATAGTGTTCTATCTCTTTACCAACGGTAGAAGAAGGTTTACCTCAAAGTATATTCCAGCATCCTTCTTTTTCCCCCTTCTGTTCATTCGTCCAGACTTCCTCATGCTGAGAAATACTCTAATATCAGAGGACAAGCCTTAAGATTCCTACTCCCCTGTGAAACCACCCCTGTACATCTGTATTTCCTTCCCCTAACCCTGTGGGTAATGCAAATTTTCATTTCAGCATCAGCATTTGCATTACATTTCATCTGTGCTGCAGAACAAGATGCCTCTGCTATGTTGTTGGAATTCTTGACCTGATGGTATACAGCCTTTTCCATTGAGTTCAGATCCTGAGTTAGGGGTAGAAGATCATGACATCCATTCTAGTGCCTACCCCTGCATGTCATCATTTATTTTACTAAGTGACTCTCGAGCATCCTTTGTTTTGCAAAGCACCTCTCCAGTAGTTGTCCATTGGGCAGAAACCACATTTTCTTCATTTTCTCAGCCATCTCCTGTAAACAGAAGAGTACCCGGCACAGTAACTGATACTTCTAACAACAACAACAACAAAAAGTCCTTAGATGAAGTTCATAGAAAGAGCATACCACAAATAATTAGAATCCTTCACCAGAACAATTTTGTGGCAGCAAAGAGATGTGTTTAAAAAAAAATCATAGACTTCCCTCTGTTACCAGTCACAAAGTGATGCCTTTTGTGGAACAAAATAGCACATGCTGGGCTTGTGTTCCTGATGAGATCAGCACGTAATGCTGATAAGATCTGAGCTATATTGTCATCCTATTTTTATTTTTTATGAGCATCACATTCGTGTATAAATGTTTGAAAGAGAAAAAAATTGCCTCCTCATTTTGAAATGTTATGTCTGTGAATAAAATATGTACATGGATTTGAGACTTGGGTTGACACTACAACAGTATATTTAAGATAGACTATTTATCTTTTACAAGCACATTTCACTGTTTTAACACATCTATTTGTTTCTGGAATGAAGGCAGAGGCACGGGAGTGGGAAGGAAGGAGGCAGGAAGGAGAGGAAACAGGGAGCTTTGTGTTGTGATATTTCAGCTTCCCTCTTGATGGCAAAATTCTAACTGGAATACGGTTTTGTTATTCTGGATGTCAGTTCACAAATCATGAATTAAGCAGTTCAAGCCAAGTGGCACCTAGCAGTAAAACTGGCATTTCTCAAAATATTGGCAGATCGCGCGAGCAACTGTTGATTTTAAATGTTTAATGAGCAATATGTTACTTATTCCAGTAATATTGTTGTGTTTGCCTAACCTTTCTCCGACTGCCTCCTTCTGCTTATTGCTGGAAAGCTTCCAGAATGGAAGGGTGAGCCAGGGGAGACAGTGTGGACAGTCCTAATGAGGGAAAACTGGAAGAAGAAAAATTCATTAAACTTGCTCTCCTGATGATTGGAGAATCTTGCATTCCTTCTCGGAATCAGAACCTAGGGAGATACATGATGCTACAGAATCCAAACATGGAGTTACCCCCCACATGTAGCCCCGCAGTGGAGTTATGAAAAAACCAAAGGCAAGGGTAGGATGGCCGTGGTTAGGATAGGAGAGTCTTCATCCAGAAGATGAACGTGTGGCAGGATTTTGACCCAACTACGTCAGCAGAGCAAAGAGGTAAGAAAGAAAACAGAGGCTCACATTCTATAACAGCAGCATTTGGAATCCTGACCAGCCCCCCGCCCACTTATACTCAACATTATAACCAACACACACTTATGTCTTGGTGGTACTGGCTGGTGAGGCCATGTGTATGCCTGACTGGTATGTGTAAATTGCTGGAAGAGATGAAAACCCCATCGAGGTATTGTTAATGAGCCATAAACAAACCGTGAGTATCAGTTGTTGCCTTAAAAAAATTAATTAGCTCTCTTTATCAGGGCAATTCATGTTAGCCAAAGTGAATGAAGAACTTGAGGCATTACTAAGTTTGAAATATTCTACAGGGGTAATGTAGATAATTCATGCAGAAGATCTGGAACAGCAGGGATGTTAAAATGGAGATAACCATATGACTGATTAGCATAAAATATTAGCTACAAAGGCAAATCCTGTGCACAGAGCTCTCATTATATTTGGGCACAGAAAGGGATTTCCTTCGTGCTCTAAGAATTTAAATGAAAGGGAAAAATATCAATTACCTGTTTGTGGAAGTGAGGGAAGGATTTCTGCCTTTATTATAAATATGCCATGAGCCAGCTGCCACTCTTCTAACTGCATTATGATATTGTTTCTAAGCTTCAGCTGGAAAATGTTGTTTTTTAAAGTCCACCCAGGGTTATACTTTAGTTACTTTTATCCGTATATAAAAACACAAACGTATGTTCAGAAGTTTGTTTTATGTAGAATGGGATTGTGCCTTCCTTTAACGCAGGCACAAAGCTTGGTTTTTGGTTTTGAAGTAAGACAAAACAACAACAACAACAACAGCAACAACAACAAAAATCCAATGACTCTGGAAATGATGTCAGAACAACAAAAAAAAGTTTGACTTTTAGTCTTTGACCACAGTCTCTAACCTTGGCAATGACCCCCTCAAATGAATATTCAGTCATGATAGCAGAGGCTTATCAAAGAAAAGTGATTTGAGACTCATCACTAAAAGTCATCTTTTATTGAGCAACTACTATATGACAAGCAAAGGGATGTTTGGGATACTAGTCTAATTATTCTGTACCCTGAAGGTTTCTATTTACAGAGGCAGGGCTATAGGGCAGCAATTCTGACAACCCACCACATCCAGGACCGTAAAATGTGTAAGAGCTTGTCAAACCCCTCCTCTAATATCTCACTCAATTAGAGATTTCAGCACTGGGATATGCGAAGGTGTGAATGAATCTTATTTAAGGGGTGAGGAAAACAACATAAATTTGTATGTTAGGCTGAAGTGACTTAACTGGCTTCCTCTTTTGCAAAGGAGCAAAGATAACACCTCTTTGGAAGAACTCCGAAACAGGTTATGATCTGGTGTGAAAGTAGCAGAGTGTTTGTTCCCATCCACTTACTGGCCAAATCATCCTCCTGTATCTTTTCTGAATGTGTGTGTGTGTGTGTGTGTGTGTGTGTGTGTGTGTGTGTAAAATTTCCACCTCTACTATCACAAGTCATTTCCATAATAACCTTATTAGCCATATATATGTGTGTATATATATATATGTATATTTTTCTAAAAAATAGAAGCCTTATTAAACACAATTTATCTTGTCTTTCTTGTTAAAGTGTTGACTATGTGCTGAAAAGTCCATATTCAATAGCAAACTCTTTATCCCTTAGATCTCAATGTCAGCGACTTTTTAATCAGATGATGCCTTCCCACATCAGTTGCCAGGTGAAACCTCCGTTTTATGCTGGATGCCTTGTGCTCTTAGCACAGGTTAGAACTGATGCTTCAGTCAATCGAATACATACAAAACTGAGATGAACACTCCATGGAAATAAAAATGACCTGGATGTTCACACTGGTTCCTCACTTCTCACCCAGACAACCCCAGATATTGAATTGATTGTATAATGAGTACCTAGGGGTCTTACAGGCAAATAACCCTTCAGTGCTTACCTCGTGAGTCTCTGTTTAACTGAGAATGCAGAAATGTATGCAATATATACAAGACTATATAATCTAGGCAACAGTCACTCTAAATCATTTAATGACAACAGAGACCAAAAGGAATATGGGAATCAAAAATACAGATGGATATGAGGGAAGCTTTGAAGGGAGAAAAGAGAAGGGGGAAGTGTTATGATTAAATTTTAGTCTCAAAAATTAAACTAAAATACAGATGGTTTCAAGACATGGCTAGAGAAGGATACAGGAGAAAGAAGGAATTTAAGACTTCATAAAGGAGAGCATTTGGGCAGGTTCTTTAAGACTATGTTGAAAGATCCCAGGCAGAGGAATCTTTTTGTAGAAAAGGGTTTGTTTGCATTGAAATCATAAAGCTCTAACTCCATCACATCAAACAACGTGAATCAATATTTTACAATACACATAAACAGTCTTTAAAGCTTGACTCGATTTAAATATGCAGTAAATACGGTGAAAAGCCTCAAAGTGAGACAAACCTACAAAACTGCAGCAAGTCAGAGGATAAAATATCTCTGAGTGCCTAGGGACCCTGGCATCCTGCAAATGGGTAGAGGTCAGCTCCTGCAGGCAGATGTACACCTTCTTAGGATGCTTCTTAAATGGAAGGTCAAATCCTGGGCTAATCTCCAGAGAGGACTTGAGGAAGCAGATTGGAGCATCTCCAGCAGCCTAGGAAAAGTGAACTATTAAATTTAACTGCATGCATTTACTTATATGCTGCTTAGTAATTTGCATATATTTCCTCTTTTGAACTCCTTGGTAACCTTATGAGGTCACTATGACAAGTATTATATATCTTCTATTTTATGGATGAGAAAAGTGAATTAGGGAGATTTTAATGACTTTCCCAAAGTTTGGAGACAAACTGAGTACCTGTAGTCCTTAAATCCAGTTCTAAGACTCTAATACTAGTGTCTTAGTAAGGGTTTTGATACACCATCACCGAAACTAATGTGGGGAGGAAATGTTTTATCCCACTTACACATTCTGAATCACAGTGCACAGAGGAAACTAAAACTTGGAAGGAACCTGAAGGCAAGAGCTGATTACTGGCTTGTTCTCCATGACTTGCTCAACCTGCTTTCTTATAAAACCCAGGACCACCAACCCAAGGATGGCACCATCTACAGTGGGCTGGGCCCCTGTCTATCAATCACTAATTACGAAAATGCCTTCCCTCACAGTGGTGGCACATGCCTTTAATCCCAGCACTTGGGAGACAGAGGCAGATGGATTTCTGAGTTCTAAGCCAGCCTGGTCTACAGAGTGAGTTCCAGGACAGCCAGAGCTATACAGAGAAACCTTGTCTCAAACTACCTCCCCCAAAAATGAAAATGCCTTACAGCTAGATCTTAGGAAAACATTTTCTCAACTGATGTTCTCTCTCCTTTCAAATAACTCTAGCTCATGTCAAGTCGGCAGAAAATTAGCCAGCACAACTATAAAGACTTGATAATTATATAAAACAAAAATACTAAAGTAAGATAGACAAAAGATGAGATACAAAAATGAAAATAGATTTTTATGAACTCCTGCTGTATGAAAAATCTTTCTTTTCACCAATTACTATTTAGGTTATACCCTCTCTAGTTTCTCTAATCCTTTTATTTTCTATACCGAGCCATATATATTTCCTCTTTCTGATATTTTTTGCCATTTCTGAAATAGGACTTTTGCTCTTATTATTTAATAAAAAAACATGAACTGGATATGGAGATTCAACTTAGAGGTAGAGAAGTGTGCTCTTAGTGTGTAGAAGGCTATAAATTGGACCCCTAGCACCAGGTAGGGGAAATCTCACTTTGGCACTAGACAGAGTAGAATGCAATTCCTGATTGACCTATCTACTAGCTTTCAGTACGTATAAAATCAATTCAGATCCCTGTGTCTCAACTACATCTATAAATAGCAATATTTATATAAAAAGATACAAAGATACCAAAATGTTATCTTACCAGAATTGGGAAAAAGAGTATGTGTGGAATCATTACCACATCCCTTGTTCACAAGAATCTCTCAATATATATTCACCCAGTGATGCTTCTCACTGCCTTCTTCCTGCTTAGTATGCTTTTGCCATCCATGGCCTTTTGTGTAACCAGGCACTTTTTAGGGGTTTTATTTCTTCTTGTTTTGTGAAGATTGTCATTAGAATTCTGGTAGGTATGGCATTGAATCTACAGATGGCTTTTAGTAGCATAACCATTTTCTCAATATCAATTCAGCCAACCCAGGAGCATAGACTAAGTTTCCATCATTGGGTATCTTCAATTACTTTTCAATATTTTAAAATATTTATTGTAAAGTTCTTTTACCTCCTTGCTTAGGTTTATTCCTGGCTGTTTTTCAACTTATTTTGAATGGAATTATTTCCAAATTTCATTCTCAACAATTGTAAGCTACTTATTTTTGTACACCGATTTGATACCATTTATCATTTTTTACCAAAAGTGTTTTATCAAATTTTAAAGTTTCCTGATGGAGTTTGTGAGTTTTTTTTTTTTAAGAGTACAGAATCATTTCTTTTGCAAACAGGAATATTTAATTTCTTTCCACACTTTATCCATTTTATATCTTTCTCTTGTTGCTACAGCTGAAACTTTGAACCGTATATTGAATACAAATGTCATAATTTGAGAATAGGCATTCTTGCCTCCTTCAGATTAGATAGGAAATGTTGGAAATGCTCTCAGTCCTTTATCATTTAGTATAATGTTGGCTGCAGCTATGTCTTATATATTAGGTTAATGCAAAACAACTGTGGCTTCAGAGTCTTCATTTTAAATCATGGTAATTAGGCTCAAATACATCTTTACTAATCAGGATAGGAAGTATTACAGCCAACGCCTTGTTGCTAATAGGAAGGAAGTTTTACATTCCTGTAGAATAAAAACTTTTCTTGATTTGACCAACATTTAGAAAAGCTTCTCCATCAGAAATGCTAGTGATGATAAGCCATTGGCAGAAGTTCAAGTGAATATCATTGATGAGGCCAAAATGTGGATGCATAGTTTGTCTAACTTTTGAGTCATTGCTTGTAAGGTACATGTTTTGACGTTGTGCAGAAGAACTGAGTGTGTTCATTAACCAAGTTGTGAATTTTGGTGCCTCTCATCCATTTTTGTGAGAATATTTCTCAGATGTAATGGCTCCACTAGAGTTCAGAAACTGTCCTGGATCAGAGTGGCCGTAGACCACTAAACAATGACCATGACTTCTGTCTAAGTTTGGCTCTGGAGCATGCTTCAAAGTGTCATCTCAGTCTGCCCACTAGGAAGGTTATCTACCATTGTGATATACAATCTGCTTTGCATGGCGCGTAACAGTCCAATCAAGTCCAATCTTGCATAGATAGGAGAGAGTGATGGTTCCAAATGACAACTTTCTTTCCATTCTTCTCTCACACAATACATTCAGACAGCAGCCTCCCCTCCCTCCCCTCCTTCCAGCTCTCCCACATCTTTCCTCTCCTCTGGATCCACTGCTCCTCCATTTCCCTTCAGAGAAGAGCAATAAGATGCAATAAGAGTAGGCACAAATTTAAAGCATTTGATCTGCTCACTGGGAGCCCACTCATCAAGCTCGTAAACTATCCAATCTGTTTCAAATGTTGAATGACCATTAAGTGGTCCACACTGAGTTCTTTGGCGCCTTCTTGTCTAGTTTTAACTAGACAATTGCTTTCAATTGTCTGCTATTGCACTCCTCATTTTTAAGGTCCGGCTCTCCTTTTCAAAACTTCTTGAAGCACCACTGCTCTGTAGATTTGTTACCAGTTACTCATCCAAATGGGCTGTTGGTGTCATGAGTGGTCTCTGCTCCTTTATCACCCATGTTGGACTTGAAAGAAGTGCTGAAATTTTTCCTAACTCCATATCCACAGAATAAAATGAACATAAAATAAACAGCAAGTAGTAAGCCTTTCACAAAAAGAAACATGATAAATGAACATTAAAATATTTGTAGAGTTCAGAAGACAACTTGTTGGAATCAGTTGTTTTCTTACTTCTTGCATCCTCTGAAGCATATCCTCGTGTTTTTCTGCATCTTTTGAGTTGATCATATGATTTCTGCTTTTAAACCTATTAATTTTCTGTACCATGTTCATGATTTAAGGTGTCAAACTATCTTTATATTCTTTGACGAAACCAACTAGGTCATGATGCGTGACCCTCTTAATGTGTACTTGAGTTAAGTTTGCAAGTAATTTGTTGACAATTTTTGACGTTATAGTAACCAGGGGAACTAGTCTGTTGCTTTTTTTTTTCTCTTTCATTGTAAGAGGTTATTTAGTATTAAGTATCAACTATTAGTTTTAGTATCAAAGTAATACTTACTTCATAGAAAAAAATGTAACCTCTTTCTTTTTTGTGGAACTGATAGGTATTTGATTCTAGAAATTTCTTGATAGTTTGGTAGCATGCAGCACTGAATCGGTCCAGTCTTGAGATATGTCATATTACCTAACCTCAAACTATGCTTCACAGCCTTCAATACAAAGTATAATACTGGCACCAAAAGTGACAGACAGATACAGCAGTGGAATTTAATAAAGAACCCAGGAATAAACCCACACATCTATAGCTATCTAACATATAGCAAAGATGTCAAAGCCACACACGGGCCAGGCATGTGTGTAGGGTGTGTGTGTGGGGGGGGGGTGAGTTGCTATTTAGCAAATGGTGCTGGCAAAACTGGACATCTACCTACAGGAGGATTAAATTAAATTTGTATCTCGCCCTGCACAAAAATCAATTCATAGTGGGGCAAGAACCTTACTTTATAAACTGAAAATGGAGAATATACTTCAACTTATAAGCACAGAAGTGGACTTTCATGTCTAAGCCATATGGCTAGTCTAAGCTGTCAGTCTCAGTGAGAACACCACATCACTCTGCTCCACTCCATCAATTCTAGGATCTCCTGGGCAGCAAATATAAGGAAAAAAATATTCTGTGGATATGAGCTAATACTGTTCTCACAGGGAAAACATTTCAACTACTGGAAATATAATTTCTAGTTTCTTAATTTGAAAGTTCTGTGACTGACTCTTATGGGTTGCTTGCCCATCTTGTCGGCTATTTATGTGGGATTTCACATAATGGCTTTTCTCTGCCATTGCAACCCAAAGCACTATGCACCTTGCAGGACTGTGATCGCCAGTTTTCCAGCAGGCAAAGGAAATGCCCGGGGCCTTTTCAGCTGCTTTAGAAAGAAGCGAGTGTGAAGCTGTTAGTCTGATTCTAACTTTGACTACACTGCTCCTGGGAATAACTCCATTCCGCGGCAAGTGCAGTGATCTCTTCCCCACAAAGTCTTGGGATGCAAGATGAAATAGCTCAGTTCATATCCACAGCCAGACTTTGAAAACCTTCTTTAAAGCATGGCTAGTTTAGAAGACAGGGCAAGTGAAACAAAGAAATGGGCTGCCCCTGTATAGCTCTAGCAGAGATAGTGATGGGAGGAATCCTCACTGGAGCAGTAATATGGAGAGTCTCTGAATTCAACACCAATCAGAGCCATAGGCATTCTGCATTAGACCTAAGAAGCATTTGTGAATGAAAGTCCTCATCTGGGCTACCGTATTCGGGTCCCACAGCTTTAGAAAGGTATTTAGCATGATTTAAAAGTAGATATGGGTAGAGAAGTGTTGAGATCACAATATTTTTAAATTGTAACAAGCTGAGCTAATAGGACATTACTTTTATTTTTTATTTATTTTTATTTTATTTATTATTTATTTTGTTGTTGTTGTTGTTGTTGTTGTTTGAGATAGGGTTTCTCTGTATAGCCCTGGGCTGTCCTGGAACTCACTTTGTAGACCAGGCTGGCCTCAAACTCAGAAATCCACCTGCCTCTGCCTCCCAAGTGCTGGGATTAAAGGCATACACCACCACTGCCCGGTTAGGACATTACTTTTAAAGTGTTCTTTTTATATTATTTACTATACTTCTGTGTAGCAGCAGTTCTGATACTAAGGTCCTGTTCCCCAGTTGCTTCTTGATCTGTGAGTAAAGAAAGCCATGGGCTAATTGCTAGGTCAAAGTGAAAGGCAGGACTTCCTTGTCCCTGGAGGCAAGCAGAAAGACACAGGGAGAAGAGGAGAATTTGCTGTGTTTTGGAGAGGGAGAGAGAGAGAGAGAGAGAGAGAGAGAGAGAGAGAGAGAGAGAGAGAGA
>JANHMN010000011.1:26663264-26681293 GCA_030674055.1 Rhabdomys pumilio
AGAGAGAGAGAGAGAGAGAGAGAGAGAGAGAGAGAGAGAGAGAGAGAACAGCAACAATGTGAGGTTTCAAATGGAGTACTCCCACAGGCAGATGGTCCCGGGTGTTTAAGCAGGGGCTAGATGCGACTGAGCAGTAAAAGTTTAGGGCAGGTGGGAGGTGCAGAGAAAAAAATATTAATAAGGGGGCTCTTTTCCAGGTGGAAGATAGTAGCAGCCAACAATTATGCCAAAAAGGCAAGTTGAAAAGGAACAACTGTGTGTGTGTGTGTGTGTGTGTGTGTGTGTGTGTGTGTGTGTGTCTTTTATCTGTGGATTCAGGGGAAGCCGAGTGGGGGCTGGTAGCTCAGCTGATTCCCAGAGGTAAGGCAGGGCAGCAAAAAGCCACACACAACACTCTTGTGTTTTAAAACTGAGAAATACAACATCCCCGAAGAAGTTACAGATCATTAGATGTGTGTTCCTGTGCTTCTCTCCACATAAGAGGCAAGCAAATATTTTCTATAGAACACGCAATAGAAGCAAATACTCGCAGCTTTATACTTGATAGAATCTCTTGCAACTAGGCTTTTACTGAGGCAGAAAACAGCAAAGTAAATGCTCAAGCATGTGTCCTTGTTAAATGTTATTTAACAACAATGAAATCTGAATTTTGTTTTTTTTCATATAATAGTTCTCTTGTAATTCCTAGTCATCTATAAGAGAGAGGCCCATTATTAGCTATGAACTGTGTACAATCGGGCAAAAGGTCAAACTTGTCAATGGAACAGATCGCCCACCCCTCCTCTGCTGCTCTATTCAGTTCAAACTTAAATCTGGAAAAAAAATAAATAGCAATTTTAAGAAGTGTGCGTGCGTGCGTGTGTGCGTGCGTGCGTGCGTGCGTGCGTGCGTGCGTGCGTGCCAGTAAATAAATATGCTCTGGTAAATATGTTTGACCAGCAATCTTAAGTTTTTATTCAATATAGATATTATGGCTGGGGGGTGTAGTTCAATGATAGAGAATTTGCCAAGCATGTGCTGGGTGCTCATCTCTACTCTAGCACTTGAGGGAGGGCAGGGTGAGAGACAGACTGCGTTCTGTTCATCATATACAAGATAGGGAGCTGGAGTACCTAAGAATAATGACTATTGACAGAGAGGGATCTGGAAGGATGGGCCAGTGGCTAAGAACACCAGTTGCTCTTTCAGAGGATTCCATAATTTGATTCTTAGCACTTTAATATTAGCTCACTCCATTCAGGAATCAGTTACTCCAATTCAGGGGATCTGATGGCCACTTCTGTCCTCCATGACCACTGTAGTAGACAGACTTGCATGCAGGCAAACCACCCATAGACTTTAAAAGAAATACATTTTAATTTTAAAAAAAAGTAGAACAAATTCAAGTCATTACTATTATTTTAATCATTGTAATGGTTTCTAAATAGTTGCTTCAGCTTTCCTTTTGAGCATTATATTATTTTATGTCATTGTATATTGTTAACACTGGACATAACATTGTTAGCAAATTCAATTTTTTATTATGATATTTAAAGGTTTTAACTGTATGTGTTCAGTATACATGGTATGTTGTTGCACAAGGATAGTTTCACATGAGAGTACATTGTACCTTCAGCACGTTCTCTTCCGTGATTTCTAACCCTCCCCTTCACATTCTTCAGCCTCTGCTTAGGCTCTAGGCAGTTTTACTTCTATTATCATGAATGTATATATATATATATATATATGTGTGTGTGTGTGTGTGTGTGTGTGTGTGTGTGTGCGCGCGCGTGTGTGTGTATGTATATATATATATACATACATATACATATACATATACATATACATATACATATACATATACATATACATATACATATACATATACATATACATATACATATACATATACATATACATATACAATGATTTTATGTATCTGTACAAACTTTAGGGACCACAGACAAGACATATGACAACAAATTAAATTCTTTCATACATATTCTTTGATAATTCCATGCATTTATAAAATGTGTTTTGTTCTTATTTCCTCCCTTCCTCATCCTTTTTCAAGTCCCACTATACTTTTTCTTCTTCCCAGCACTTTCATGTATTTTTTTTTCATATAACCAGCTGAGTTCAATTAAGGTTGCTTACATGAGCATGAACGATGGGGAGGTTATTCATTGGAGCCTTGGCAAATGCAGAAAATGATCTTCTATCTCCCAGCTACAAGTAACTGCCAATAGCCTCCTCCTGTGGTTAAGTGAGTCCTCATGAATATCTCCTCTGCCCACAATAGCGTGTTTACTGGCCCAATCTTGTGCAAATCTTGTGCAGGAAACCACGTGTAGTGTGACTTCACGAGGGCAACAACCATGTTATATCCAGAAGACAGAACTGTCCAGCATGTCTTCACATCCTTCGGCTCTTATATTCTTTCTGCACCTTCTTCTGATATGTTCCTTGAGCTTTGGAGGGAGTGATGTGGATTCTCACATGGTGCAGAACACTCAGTTATCAATTATTCTCAGCCTGTTGACTAATTGTGAATCTCTGCATTAGATGAAGCCTACTGCAAAAAAGAAATTTCTCTGACCAGGGCACAGAACAGCACTAATCTATGAGTATACGTATAAATATTTAAAGACAGTTTGACAACGTGTCTATTTAGCAGAACAACAGAAGAGTCATTCCTAGGCTCTATAGCCTACTCAGACTTTTAATCAGGTTTCTAGAACCATACAAGAGACCATCCTGTAGAGTAGGCCTCAGATCCAGTCAGAGGTGATTGGCTAACCCCTTAATAGCCATGCCACTGTTGTACAGGTGGATACATCTTTATTTGTCAGGTAGGTAGTATAGCACACAGGGTCCACCTCTGGAGGAAATCATTGATGACTTTGTTCCCTCAGCAGCTTACATAACATCTTTGGGCAGAATGAAAACTAACCAATCTTGAGCAAGTTTTCAACTCAGTTTTAGATTCATTTCTCTATGCCCGGAAACCAAAACACATGACTCTTCAGTTAAACAGGATTTCCACTCAGTTCTGGTAAATCACAGAGAGCAGTGGAATAGCCTGTATTGGTTGGAGAGTGGTTCTTTTGGCCTACTCTGGCCAAAAGTTTTCAAGTATAATCATACACTTACACTGGGAATTTTCTTTAATAATATATAGCTCCCGGGAACAGCATTAGCCACCATTATAGGATACTTTATTTCAAAGTCTATTCAAAAATTAAAAATTTTAATTAGCTTTCAAAGCAATACATTTCCATATGGCTCTTTCATACATCCTTATGTTTGGTTAGCTCTCACTCCAACATTTTTTTAAAGATTGATTTATTTATTTTATGCATATGAGTACAACACCATTGCTTTCTTCAGACACATGAGAAAAGGGCATCAGACTCCATTGTAGATGGTTGTGAGCCACCATGTGGTTGCTGGGAATTGAGCTCAGGACCTCTGGAAGAGAGCAGTCAGTGCTCTTAACGGCTGAGCCATCTCTCCATCTCTCCAGCCCTACTCCAACATTTGTTGCCATGCTCCCCAGTGCCAGAACACTAATACCATTAAATCTTGCCACCTATAGTATTCCTGGCCTTTTTTTATGGCTCCCTGGCCTCTGCAGACACTCCAAATTAAGCACACAAATCTAAAATTGAGAAGATAGGAGCCACCTATATTAGAAAGGATATATACATTTGTCTTTCTGGGCCCCAAAGTAAGTATTATATTCTTTATTATGCTTTTTTTGTTTTTACTTAAAAGAGCTAGTAAAAATGAAGCAGGGAGTTTCAAGTAGAAAACTTTCATGTATTTGTGTTCTCTCTGTCTCTGTCTTTGTCTCTCTCTGTCTCTCTCTGTGTCTCTCTGTCTCTTTGTCTTTCTGTCTCTCTGTCTCTCTCTCTGTCTCTCTCTCTGTCTCTCTCTCTGTCTCTCTCTCTGTCTCTCTCTCTCTCTCTCTCTCTCTGTGTGTGTGTGTGTGTGTGTGTGTGTGTGTGTGTATGTCCCTGCATATGTGCATGTCTTTGAGTATGTGTCCATGTGTCCATCTCCTTATAACAGATATAAAGGCTATCTGGTAAGCTGATGGTCTTTGGCTTTTTATTGATGGCTATCGAACTTTGCATAATGGCAGCTATTTGTGGTGGCCACACTCTTTATATTACTCTAAATTATGTAATTTAGCTTTATGCCTGGAGAGAAATTGTTTTGTTTTGTCCTACTGGAAACTCTTTGAATATTTGTCAAACTGTAGAAAAATAATTTTGCTCATTCTAAAACTGAACATGAACAGTAAAAATGGAATATTGATATTCTTCTCCTGACCTCTGGCAGTGGTGTAGTCATTAAGTAAAATGTTGACTGAAGATTGTCTTATAGAATACTTTTAAAGTTTTGGTCCTTGTACTACACATTTTTTTTCTGATTTAAATCTAATAATCCAATGTACTCTAAGTGCAAAATGGCATACTGAAATTTCTTTATATAGAATTATGTCTGCCCCTTGAACTATTCTGAAAAATCATTATCTTGGAGGTTCGGTGATTGCTTTTTTTGTCCCAGAAAAGAGACATTTAAGAGGGATTTAATAGGAAGAAGAGTTGAATAGAAGGTTGAAAGAGTGTAATGAGAAGGTACATAATCAAAATATATCACATATTAGTTACATAATTATGAAATAATAAATACATTAAAAAGGGAAATCTACACAATCAATTGAAAATGCATTAAAATTTTTCAATCAAATTTTATTTACTCATTTCATTTATTTCTTGCCTTTACTTATTTATTTATTAATTTACATATATGTACAAACATATATATATATATAAAAACATATATATGTAAACTATACACATGTGTGTGTGTGTGTGTGTGTGTGTGTGTGTGTGTGTGTGTGTGTGTTTGTAGGTACATGCCATGTCATTACTGGGAATAAAACTGAGATCCTCAGGATTAACATGGGCAGCTCTACCTGTTGGGCCATGTAGCTGGCCATTCAATCTTATTTTAAATTTGTCTCAAATTTCTTATCATCATCTCCAGAGGGGAGAACTGTTTCTGTTAGAATATTGAACAATTGCATATCCCTCCATCCTAAGTTCAGTTGTATACATTTTATTGACTTTGCCTGAGCATGTTTTACACTCACGTAGTTAATGCATAGCCGAAATCCCAATCTTCATACCAAGGGCAATAACTTTGTCTTTAATAGAACATATTGTTCTGCCGGTAGACAGAGCAATAGGATAGGGCTTGAGCATGAGAAGGAGGCACATTCATGGTCTTTGATGTGCATGAGAACCTTTATCAGCTACTCAAGCATGAATCTACAGCCCTTTGGTTATCTGGAATTGGTTATTAGGACCATTAATACTGGTTTTTAAATTCTCCAAACATTTTTAGAGTCTCTGATCCCTTAAAAAGAACTGAAGGCTACTATATTCGCCAAGCCTCTGAGAAAATGAAGCATATGTTGTATCCAATAAATGAAATCACTCGCTCCTCTGTCGTTTCTTCTCTTCTGTATAGCGCATCAAATGACCACTTGATAGTCTGAATATTTCCTGCCTTATTACAATGAAGTATTTCTGTGGATTCAGTTTAGGATAAGCCAAACTAAGCAAGCTTCTCAGTCTTTGAACTTGGTCCACCTACTTTTCTAGAGAGACATATGACTCCAAGTCGTCTTAATTCTTTCCTGGTGTCAGTCTCCTCTGTCATGTGATCTCACTGATTCCCCTGTGCCCTCTCAGGCCCCTTTCTCTTCTCTAGGACCTTGGTTGATTCAGTACCTCTTTTCTTGCTGTCCTGTGTTCACATCCTTCTTGTGGTCATTTTTGCCTATCCATACATCAGATCAGACATTATTATCTGAGAGGACTGGTAAGTTTTCCTCCTGGTAACTTCCTTTACTTAAAAAGGGTTGATTTGAATGGTTAACTTCGTTACACCCTGAGACTGTAAAGCTTTGACCAAGAACCTGAAATCACCCAAGCATATCATGTTGAGCTATTAATATATAGGTTCAGCTTTCTGGAAACCAACATTATTTGAAATCACTACACAAGTAAGCAAAGAATGAAAAGACTTGAAAGTCTTGCAATTTAGTCCATGTATTCCAAGACCTCCTGCTTGGAACCTCCCCAGTTACTGTCTGAGAAATTGGGTCATTATTGTTCATCAAAGTATGTAGCAGCAAGTTTAAAAATCTACTCAGCATTACCTTAAGTAAACTCAAAAATTGTATTGTGCCTCATACTGATTCCAAAGCTGATATGTATATGGTATGTAATATATATGTATATTTTTGTGTAATGGACCTTTATCTATCTATACCTGCATAGAATTTCACACCATAACTCATTAGAGTGATTTTCTCAGATTACTTCCTGACCCCTTAGCCCAAATATTTACATAAGTTAAGTCATAGTTGTTTAAAATGTGAGGTCTGAGTCTATGACCTTCCCTTCCTGCCAGCAGAGTTTCTTTTTCCATTCTAGTCTCCCTAGTTCCTCAGAACCCATTTCACCAAGTACCCATCCTGATTGCCTGCAGGCCAAGAAATCCCTTAGCTGTTAATTGAGAATTAAGACATTGCTGATAAAAGGTATAACCACTTGCATTAATATTTGCATTGCAAAAGGAGTCTTAATGGGGAAATAATTACGCTTTAAAGATTGGTATCTGTGAAGCAATTTATCCAGTCTGGCAATCTCTCAAGTCTCTCCACACTGACAGCTTCTGCTTTGCATCCTGTTCCCTGAGCTGGCAACAGGTAATCTCAGTAACCATATATCCAAGGTACAAGGGTACACATGGGTTAGTTTGGAATTCTATATAACATGATCTAAAAAGGCACTGAAACTCTCATGTGCTTACAAATCAATTTGCTCTTAGAAGACCTTCCAACAGTTGAAAAGATCACCAGCCATCTATGTCATTTTCTAAGGTTGCAAACAGCTCATCTACTTATCACAAGTAATTTTGAAATGAACTTATGATGTATAATGGGACACAAAGAACAGAGGTGTGTTTTCTGGTCCTATTTTTTAATATAAATAGCACATTCTCCATGAGTTCCATGACACATGAATCTCCTGATTATACCAGAAAAGACAAAGAGAACCATGGGAGGATGGAAAGAAAAGTAAAGAGTAGACAGCTGTTGAAAGTAGAGACCCAGATGTGTTTTGAGTTCCAAGCAAGACAGAACATGTACTGGTTTTTCTCAAGAGCCTAATACCTAGAACAGGGGAACAAGATGGAGATTAATTACAAAATTAGAGCTAAGATGTTGACAACATTGTGTACTTGATTAGAAGACTCCTTTCTATCTGTGTGGCATCCAGAAAGTCCCTTCTTTGCTGAACTTTATTTTCTTCATTTGTCAAGAAAGAACAAAAATAAGTTTATAGATAAGTGAACTAAGATATCAGCAGACTGTGAGATACAAAGTGAGACCCAACAAGCGGAGACTGATTTGTTAGTTCAGGAAGGGGGAAAGAATTCAATAAAAAAATATGAGTTTCTCTTGTAATTTTTCTCTCCTTCAAATTTTGTGTCCCAAAAAGCAGATTGGTTCCTGATCCCCAGGTCAATCTGACTTTTTGGAGGGGCAAAAGAAGCCCAGATGTTAGTCAAGATGCCATACACTAAGATCAAAGAGTTGGTGCCTGAGCCTCACCTAGAGCTTCTAATGCCATGGGTTCTGGGCCCACCCCAGAAAGTCTGAGCCTTTTTGTGAAGGTCCCAGTGATCCCCATGTAAAAATAACTACCAAGGAATTTCTATGTAGACAATTCATGGACCACTTTGGGAAGCAATGGGAAACATGCTCACAGGGACCTGAGATACATGGACAGCATGCTCGTAATCTGGGTAATATATTCACACAATTTCCCTAAAGTAAGAGCAAAAGGGAAACAATAAAATAATTATTTTAATTTAAAATATTAGTCATAGTTGAAGAGCTATTTTATTTTTTCTGTCTGGAACCATCTGATGCAGAGACTTGATACAAGCTACTAAATAAGGCACTAGAAAAGATATTGGACTGAAGTTTGTGAAATTCGTAGAAAAATGTGTTCAAATGGGTAATGTCTTTTCATCGTCTTATAGTGAAACTGTGGTCTCACTCCAGTGAAGTCGTTTCTAGGAAGTGCTGAAGTAATTATAGTCCAAATGTCTTTCATTTGGACTATATACCTAAATACCTGATCTTTGAAGAGAATCCAGAGACACTTACACAAATGGACAGTGGTATCTGAGGAGATATGCTCTGCATTATTGATGGTCTTAAACAAGCATCCGACCATCTCTAGATTGAAGTTCATTATCAATGGAATGTCTGGATATTTACTCTGTGTGGCTGCAAAGAAGTTCCCCCATGATAGGAATAGGATTCAAGGTGAGGTTGCAAACTTCCAAGCAGACTGGTCAGCTGCCCAGATTGAGAAGAAATGGCTTTAGCACAGGGTTGATAGACTCTTTAATTGCACATGCACGAGGAAACAATTTTGTAATTCATGTCTATCGACACCACATGCTGGAAGAGGAGGTGTGACGCTAATAGGGAAGTTCCAAAGTTCCTAATGAGTCAGGCTGTACACTGAGTTTTGGGAGGGCTGAGGGAATACAAAAGAAAAAAACACAAAGTAGGGCAAGAGTGAATTATATCTACATCCTGCTCACACATTTATTTCCTGTGAGACTCGTCATTCAGATCATTAAGGAAATTCAGGTTGGATCTTTCTCCAAAGATTCAGGTTGAAAGGGTCATCAGAGTAACAGGCTCAAAGATTTCTGCCTAAGGCTACTCAACTACTAATCATCACTCATAAAAAAATATAGTAAATAGAGTCCAAGAGTAAACATCATATGGAACGTGACAGTGATGTTGACAAAAGATGGTGGGTGGTTTAGTCCTTGCTGAGCAAACAAGTGAAATCCATCGATCAGTAAGAAGAACTTTGCAAAATAATGCTATAGGTCAAGGAATAGGTAGGGAAATTCATATGAGTGTGCAAAGAAACAATGCCACCTTCAATATCCAGACCCCTCTCGGTCAGAGAGAGCTTCTAAAAACTAGCCAAGTTCAGCTCTTTCTACTTGGAGCTGAGTGGACGAAGACCATAGCTGTGGTTCTTTCCGTGGCTAGACAAAGACTGAGGTAGATTAGAGGACTAAACCACCCACCATCTTTTGTGAGCATCACCGTCATTTTCCATGGGATGTGTACTCTTGGACTCTAAGCATATACAGGGCACACACTGAAGCCTCTTTCTGTCCACTTAACTGGGATATTGGGCTTGCTTCTTACAATATTGCTTTGTCTGATACTATTCTCCTCTTATTGGAATGTCTGTCTTATTTGCCAATTAATTTGTTTTTCTTTATTCTAGAAATAGAACTATGTCAGAATTTATTTTATTTTGTTTTAGAGGGTTTCTTTGGGGGGGGGTGTTGGTTTGAGCGTTGTTGTTTGTTTGTTTGTTTGTTTGTTTGTTTTTAGAAATGTGCCTTTTGGATAAAGCCACAAGCAAATAAACAAAGTGAAATTTTAAATCCAATTCCAAAGTTTATAAAATGCTTTACTATAAGAAGAATACAGAATGTACATCAGAAATGTGAGCAGTATCGGATAGCATAAAAAGGGGTGGGGGGCATAACCAGGCATAACTTCTGGGGGCCCAGAAGTAAGACTGCTAACATTACTTAAACATTCTTCACATATAAACAAGTAGGTCAAAAGTTATGTATAGTAAGATAATTGTTTCTTTGTGCACATGTATTTGTAAGTATAAATAATATATTATATGCAATATTATATAATCAACATACAATTATCATAACTAGGTAGCATAGTATTCCATATTACATGAATTCAATCATAATAAACTAATCTGTACAAACAAGAGCACATAATAGGCCTTAAGTAAACCCAAGGCATGAGAATGATAAATACTTTGTGATGATCCTTTTCCTTGATTTGCTTTATGACTTTGCCGACAGCGTGCCTAGAAGAAATGGAGATGAATTTTCCTGTGCGTGAGTTCAAATGATGGTTTTAAGATTGCATCCTATTTTACTTATTTCACACAACATGTTTGGTAAATGGTTCCTGCTGTTTTTGCAGCTGTCATTTGTGCTGGATATTGTCCCATTTTATGGATATAGAGTATTATGTACTCTCCTAAGACAGTAGGTGCTTCTGCTTCTCTGAGCATGACTGTACAGCCGTGGACTCACTAGTTCATACATACCCATGTGCAGCTGGAATAGATATGACCCAAAAATGTCAGGCCACCCTTCTAGTGTTGAAATTTCAGCTCTATATTACTGGGATCCTATTAGGTCGTATATAACACAAATCTGTTCTTCAGCCTGTCATTTGTATATTGCTTAATAAAGGTTTCTACTGTGAAGAAGGTTTTACATTTTATGTCATCAAATAATAAATTGCTTCTTATGGGTTTTTATTTTATGCCTTACTTGAGGTCTCATTCTTTAACTCAAACTGTCCTGGTCACTGTGCATAGTTGGTCTCAAACCTGAGATGGTCCTGCTGCGTCAGCCGTGCAGGTGCTGGGATTAAAGATGAGAGTCACCACATCAGTCAATCCCTTTCTATGTGACAGAAGGCTGCGACCTCCCTGAATCTTTTGATTTCCCCTCCCCATTTGAAAACGCAGGTTCCATGGGAGCTGGGTGGCCTCTTCCTCTTTCTCTCTACTCCCTGATTCACTTATTGGCAGGTGCTTGGTAGTAGTAGACAATTGTTGATAACTGCATACACTAGGAATCTGTGCCGATATTCCATACACAACTTTCAAATCCATGCTTGACTATTTAGGGCTTTTTAGTCTGAAAACTTCTATTTTGAATTGTTAACCTTATTCTACATTACAAGGTAACCCATTTCTAACCCTTTCACTCACTAGATATTTAATTGCTTCTCTCTTCATATAGTCATTTTCCACAGAATTTTAAGGCCTCGGAAAACAAATTAAAGGTAGTGTGTTGTATCAAAACAGTAGGCGTCATTTGTTCCTGGTTTGTAGCCCATTGCTTGTAATGATGGTCGTTAAGAATGAAATCCAGCAGACTCTCATGCTATCCCTGTCCTCAGTGAAGCATCACCCAGTCCACAGATGAGTGGGACTGACAACTTCGGCTCCTTCCTCCCTTCCAATTTAATTAGATAGAAGCTTGAAAGGGCAACCACCTTCTTCCAATATCCATGTGTCAGGTTGAGAATGTCTTATGTACTTTCTTCATTTCAACCATCGAAACCTCTGGCGGCCCTTTTTTTTTTCCTTCCTTTGTTTTTATTTAAAAGGAAGGAGAAGAAATATCCCCCACGCTATGCTTTTTAAATGAAGTGACTTGTCAAGTCAGAGACTGCAGCTGTAATCTGAAAGGCAGTAAATTTAGCGACCCTCACTTGCACTGACAACCTGTCCAGCACTTGAAACATAAATAGCAGTGGAGACAAATCGCTGCTGTTTTCCTATTAGGCTTCGGCCCAATGGCCTCACAGCCTTCCTTAGTGCCTTGGCCCAGCTTGGGCAATCAGCTGCTTTTAGGAGCAAGCAGGAGCTCTCCTCTTTGCTCCCACTTGGCCTAGATGTGTGCTCCTGCACTGCAGCGAGGCCCTTCCCAGACTGTGATCTATCTGCTTCACAGAAAGGTTAAAAATCCCATACTGAAGGGTACTGGTAAGCAGATGCCTGGAACCCAAAATGAATGTGGCTAGATTGTTCAATCCTCAGCTTATACGCTTTGGTATAGAATGAAGACACCAATTACCAGACCCCTTGTTACTGTTACAGTGACCCTTGAGTCTTACCAAAGGCTGTCCAATTGAAGTTGGCTGGAAACACCACACAGGCATCACTTGAGTCCATCCTTAAACATGTTCCTTGCTGCTCTACTTCCCATCTCCACCCGCACTTTCCATTGATTATGTATTGATGTTAAGCAATAGTTCTCTGAATTGGGTGTCTCTGTATTGGATGGAACACCCCATTCAGCAATGAGCCTTTCCCAGAAAAGGAACCAGGATTTAGGGGTGAACTCAAATGAGCCACTTCAGCATCAGTAGGAAGAATGGAAGGGCCAGAGAGGGTGGCCATGTTTTGCTTTGCTTTTAATTACATTTCAAAGGCCTTCTTAGGCAGCTACAGGACTCTGCCTAGCTGAGCTTCTGCGGTGCAGCTGCCCTGCTGGGTTTAACACACTCACTTACAAAATGCCAATTGATTTATGTGACTCTTGAAAACAGCAACTGCTGCTCTCATCTCTCTTGATATTTAATCCTCAGCCATGGCAGAATCACTAATAACAGGTCGAGTAATACCCCTGCAGTTTTGATGACAATGGTAAAGGGATCTTGGTCATTGCCGCCTCTGTCCAGCAATTCAAATCTTCACCTCACCCTACCTATTACAAAATAATCTTACAAACAATCGAGATCTGTGGGAATTCTTACTTCTATTTTATTCCCAAAGGATTCATCTAGAGCATTTTTTTTCGTTTTATTCAGTTTTAACTACATGCTGCTCTGTCCTGCATTCTTAGCGATGAAACTGGAGGACAGTGAAATTGCTTTACAATATAATGTTTGTATTAGTCCCATTTTTCACCGTTTTGGAGAACAAAATCCAAACAACACTTCTATCAGGCTATACTAAATAGCATCATGGGAAAATATGCACAAAGGAGATGATCACATGATAAGAGATGATGGAGCCAAGCTTGCTCTCTTACAACACTATTTTTTACTAACTAACCAGGATCCTCTAAGAAATTTCTCCCATGGACAGTGAGCAATGACCCAATTCCCTCCCACTAAACCACAGGTTTCACTACCTAATGTCTCCACACTGGAGATAAAGTTTCCAGCACAGGAATCCTTGAGGGACTTACTCAAACCACATAAAACCACAGATAGAATCCATCAGACAGATGCTGTCCCTTTACCACTGGTATCAGTTGCCATGGTTTGTAGACTAAGCACTTAAATCTCAGAACCACACAGCAACCTGGTATTTTTAAGCACCCATTGTAAGATACTGCACAGGATGTCCCAAGAAGACCTGAGACCTACCAAGATCAACAACATGAAGGTTACAAAGCATCCCGCTCCCCCATAAGCATCCTGCCTTTATTTCCCAAATCATGTCAACTGCATTTGTACTCAAGAACTTATTAGCTTCCACCAAACACAAAGTAGTTAGAATACATTTCTTCACATTTGAAAGAACCCAAGCAAACTACAGTAAATACCTCCGGAGGTTAGGATTGAAGCATGTGTCCCAAATTCTTATTTTTCCCCCAGTGAGTGATTTTTCCACTTTCTCTCTTTGGGTCCAGACTCCATTTCAGCATTCTTCTCGCCATGGTACTACAAGCAGCAGCCACTGTCAATTTAGTGACTATGGGGACTTTTTAGATGTCTTTGAAGAAATTGTCCTTCTATTTCACAAAATCAAAGGAAGGTTTATCGGGGTATTGAGAAACTAACAGCAAAAATAAACGAGGTTTGGGAACTGTGGGGTTACTTACATGTATGATGACTGAAGTTCGAGTCGCCAGCACCCTCATGAACACCAGGTCAGCTGGTGGCTAACCTGAAATTTTAGCATTCAGAAGGTGATCAAAGCATCCCCATAGCAAATGGGCTGGCAAGATTAGACAAATAGGCAAATTCTGGGTTCAAATTAGAGACCCTGCCTCCCATATGTAAAGTGGAGAGTGATTGAAGAAGCCATCTAATATCAGTCAGCCTTTAGCTTCCATAAATACAAATATGTACATGTGTACACATATACCTCCCCACACATGTGTAAAACAGACACATGCACGTGCACAAAAAGAAAAAATTGATGTCGATATGCAAAGGACTTCAGTTAAATAGAGTCCTGTGAGATTTGTGAGATTTTATTCTTAGAACCCATGTTTCTCTGGAATAGAAAAAAAAGTAAAGGAAAGAGAAAGGGCAGAAGGAAGGAAGGTAGGAAGTTAGGAAGGAACAACAGGAAGGAGGAAGAAGAGAGAGAAGGAGGGAGGAAAGGATAGAAGGAGAAAGAAAGGAAGGAAAGAAGAGAGGGAGGGAAAAGTAAAAGAGGGAAGGGGGAAGGCTGGGGAAGTGAAGAGAAGGAAAGGGAAGGGAAGGTATGAGGGGAGGAAGGAGTTAGGGAAGAAGGAACAGAGGGTGAGAGTTAGGGAGGGAGAAAGGGGGAAAAGGGAAGGAGGAGAAAGAGAGGGAGGGAGGGAGTGGGGGAGGGAAGGCAGCAAAAGAAACTAGAAGGGAAGGGGAGGGAACAGAACAGAAGGGCGAAGAGGTCAGGAGAGAAGGACAGAACCCTGCAGGTGCAGGAGTAAATTATCAGGTGGATGCTCAGATGAAGCAATCAGAATTCCTGCTGTCCTCCACACTTGTGAGTGTTGTCCTCTCATGAAGGCCTTCCTTTCTCTTCCATGAGCATCGGCATTTCAGACCACTTCCTTTCTGGTTTGCGTGCTGTCTCTCATATGTTTGTCTGTTGGCTTCCAGAAAGCCCATTTGCCTGGAAACTCCTTCTTGCCAATGGTAAGTCCATTGCTTGAGGCTTCCAGGGCTCCTTTGCTAGGTGTTGGTGTTTTCATGTGTCAGTGGTTTATAATACTAATGGGGGAACTTCTAAAAATAGATGCATGAGGCCAAATTTTCCAATGCCATTTTTCAGTTATTGCTTAGTCTGCTTCTCTCAGTAAAGAGGGTAAGTGAAGTGTACAGAGGATGACTGTGTGCTTCCCTGGGTCTCAGTAACAAAATCCCACTGCTCTGCTAGCTCCCTAGTCCCATGTATGGACACGGCTAGTTTATACACAGGAAGAAGAAACTCACTAGATTCAGGAAACTATGAACTAAGCAAACTCTAGCTTCTCTCAGCAATGCAAAATGATAAAATAAAAAAAAAATGTTAGCCTTAATTCTTGTCATGAGCTTTAGAACCCTACAGATCTGGTTTGAACTTCAGCACTCTCTTATACTATGAGCTTGGGTGACTTCCAGCTCCAACTCTAAACCTGTGTTCTACATCCTCAAGTGATATTAAGGATACCATGACTTGGTAAAATATATTTTGACTATTACTGCTGAATGTATTAGCCCATGGTTAAGTATATATTAAATAGTATCTCATTCAACAACTGTTCTGGTATGTGGGTTCAGTGAGCACTTTGGGGGGTTCCAAAATAAAGAATTAGACAGAGAAAAATTGATAGCAGCAAGTAAAGTGCGACTTTATTGGGGAAGAATGCATTTCCAAAGGAGGAAGAGGGCCTGAGCAGAAAAGGGGGGTGTTGGCAGTTCTACTGTGCCTGCTACACAAGGACAGAGCTCTGTGTCACATAACATGGGCTTTGGGGTAATATCTCTTCCTTTTTGCATATACTTTATCTGTTACATATAGCTTCACATACAGCTTCATATATCCTATGTTTCACTGACATATTTATTTTAAGATTTATTTTATTTTGAAGTGTGTGTGGGGGAGGGTGTATGCTTATATTCACACATAAATGCAACTGCCCATAAAGGCCAATAAAGGATGTTAAATTACTTGAAGCTGGACTTACTAGTTATTCCTGGATAGGTCATAACTAGTTACTGAACTCAGGTCCCCTGCAAAAGAAGTAAGTGCTTTTAACTGCTAAACCATTTCTCCTGTCTCCACATATCAATATTTATTTATTTATTTATGTATTCATTTATTCATTTATTTTTGGCTGTGCTGGAGACTGAATCCAAGGCATTAGACACACCAGAAAAGTGTTCCACCGCTGACATATATCTTCGGGACTCACCAACATGTTCAATCTCCATCTACGGGTGTGCTGTTCAGTATTGTACTTTCAGAGCACCTTCAGACCCTTTAGAATGCCTCTGAATCTGTGTCAGTGGCTCCAGTCAGTTCCAGCCTCAGCTTGAGGCTTTCTAGTTTCTACTTTGCTAACAAGGAGTTCTCATATGCTAGCTGTGCAGTGTTTGTGTAAGGTCTTTTGGACCTCACTGCCTGAGAGTCCTGCCTCAGATCTGTACTATTTCATGAACTTTCAATTGGTTCCAACATTTTGCTGGACTCCAACAGGTACATCAGGCAACACCAGCTTTTCCTACGGTGCATAAAGCACAATGTGAGGTACACAATATAACGACAGCAATTTTCAATACAAGTCCTATGGAGAGCTAAATATAGACGGTCTTGATTTTACTCTAACACCAAGTACCAGTGCCAGTAGACTAGTCTACATACAGTAAAGAATTTCAAGACCCAGGGCTGAAAAGGATGTGTGAATGGTGGCCCCAGCTAGGATACTGAGCTTAAACAATGTCAGCTAGCTGATATTGTGTGTGAGAACAAAAATGCAAATAGGGGCGAATTTGATCTCTGTGGATGCCAGAGAAAATAATTCTGGAGCATTCTTATTTTGCCCAAGCTCATTCACTGAGGCAAAGCTAAAGGTGACCCTCCCCTGGCTTTTCCTGTGTCCCTGCTTTCTGACTGCACTGCTGGGGGCTGCAGAAGTCATGAAACCAGTTTACATATTCCACACCCTGCTGTGTTTTACCATTCAAATAAGGAGTGTTAATTTATAGGAGCAACCTACTCCTTCCTGTCTATGAAATTCAAACATCTTAATAGTCACACTCATCTTCAGAAAGCTTGCCCTTCTTTCTTGTCTTTGTCTACCACTTCCTTGTAATCATCTTTAATGTATCCAGTCCCCCTCATTCCCTGCAAGGCATCCCCCTGTTCCTATTCTCTCAAGATGGCTGCTCCTTTCAGCTACTCACCACTCCCTTCCCAAGCTGACAGGAGTGGATGAAAAGTGGTTTCCACGTTAGGATAGCAGCATTGTAAATACCACAGGATCTCTTAGTGGTATAAGAAGCGACGAAACAAAAACCTTCAAAGGATCCAAAGAGAAACACACTAGGGATATAAGCAAAACCTGATGCAGGCATCCTGTGTATTTATTATGTCCGCTCACTCTTCCCTTCCTTAACATTTCTGAGAGGTATGTGTTGTGTAGAACTGTAGAGAAGGAGCAAAAACAAGAATACATTATCGTGTCCTCAAGAATTAAAAAAAAAAAAATGCAAAAGAAAGAAGAGGGAACCGTAAAGGAACCATAAAAACAGATACTTAAACAGATACTTGTTCACCCAGGAAACTTCAAATGGCATCATTGTTTTGTGATACTTTCTCCTTTTGTGTGTGAGTAAGCTCATAGCCTGTGTCTGTTGTCTTTATTCTCATCTCCACATCTCCAAATGCAGATTCACAACACACACACACACACACACACACACACACACACACACACCCTCCGAAAGATAAATTTCAGTTCTTTGCTTTTCATTAAACTATATGTTTGCGATTATCACTAATGGGTTTACAACCACATGTAAATAGTCAAATTCAGGTGAGTAAAGGGGATGCTATTTCAAACACATTTTCCCCTTATCGAAAGATAGCTCTGCTAAGTCACTTTACGACTCCTTTCAGAACACAGAAAGAAATGATTTGTCTATTTCTCAACAGGCAGCAGTCCTTTGAGTTCTGCCTTGTTAAGCCCACAAAACACTAAACATCATCAAGTTTCATGAATTGCCCTTCTTGAATCTCAAATAAAACAAAGAATTACAGATCTCATAATGAGTAATAAGGTAGGAGGCCTTTAAAATGTATTGTTCGATGTTGAACATAGGTACATTGTCATATCCTAGTGGGTGGAATAAGAGTAGCCTACTGTGTTTACTGAGTAAATATTAGAGGGCTAGTGAATTTTGATAGTAGTAGTTGATTTACTAAATTTCCACCCCGTGTGTGTGTGTGTGTGTGTGTGTGTGTGTGTGTGTGTGTGTGTGTGTTTGCATGTGCATGTGCACCTATGTCTCTGTGTCTATGTGTGTGGGACACATGCATACTCACATACAGAGAGAGAGAGAGAGAGAGAGAGAGAGAGAGAGAGAGAGAGAGAGA